>CM023627.1:10302050-10304550 GCA_013358685.1 Antennarius maculatus
AAAATCTTCTTTATAACAAACAGACTCCAAGTAAGGAGTCAATGATGTTTGCCTTTCCTCATCATGGGAACTGTTGTGGATGTGAGTGTAATCTGTTCTCATCAGGAAGAAAATGTGTGTGTGTGTGTGTGTTTTTTTTTTCTGGATGGTTTATTAAAATGTGTGTTAGCTAGCTGGTAGTTAGAATGATGAACATTTGAGGGGGAATACTGGTAACTTAGAGACAACAAGGAGAATCCACTGGAAAGATGAACCTTCATATTCTTTTGTTTGGAACATCTTCCTGGCTATATGAGACTAGATGCCAGATTGGGAATACAAAGTTGTTGTTGTTGTACCTATAAAGACCCTTCAACAATCACTCAAACACATGGAAATAACTATCAAAAAGTGTACTTCAACAGGCAAACTGATTTATATAATAAAGACTTCCATACGGTTCCATTGAAGTAGTATGATTTTTCCAAAAGGACTGACCACTTTTAAGTGATTACAAAGGTTGTGTGTGTTAGAGGAGGTGGGACTATTACAAGTCAGCACTGATTCTTTCCCCAAATGCTGATGGCTGAGTAAATAACAGCTGCAACAATCACAATCATAAAATTGCTTTTGTGAGAAATGCAGACACACATGAAAACACATTCAACACTAAAAGATACATAAGGGTGGATGAGTAAACACACACGTGCACACACACACACACACACACACACACACACTGGCCTCACCTGGATTTGTTGCTGCAGGAGGTTGATTTTGTGTTGCTGCTGCAGGAGCTGCTGCTGTTGCCGGGCAATCTAAGAATTGGAGAGCACACACAACAGATTATTAGGATGTACAGTAGATGCAGCATGAGTGTGTTTGTGTCCGTCTGTGTGTGTGTGTGTGTGTGTGTGTGTGTGTGTGTGTGTGTGTGTGTGTGTGTGTGTGTATGTGTGTGTGCTTTGGTTTGTGTGAGAAGCCTATGGGACATGTGACACATCTGCAGGTCTCCGGGGCCCCGGCTGCACGACAGAGGGTCGATGCCCCGGTATGAAATATTCAAGCGCCCATCTCATCTGGACTCAGCTCACAGCCAAGTTGACAGTAAAGTCACACAGCACTGCATCTACCAGCACATCCCCACTTTTTTTTTTAAATTAATTATAGTTCATTTGGAGTTAATTATATTAATAAAACTCCTTTGCATAGTTTGTGATCGTAATATGGTTACAGTCTCGCCCTTGTGTACGGATCCTTCCTCATTCTGCATGAGAGCAACAATTTTGAGCTGAGAATATAACTGTCTGTCTAGTGGCTCACTGTGAAATGGAAAAACAAAAATAAAAGTATTCCTATAAAGTACATTCGCGTACAGCTAGCTCCAGTGCATACTGATGCAGGATGGAGCCAAGGGCGTTGTGTTTGTCACAGGTAATTTGTCCTTACAGACGTGTTTCTGCATGTGTGTTTGTTGTTCTCTTTGTAACCGCGAGGTTTCCAGAAGCTAAAAAAGCACAACAAAGAGGGAAACCCTTCTCTATGCAAATACATGGCAGACATTTGCCTGGGAGCTTGTGTGTGTGTGTGTGTGTGTATGTGTGTGTGTGTGTGTGTGTGTGTGTGTGTGTGTGTGTGTGTGCGCGCATTTTTTTTCTGCATCCGCTCCAGCGCTACATAGCCTGAGCTCATTCCTGTGCAGTGTCCCTGTGTTCATGCTGCCAAGGTACATGTCTCCGGTTGTATGTGCACTATAAAGAATGAGGTGTGTCTGTGTGTGTAAGAGTGTGTGAGTGAGTGAGAGTACTCATAAAGTGTAGAGGACAGAAATATTACATGTGAATTGATGCAAAACTAAGATCACCTTCAGTTTGGAAGGTAAAAAAAAATGTCTATTTTAAATTATTGCGGATCAAATGAGAGTAAAAAAGGTTTATCTGACAGGAGATATAAATAATACATTAGAAGATAATTTTTACATTTTTTGAACTGAAGTCACAATAAATGATTTAATGGATTTTTTTTTTTTTTTTCCCCATGCAATATTTCCAGATGAAGCTCTTCACATGCAGCGTGCCCCGGTACCTGGTCCTGCTGCTGCTTGGCCAGCTCCATCTGCTGCCTCTGCTTCTCCATCTGCGAGGCGGCCAGCTTCTTTTGCTCTTCGTGAGCTGCCAGGAGCTGCTCCCTCAGGCTGCTCAGCTGGCCGATCATGCCCATGAGCTGGCGCTCTTTTTCCGCTAGGCTGTCTGGGGTACCTCCGGTAAGAGAGGGAGAAAGAGAGAGAGAGAGAGAGGGGTCAGAGGTGAGATGGTAGCACTTTGAAGAAAAGTCCACTCGGCTGAGGTTAGGTTACGGAACTTTGGATCAATCACTTGAAAGGAATTTTTTTTTTTTCATCAGAATTTTGTTCTTTTTTAAAAAATTTTGTTAGAGGTTGATAGAATGGAATTATATTTGACAAATACGACTTAAATACCACATCTTGCTACTGAGTTGAAGTGTGTTATAAACTTTTTAT
>CM023627.1:10309550-10329550 GCA_013358685.1 Antennarius maculatus
GAAAGCGAGAGAGAGGCACTGCAAGATAAAGAGAGAAAAGTAGAGGAGAGAGGGAGAGAAAGCGAGAGGCTTTTTCCCTCTCACCTGCTGCTAGAGAATCATTAGCCCTGTGGGCCCAGAGACAAAAAGGGCCTTAATGCACCCACCACAATGGACACATTATCAGCTAGCGCTTTGTTTTCAACACACACTCCACAGACCCTTAGACACACAAACACACATACACATGTATCCGCAGAACCACTAATTATAACCCAGACTAGGGGAGGCACGCACACACACACACATACACACACACACACACACACACACGCACACATGCACACACACACGAGGGGAATGGAACGCATCAGAGCACATACATGGACAGAACCAACACTAAATGTGTGCATGTATACACTCAGCGGATGTCTCACACACATATAGACAGGCTGCCATCAGCCTGACTGTTATTGACATGAAATGATCAGACAAAGGAAGACTGGAAGTGTGAAGGAAGTGGGTGAGACGGAGGGAGAGAGAGACAGTACTCTATTTACTGGGAGCCATCTGCACTTGGGATGTGAGGCCTTGCTAAGGAAAGAGGTTTTACACTTAGAGTGGGGAGATTAACCCTGTCAGCCAACGCAAACACATACTTGAATGCACAAACAGCCGCAAAACACACAAATGCATGCATGCACAACACATGCACTTGGAATGAGCTCATACATATATAACTTCACACACATTTTACACACTGGCAACTGCTGATGGCAGGCGAAAAGTTTGTTGGTGACCGGATTATTTTAGTTATAATGACTGATTTAAGTAAAAGTCTTAATCTTATTGGTATGAGACAGCTTGCCTGCACAAACACACAAACATTCACACACAGACGAATGCTGAGAGATGTCCGGTGTGTTGAGCTGAACAGCTTAGTGCTTTTTTTCTACACTAAGTGAGACATGAACATGTGCACACACAGTTTAACAGATCATCCACCCAGGGAGGAAAAAAAAAAAAGCCCACAATTTCTTTATTTCTGCTTCATCTCGATTTACTTTCTTCTGCGATGGAGTCGGGAGACGAGGATGAAGAATCACCTGGAGATTTTCACGACTTAAAAAGACACATGATCGCATAAAAACGAGACACACGCCAGAAAGACTCGAGACGTACCAGCTCCTCTTGCACACACAAACACAGGTGTCCTACATACTGTTCTTAGGTTTGTGTGTTTGCACCAACAGCCTCCCTTGAGGTCTGAATCAGGTCCTTTCCTCTGGCTTCAAGATCATAGAATTCACGCTCCACTGATTACAATGACCACAAAAAAAAAATTAAAAAATTTAAAAAAATATATAAATTATATATATATATATATATATATATATATATATATATATATATATATATATATATATATATATATATATATATATATATATATATATATATATATATATAAATCAATGCCAAACTTCAACTCATTCCCCTTGTCACTCCTTCATTCTTCCTCATCCTTGGCCTTGACGGTCAGTCCTTACGAATTTTGACACTGCCACTCAACAAACAGTTTTGGTGCAACGTACCTCATGCTCCCCTAGCACTTCCAGTGAGGAGCCGCTGTAGCCTCGAGGGAATAGGTGGTGGTGGGGGGTGAAGGTAAGAAGAGGAAAGTCAGAGGTAGAATATGTTACCAAAACGGTGGAGAGAAGAAACGTGCATGGAGAGTAAGTAAGAAGAAGAAAGTGTGCTCTTGTGTTTTTACCCCCTCCTGACAGCTGTCTCACCATCACCCCAACAGGTGCTATTAGCCCATGGCACTCCCCCTCTCCCCCCTCTTCCTCTCATCTCTCCCTCCAGCCCCCTCTCCCTCAACAATGACAGAGGCTTTTAAGCCAAAGAGCTTTGACAAGTGAGAGGGAACAACAAATGGCAGTGTCGCCTGTTCTCTTTCCATTGCACTCCCTCTCTGTCTCCATCCCCTAGTTATTATTTTTATTTATTAACTGGTCTGCAGTTATTGTCCCCAGTGACAAGCCGGGGCCACTTTAACTATTAATAAAAAGCCAAGAGGCTCTTTCATTGTGTGGTGGATGGCAAAAAAAAAGGGAGGAAATGGGCAGAAAGACTGGAGAGGGGAGAAAAGAGGAGAAGATAAGAGAGGAAGACTTTCTGCTGCTTTTAGCGAGATACTGATTGGGGAATGAACACGCCCTGTCACCCATGATAACTACAAATATTCAAACTTTGTGCAGCAGTTCAGAGAAGGGTTTGCAAACCCTTAAATGTCAGACGATGTCCACCATTCTCTCACGCGATCTCTTCTCATCATGGCTGTTTGGCTATTAAAATATCTCGACCTGTCACATGCATTTCCTTGTACTCTTTCAGAGTCCAATATGTGACCACAGTTACCCAATAAAGTACAACATTATCAACTTCCCCCGATGCAAATCAGTTCTTTAAAAGCTCTTTCCATTTCCCATGCAATCAAGGATTTATTCGATTGAGCCGTGCGGATGGAAAAGCACGTGATTTTACGCTCTGTAATATTTCATCAGATTTTCATAAAACTCACTTGACAGTTGGATGGAAACCCGGCGAACATCTACTACGCTCATTGAGGCCAAAAATCACAAAATAATGACAGCGTTAGACTTTCCGTGAAGATTAGTGTAGCTACTCCCTGTTTTTCTGACGTATGAGTTGTATTCACTTGTGTATGAGGTAAGCGGGTGGGGTTTGGTACCCACACAGGGTGTGGGCTACATATTTGGATGGGTGGGGTGTTGGGAATTGAGCGGGAAGAAAGACACCTGCTTGAACTTCTTGACTGAAATGAAAGAGTGATGAATTAAGAAGGAGAATGGGAGAAAGAAAGGGTGTGAAAAAACTCACAAAATTCAGTTTTCCATTCATTTTAAGGTTAAATAGCGACAAAGTTGGAAAAAAAATCATCACATACACGTTATCAGTTTGTTCCAGCTCCCTTTTTTGGCTTCACAATGTTCATGAGAAAGAACGAAAGAAATGTACTTTATTGATCCCGTAGAAAATGGTTAATTTTTCACTCATGGTGTTATTTTGTTAGTATACTGAGACATGCATATACTGTATGTGTGTAGACGACCCTGAAGTAACCACACACACAAGGGGCCTGTAGGCATGCAATATACACACTGAGAGGCAGAGTGACGGGCAGCTCCTTCTTTGGTGCGCCCTGAATGAGCAGCTTGTAGGGGGGCGGTGCCTTGCTCAAGGGCACCTCGACAGTGCTTAGGAGGTGAGCTGACACCTCCCACTGCCAGCTCACACTGCAGATGTTTTGGCCGACTCGAGTCTTGAACCGGCGACTTCTGGTTCCCAGTCCAAGACCTAACAGACTGAGCTACTGCGCCCCTTTAATTTATTAATTTATTTATTATACATTTAAAAAAGAGTAATAAAAAAGAATAATAAAATCCTATATTGTTTATTTTTTATTTCTGTTTCTTCAAATCGACAGAATGCTTGGAAAACGGCCCTCTGGCGGATCAAGGAGTTTTAAGGGTTTTTTAAAAACCTTATTAGGATGGAACTTCCGCCGTCATATTTTTTATTTAAAAACACATGAATCCATCTGAGAGTGATGTTCTCAGTCCCGTCCCACATGGCTAAGAAGGATTCTGGGAAAAGCAGAGGGGGGAAAACGCTGACAATGACTCTGGAATCGTTGGCTATTATCTTGGCTCATTGGCTCAAACGGAGTCAAGCTGCTGCCCTGCAGCCGAGCCAAAACATCCCCGTCCACCTGCCGAGTACGGAGAGAAAAACACTGTGTGTGTGTGTGTGTGTGTGTGTGTGTGTGTGTATGTGTGTGTGTTTGTGTGTGTCAGAGCACACCAGAGCGAGCTTTCGCTTCAGAAGCTGCTGGAAGAAGGAAGGAAAGAGAAAGGGAGAGGGGCAGACAGAAAGAGAGAGAAGATCAACTTTAGTCCAGCCTGCTCCAGCCAACTTCACAAACAATACCAGCTCTCTCTCTCTCTCTCTCTCTCTCGCTCCCTCACACTTTCTATTTTCACTCACTCAGACATTTTGCCCTGAGTCACCACAAGGAGCCAGCTCCATTTTTCCTATTATCTCATAATTTTGAAGCCTGTAGACCTTTAGCGGGAAAAAGGGAGGGATGTATGGTGAGGAGGAGGAGGAGGAGGAGGAGGAGGGATTGTGTAAAGACAAGAAGAGAGAGAGAGACAGAGAGCAAGAGAGAGAAAAGAGAGAGAGAGCCCTTGGGTGCACAACAAAGGGACCTCTGTGCCAGCGCCAGGCCCAGCCGGGCTCAGAGGAGGGTGGAGGTTGGAGGAGGAGAAGGAGGGCTCACAGGAAAGGGCCTTGGCTTGGGACCCATGCCCGGCCCTTATTTCCCCCCAAAAAACAGGCTCCACATTGACTTGGACCTTGGCAGACACGAGGAGGCTCCGACTACTCTCTCCCCCTCTCCTTCTTCGTTCTCCTCCTCCTCCACACTCCACCCTCCTAAACTGAGCAGGGGTCACCATTGAATAAGCAATTATACTGTTGCACTGTTGGAGTTTGTCTAAGACTGCCACCCCGAACACTGAAGTATTGAGATGGAAGGAAGGAGTAAGAGAGAGAGAGAGGAGAGTGTGTGGTGACTTCTGTGGTGGAAACACATTAGCGTCAGTGATGGAGACAGAAAGACACACAAGTTTACACATGTATTACCTAAAAGATCGACAGATCGGATAGGTCTAAATTTGAAAGACATTCCTTAATAAATTATAAATACATCAATTTTTTTTCTTTATCTGGGAAAGGCACTCTAAACCAGCGCCAATAAAAAATTGGCGCTGGTTTCAGCCTGTAAACACACCTTCTTACAATAATACTTTTGAATAAAAAAAAATCACCTAATGCAGCAACGTTAACCGTACCTTGAATAGTTGATAATAAGCTGATAAAGAGGTGGAAAGAGGAAAAAGTAGCGTTACTATTTACATATCATCAATTCAGTCTTTCAGGAGATGAAGTGAAATGTTTCATCTTGAACAGACTGGATCATCTGCATGATGAATATCTTCAAAGACTCTTCAGAAAATCTGAATTTGGAATACGCCTCTTCACTTATTTAAGCCCTCTTGATATCGCAGGTTTCGCCGCGCCGTCTGGATATCCCCGGCACGCCGACGGCACCAACATGCTCCATTACAAAATGATGATGTTGATATTTTGATGATCAATTCATGTCTGGTAGAGCTGGGCCATGTGTCTGGACACATTTTCATTGATTCCTTTTAAAGACAGTCAAATTGTTCCAAAGCAAGCAAAAAAAAAAAATAAAAAAATTGAGGGGCCGTGCCAAGATTATGGTCCGTCTCCCTCTCTCCTGCTGAAAAAAATAAAAACGGTGCCGTGTACGACTGATAGATGGAGAGGGAGACGTACCAGGATGAGTTCAAACGCACCTTGTTCCATCATCACCGCTAGGTTAGCTGCTAACAGTGTAGTTTACTGGTTTGGAAAAGGTTTGACAGGTCTTTGGGTGAATACCAAGATCTCCCTCCTCCTCGTCTTCCTCGCTTAAACACTCCCACTGAGGCGGAGAAGGTATAGGTGTGTGTGTGTGTGTGTGTCATCCACAGGGACTTGCTGCTACAATTAATAATAAAAACCCAAACGCGCCCATTGAAGGAAACATGAGAGAATCCTGAGAGCTAAGAAACTTCTTCACCTTGGAAAGTAAGTTAAGTTTTTAGGTGAAACAACATGGGACATATGGTTCCCCCTCCACCCCCCGAGTATTGTGACAATCACAAACGCATTTCAGCACATGTCAGAGAAACACACCTGTTAACAGAAAACTACACAAATACAATATCACTTGCCAAAACACCTAAAGGCTAACCGGGACGTCGGCTTTAATTCAGTTTATTTAAAGTGAGATGAAGGTGTGGTGGCAAGAAGCTTAAAAAAGGACAAATTAGCGTTTTAACAACCAGGAGGAAAAATATTAAAATGAACTGAATTCAAAAACAACAGATGCACTCAGATCTTATTTTTTCTAAAATTAGGGATAGTAAGGATGTATAGCGACATGTTCCCATTAAATGTAACTTTCCAAGAATAGGCCACAGCGAATAAAGCAAAAATTTACAAGGGTGTCACTCAACAATTTAATAAATTGAAAATCCATTTAACTGAATACAGAGTTCTGCCCTTCACTCCACTGCCTTTCCCTAACAGATGGTGTTGTGGGTGCTTATGTCCAATTTGATTTGAACCAAACCCTCAGCCAATTTTTACACTGGCATGAAATCTCGGCGAGCCAGATCCACACACTGGCAGTCAGAAATAGCAGCGGCGAGGGCGCGACATTGTGAAAGAATGATGAAGGGCAAAATCTGGAGCGACATTCGAGAAAGTCGGAGAAAAACTTTCCTTGTTGTTTCATTTTGCTTGTGTACCGCTTTTTATTTCTTTACTTCTCTCTCTCTCTCTCCTCACTTCTGCATGTTGTTTTTGTGCCGAGCTGAAGAAATTAGCGATGCTATCTTAATGCTGTGTTTTTGCAGGAGACAGAGAAATGTTCCTTTCACTGACACACACACACACACACACACACACACACACATACACCATTTTCCCAATTGCCACTGTGACCTCCATTATCATTAAATGGTGTTTGATAGCATCTAGACATTTGAATCCACTGTGGGCTAATTCTGCGGAGCTCCTGATAGTCGCTGCCACTGCACCTTATTACGGACAAGCTATGGGACTGAACACAGATCCCATTTTCATTTTACTGCCTCATACTTTACAGGCTGAAGAGACCACATGTCAACTGTGGTACTGATAACCACCCAATACTGGCCACTAATTGCCTGGTTAACAAACACAGCCTCATCAGGGACTTTTGAATAGATAATAGAGGTTCACCGGCGAACAATGTGGACGCTGTATTTAAAAGTCAATGCAGTCACTGAGGATCTTTTTAAAAGCTGCTCTGACAAAAATATAGTTCCCAGATGCTGCTGTCAGGTGGAAACCTTGTAGCTTCCGAATGCAAACTTCAAATGTAAGAAACTTTTTAGAATGTTTCTTCCACAGAAGTCCAAGAGATTCCTCAACCATGAGACTGATCATGACATCTACCAGTTAAACTATAAAAAAAACTTTGATTATATTTTCTGCTGTAATTTCAAATTATGCACAGAATTCAAATGTAATTTGCAATCTGCAAATGAACCAATTAAAGAAGCCAAAAAACACACAAAAAAAAAAGTCAAATTCTGTATCCTTGACCAGGATATCAGGGTGAAGGGAGGGTTAAACAGTCGGGGCCAGCGGTCCCTTAATGCATGCACATCTCCTCTTGTCAAAAGCATCCCGTTGAAGTAGGCCAAGGCATGTGTATCGGTGTGTAACCGTGTGTGTGTGTGTGTGTGTGTGGTGTGTGTGTGTGTGTCGTACACAGTGGCTACGCTGCTGTAATGGAAAATGACACTTGCAATCTGTCTCGTGGCAATAACCCCTCTTCAGTGCTCTTGTCTCCACTCCACGGTTTTGCACGGGCTCATGCGCACACACACACACACACACACACACACACACACACTCAATGTCTCTTGTCACCGCGGCAGCCCCTGGGCCGTCCTTGTCACTGCACAGCTTTATTGCATCACTTTAACGTGACAACAAAAGAAGACATTGTACATGGGGTCTGCAGTGTATAGGAGGGGAATGGACCCACGCATTAACTATGAACACACACACACACACACACACACACACACACACACACACTCATACAGTGTGCAGCATTTTCTTGCCAGTCGTGACATTTTTCGTCTGCCTGTCAAAGCAATGACAGAGAGACAGACAGAATAGCAAGACACTCCTGACACAATAATGTTGCTTTACATGCTGGACGCCTATTTAAACAAGGCTGAGCTGTGACTTTAACCTCCCCTGTGCTTGTTTGTGTGTGTGTGTGTGTTTAAGTGTGTGTGGGAGAGAGACCGATGGGCAAAGGCTGTTATTTCTGAAGCTATCATAGTTTTGGCGCCATGTTGGCCGTTTGATTGACAGTTGGCCTGGCTTTAGAGTGACTTTGCTTTGTCGGACGGCGGAGGCGGGACCCGCCTATTCCAGTTAGCACGGATGCTGTTGACAAGCACAAACAGACGCACACACTTCTCCCTCTGTTTATGCGTCTGTTTGAGTCTTGATATTTATCTCTGTCTCTTTTTGTCTTTCTCCTCTATGTGTGAATGTTTGTTCCATCTGTGCGTCGTTCGGCCCAAGACAGAGCACGTTGTAAAGTCTTAAGAATAGCCCACATTGTCCTGTGTGCTGCTCAAAGATAGGGCGACAGACATGTGAGAACCATTAGACCAATGGCAACAACAGTCCAAACAGCACAGGAATGTTCTGCTGACTAGCATGTGTGTGCGCACCATCGGCTGTTTGTGTGCCTGACCTGTTGGAGCAGTCGGAGTTATTGTCCTCCAATTATTCACTCACACCGACATCCTTTAAATCTTTTCCTACTCCTCTATTTTCCTGGCAGGGAGTTTCTAGGCTAAAAAAAAAAAACAAAAAATTTTTTTGATAGGTTGATGAGATTTGCCTTGTCAATAAGAGTTGAAGCCGCTGGTTAGGTTACATTTAGATCATTCAGCCATCTGTGGCAAACAAATAGAGTAAGACTCACAAATTAAATGACTACACCAGATCTGGTTTAGAACATTCTGCAAAGACAGAGAATTTATCGTTTTATTCTTCGACTCCACTAGTTTAATGTGTGAGTGATAAAAAAAAAAAAAAAAATTCATCTAGATAAAATCCAAGCAACTCTGACTGAAATGGGTTTATAGAGCCATTACCCCATTTTATTCATTAAACTATTCTTACCTAGCATATATGGTCACAAAAACTATGAAGACACTTGGGTGTAATCTGTGGCTCTGGGCCCAGAGGATCGAATGAAAGATGTCAGATGATGTTTTTGTGAACGGGATCAAAAGTCTAGATATCTCAGCTGTGGTTTTACACATATTTAAAAAAATATATTTTCTGAGTGAGTTCTCGTGAAGAAAAGATTTGATTGTTTGATTGTGCTATTTATTGAGTAAACACGTTATTTCAAAAATGTCAGCATGACCTCTTTTTTGCTTCATCATATGGATTCAATAATAATTGCGTTTTAACGGACTGGAGAAGCTTCGTCTTGAGTTCAAACTACTCCAAACTGTAGTCACTGCATTCACATTAAGTCTAAATTAGATTTTTCTAAACTCACTAGCAGACAGTGAGCTACGATTAGGCTGCCAATCAAATCAAGATGCGCCTTTCTATTTTTATGAGTGCAGATTTTACACAAAATCAGTCCTTTGTTGACCTGATCATTCATTTCTATTGAACCAGTTTACTTTGCAAATTCAGTAACAAGCATATCCACTTCATATCCCTACTATATTTTGAATCTATTAAGCTCCTCTAAGACAACGCCTAGCATCGGTGCCCCTTTTGTTCCTGAACATTCCTTCAAGTGTTTGGGCCTCTTCTTGTCCTCCTCCCCCACCATTCATCTGACAGGACATGACTCTTTGAGTGGACTAATTGTCTTAACAACATCTGGCTCAGAGGAGCCTAAAGAGGACTGTGGGGTGTGTTGACCTTGGCCTTAAACTTATTAGTGTAATTAAACAAACCAACAGAACATCATCTGCAGCCAAATGCAGACACAATCCAGCTCTGTTGGTCGGCTGGAAATCCTGAGTTCGGCTGTGTTTTCACTTCGTAAAGTGATACTGGGGTGGTGGGGGGGGGGCGTGGGGCGAGCACCGAGACACAGTATTCAACTAGAACCAATGCAGTTACCGACTACAACATCCCGGGACACCCCTGAATTCAAAATTTTACCCTAACCTACTCGCAAAGGTCAAAGATCAAAGCTAGTGTTCTGACCTACTGTCATTGATCAAAGCACTAGCTTTGATCTATGGTCTTACTCACACTGGCCTTCTCCCTCATCTTATACGGTTCCTGAGTGTACAAAAGTTGTAATTTGCCCTTGACCTGGTTTTCTCAAGTTTAAGGTCATCATCTCATTTTCATCCTCTTTGCTGCCCGACGGACTGACGGATGAACACATGAACACTGACAGTTACAATACATCACCGCTTTGAAGCCGGATGTAATAATAGGAACCATGATGGGTGTGTTCGCTTTTTACAGGGGGGGGGGGTTGGTTGGTGTTTCACAAATCATTGACCAGTGGCATAGTGCGGACGCCTCCTTTAGCTAGCATCACAAGACTGTCTGGTGTGAAACAAACAAACCCTAGCATAATTTGAGCAAGGGTGGGGTGGGGGGGGTGGGGGGTGGAGAGAGAGAGAGAGGGAGAGAGAGAAGAAGAAGAGGAATGGAGACGTAAAGACAGATCAAAAATCTGCCAGAAGGAAAAGATGGATTGTGGAATGTTTTCCCAGATTCACTGCAAATGTGTTATTGGATAAAATGGACCCACGTATCAGCATTACCACTCCAAACACACACACACACACACACACACACACACACACACACACACACACACACACACACACACACACACACACAGAGCTTACAAACAGACCTTAAATAGAGCTGTTACACGCCATTTACAGACTGTTAATCATTGATATTTATAGTTAATCATCATTTCACCCTCAAATTTCAACAACCAGGATTCTTGTTCTAAATTTAAGGCAGTAATTGGGAGGACAAGGCCTCTTAACACAGGGAGGCAGTCAGAAATTGCTAAAAAAAAATATCAGGGGTGAAGCTTACACACACACACACACACACACACACACGCACACACGCACGCACACATACATGTAAGTTTGATGTTTTATGGACACACCTTTAACTGAAAGGGATAGCTGCTCTTGAGAAAAGAGGATCAAGTAAGCAGAGTAGTAGAGGGAGGGAGAGTGAGAAAAGGTGAAGGAGGAGAGGTAAAAACTGTGTGCCGACTGGAAACTTTCCACACTGTAAACACAGTTTCAGGCCAAGAAAAGCGTAACAAGACTAAATGTCAGTTTACAATTACTTTGAATCAATAATCAGCTCATGGAAAGTGATTATTTTCATATCAGAATTGAATATTTCAGGTGTTGCATTGAGAGAAAAACAGTTGATTATTGCAGGAATAAAGGCTTTTTGGGAAAACAGTCTGTAAATTAATTTGGGTCTGAGCAGCGTGTAAAAGCTGAGTATTCCGTTTGCTGCCTTGTCATGGAAGGGTTAAAACACCGTTAATATGACACTGTTATGTTTATCTAGGCACCAAGGCAAATACCTAGTGATTAGTGATAATTAGAAAAAAAGTCAAGGACCAATCTATGAATATTGATTTCTACAATGTTTTACAAGTAGCTTATTCCGCTGGATGGGTATTTAGTCCTGACAAGGAAAAATACTGTAATTATGAACCTGACTGACAAACAAAGCTGTTAAATTTAAAATGAGCAAAATGGCTGAACGGAGTCGGTCAGATACTGCAAACATCATTAACTGCAAGATTATTTATTTAGTGAGAGAATCAAGTCAACAATGAGGAGCTACTCAAGCAATTTGGCATTATGTTAAGAGTCCTGTTAGAAATAGAAAAATCAGAATCCAAAAGTCCTGGATCCTACAACCCCCATGATTCAAACCATTAACATCTTTACCCTCTTCTTTTAAACTCAATGATCCCACTGTTTTGTTTTTTTTTGCCCACAGTCTTGAGCTAAAGTTATCCCAACCTACGATAAACCATCAGGGTTATTTCGTTTCAAGGCCACTTTAAATAAAGGCTGATATTTGATCTCACCTTTGTGAATGTGTGATCACATGTCTAAATGCCCTTCTTATCGCCGCTGACTGTGATGTTCTTGGAAGACAACCGAAACACACACCTGGGTTACGGACAAGATCGCAGCACAGCAGCTGATTTGCTTTGTCTGTAATACAATTAGCTGCGATGGTCTGTGTTTGTGCTGTGTGTGTGTGTCTGAGTGTGAGTGTGTGTGTGCGTGTGCGTGTGCGTGTGCGTGTGTGTGTGTGTGTGTGTGTGTGTGACAGCTCCAGCCCCAAACTGACTGGCATCTGGCGGTGGCAGTTGTTTTAACAGCTGAGCTGACAGCATTAATCCGAACGCACCCAAATCAAAAGGAGACAACACCTGTTCACTTCTCCTGAGCCCAGTGGAGGGAGGGGAGGAGGAGGAGGAGGAGGAGGAGGAGGAGGAGGAAGGGAGAGAAAGACAGAGAGCAAAGTATGAATGGAGTCAGCGAGTGAAAGAGATGGAGGGGGAGTGATTAAAAGCAGGTGGACTGAGTGATCGGGACAAAGGGAGGTGGGAGGAAAAGGATGGAAGGAAGATGGCGAGACAGACGTGAGGACAAGGCAAAGATGGAAGACAGAGAACAGAGAGGATCGGGAAGGCTGAGGTTGGGGAGAAGGAGGGAAGGGAAGACGACAAGATCGGGCTCGCTGCCAGGCATCGCACGCACAAGCCCTCATTCCCCTGAGCGAAGCGGAAAGGGGCAGTGGGCCAAACGAGGAGGGAGGGGTGAAAACAGAGGGAAGGGAGGAGAGATACTAGCGGACAGATAGAGGGATCCCACAGGGAGGAAAAAGGAGGAGGACTGGAGAGAAGGGACGGGGATGGGGGGGGGGTCTCATCGTGAGGTGCTGCTGATGGCTGCTGCGCTGGCCAAGCAGTAGCGAAGGGAAAGAATGCAGTGGGAGTGGAGGAGTGGGGGTGGATGTGGATGGAGGCCAGCGGAGGATGCTTGCTTCCCCACATCTGGCTCAAATAAGGCCGGGGCATGCTGTGGGCTCGGGGTCGCGACCCCTGAGGCTGACAACACAGACTGCACCACTTCATCTACAGGACCCGCCCTCTGACCAGCCAGCCAGGGGTTAATGGACATAGACCCTGTGGCTTCAAAGACGGACAGTGACTGGCTGGTGGAGGGGCTGGTTGACTGGTGGAGGGGCTGGTTGACTGGTGGAGGGGCTGGTTGACTGGTGGAGGGGCTTGTTGACTAGTGGATGGACTGGTTGACTAGTGGAGGGGCTTGTTGACTAGTGGAGGGGCTGCTTGACTAGTGGAGGGGCTGGTTGACTGGTGGAGGGGCTGGTTGACTAGTGGAGGGGCTTGTTGACTAGTGGAGGGGCTTGTTGACTAGTGGAGGGGCTGATTGACTAGTGGAGGGGCTGGTTGACTGGTGGAGGGGCTTGTTGACTAGTGGATGGACTGGTTGACTAGTGGAGGGGCTTGTTGACTAGTGGAGGGGCTTGTTGACTAGTGGAGGGGCTTGTTGACTAGTGGAGGGGCTGGTTGACTGGTGGAGGGGCTGGTTGACTTGTGGAGGGGCTGGCTGACTGGTGGAGGGGCTGGTTGACTGGTGGGGGGGCTGGTTGACTGGTAGAGGGGCTGGTTGACTAGTGGAGGGGCTGGTTGACTAGTGGAGGGGCTGGTTGACTGGTGGAGGGGCTGGTTGACTGGTGGAGGGGCTGGTTGACTGGTGGAGGGGCTGGTTGACTAGTGGAGGGACTGGTTGACTAGTGGAGGGACTGGTTGACTGGTGGAGGGGCTGGTTGACTGGTGGAGGGGCTGGTTGACTGGTGGAGGGGCTTGTTGACTAGTGGAGGGGCTTGTTGACTAGTGGAGGGGCTTGTTGACTAGTGGAGGGGCTGGTTGACTAGTGGAGGGGCTTGTTGACTAGTGGAGGGGCTTGTTGACTAGTGGAGGGGCTGCTTGACTAGTGGAGGGGCTGGTTGACTAGTGGAGGGGCTTGTTGACTAGTGGAGGGGCTTGTTGACTAGTGGAGGGGCTGGTTGACTGGTGGAGGGGCTGGTTGACTGGTGGAGGGGCTGGCTGACTGGTGGAGGGGCTGGTTGACTGGTGGGGGGGCTGGTTGACTGGTAGAGGGGCTGGTTGACTGGTGGAGGGGCTGGTTGACTGGTGGAGGGGCTTGTTGACTGGTGGAGGGGCTGGTTGACTAGTGGAGGGGCTGGTTGACTAGTGGAGGGACTGGTTGACTGGTGGAGGGGCTGGTTGACTTGTGGAGGGGCTGGTTGACTAGTGGAGGGACTGGTTGACTAGTGGAGGGGCTGGTTGACTAGTGGAGGGGCTGGCTGACTGGTGGAGGGGCTGGTTGACTGGTGGAGGGGCTGGTTGACTGGTGGGGGGGCTGGTTGACTGGTGGAGGGGCTGGTTGACTGGTAGAGGGGCTGGTTGACTGGTGGAGGGGCTGGTTGACTAGTGGAGGGGCTGGTTGACTGGTGGAGGGGCTGGTTGACTGGTGGAGGGACTGGTTGACTGGTGGAGGGGCTGGTTGACTGGTGGCGGGGCTGGCTGACTGGTGGAGGGGCTGGTTGACTGGTGGGGGGGCTGGTTGACTGGTGGAGGGGCTGGTTGACTGGTGGAGGGGCTGGTTGACTGGTGGGGGGGCTGGTTGACTGGTGGAGGGGCTGGTTGACTTGTAGAGGGGCTGGTTGACTGGTGGAGGGGCTGGTTGACTAGTGGAGGGGCTTGTTGACTGGTGGAGGGGCTGGTTGACTAGTGGAGGGTCTGGTTGACTAGTGGAGGGGCTGGTTGACTAGTGGAGGGTCTGGTTGACTAGTGGAGGGGCTTGTTGACTGGTGGAGGGGCTGGTTGACTGGTGGAGGGTCTGGTTGACTAGTGGAGGGGCTGGTTGACTAGTGGAGGGTCTGGTTGACTAGTGGAGGGGCTGGTTGACTGGTGGAGGGGCTGCTTGACTGGTGGAGGGGCTGGTTGACTGGTGGAGGGGCTGGTTGACTGGTGGAGGGGCTGGCTGACTGGTGGAGGGGCTGGTTGACTGGTGGAGGGGCTGGTTGACTGGTGGAGGGGCTGGTTGACTGGTGGAAGTATGAATTGCTTGCAAAAGCATTGATGGACGGCTCTGTCCATCTCTTTGTCTAATCACATTTTCAGTTGATTTTCTTCTCAGTTAGCTGCCAACAGCAGCTAGCTCACATTTGCATTTGATGAGTGGTTCAGTGCTATGAACACCTCTACTGCCATCCCAACTAGAATGGGATGGCAGTACACCCTCATTGTGTTAACAGGGTTAAGGAAGCAGTGCAAACAGGGCTAACTTTGGTCAACCGTTTGTAATGACGGGCTTTTGAATATCTCTTCTTGGATCGCCATTGGGGTGACACCCACTGACCCCGTGTGGGCGGTTAAAGCCCCCTTACATCCATGTCAGACCTTAAATCTCAGGCTGGATGCAGCTGACACGGCTGGTAGTTTCTCAGCTCCGATGCTTTCACACGTGCATTAGAACCGAGATGTAAATTTGAAATAAACAGATTGTGCCACTTTCTACTTGAGCCTTTATGGATTATACAGGGAGAGTGGGATGCAGTCATCACACATTAACATTAAATATTAACATGCAATGTGGCATTTAGGGCACATTACAGACTTGTCTGCACATATAAGTATAATACTGTAAGTACACTTATACACCAGATCTCTAGCAAAATCCAAATAACAACTAATACATTTTAACATACAGTTTACTTTAAGTAAATTATAGTCTGCACAATGCTTATACGCCGCCATTCAGAGGAAGATGTGCAGCTACAGAGTAGGATTGGTTAATAAAGGTCACATAACACACAGGCAAATGGACGCATGGAGCACAGATAAGTACTGCAGATACAAGTGTGCTTTACAACGGGTAATATTCATACTTTATCAGTGATGTGAAATTTACTTGAATATGACCGTGTTTGTCACAGCTTTATGTCTTTATGTGTCACATTCGCTTCTGTTTTCCTATTTGAACAATCATCCTTTTAAAGCTCTATTTTCCTCTGTTGGTACCAAACTTTGATCTTTAACAAACGATTCCGGAGAGCCTTTGATTTGTCGGGCAGAGGGTCAGATGAATGTGAAAATGTATGGCTTTATTCTAAAGGAGATAAAACATTTATGTTCTGTAAAAGAAATAATAGTTAAAATGTTAAGTGATTATTCCAAAGCTGACCGATGATATATAGATGTTACCAGTTAATGTTGATTTTGAGCCTTACCAATACTTTTAATTGACAAAATCATAGATAGAAATAAAAAAAAGGTCAAACTCCAGCATGAATTAAATGTCATGAACTCATTACTTACAAGCAACAGCAGTCGCATCCCTTATTTAAAGCAGCCTCAGACATGCCTCCATGCACTACAACATTTACATGTTAATAGAAGAGTTTGGAAAGCTTGGAGCAAAGTAAAATGCTTTTTCGATCCTGCCGTGGCAAGAAGTCAAGATGTAGAATCAAGCATTCCAAAACACAACATACACCTACTCACAGAGTAACTACTGGCATGTCAGTAAAGTATTTAATGGAAGATCAATGAAGTTATCTGCAAACTTGACAAAGGAAAAGCCTTTTCCAAATGTTATCATCTGGTCTTTTAAAAACTGGGCGATCGCCGAGGAGTAATTCCTATTCCGTCATGTTTCTCAGTGTCGTTGAAGCGCCCTGGTGACAACTGACTAACATTTTTAGCTGTATTTTATATCTTTTGATAACATAATAGCGGGACAAATGAAAGTCGCCACGCAACTCGCAAACTAATTCATCTTGCAGCTATTATACAGCATAAAAACATTCCTCGGTCTCTCCATGGGAATGGCAGAAAAGAGAGGAAAATTACAAAAAGGGAAGGAAAAAACAACAGGGCCGTGCAAATGAGACGAGTTTATGAGAAAGCTGAACGGATAAATCATGGATTCCACCAATTTGGTCATGGGACACGGTGCTGAATAGAAGTCAATGGGCAGATGCCAAAACATTTGGGCCTGTCTAATATTTGGGAGTCAGTAACAGCAGGCCTTTATGTAGGCTGATCTTGACTCACACAAACACACACCGTCACACACACACACACACACACACACACACACACACACACACACACACACACACACACACTCAAACCTATTCATATGATGTGTGTGCCACACAGGAAACGTACAGATGCATTTATAATGTGAAGAAACACACTAATAAATATCTACTCTAGCAGCATCAACACTAGAATACAAACACACACACAAACACACACACAATGTGCTGCAGGACGGTCAAACTGCGGGTAGGTCACAATAGCATCGCTATGGAAGCCCCGGCTGATTCATGAACTTGAAGCCTTTGTCCTTACTTAATGCCTCGCCGGGAGGCCAAGAGCACACACGGACACACACACACACACACAAACACGCACACACCATCAGGAAAACCACAGGACCCTCTCTCCTCTTTATAAGCCCCTTTATGTTCCTGTATTGAACAAAAGCACACACACACACACACACATACACACACACACACACACACACACACACACACACACACACACACACACACACACACACAAACCATTCATGTCCTCATATCGCTCATCTGAACTGGGAAGAGTGGCAGAAAGGAGTTTCATCCCCACTGATTGTCTCGTGCGAGACCGGAGAGAAGAGAACGCCACGTTGAAAAGCAGCGAAAAACAATTCAATAAGAAAAGTGACTTGAATGCGCTTTCATCAAGCCAACAATGGTCGGCCCCACAATAGGCCTCAGGTTTGCCCCATGACACTGTCTGTTTCTCATGCTGCACAAAGGAAAAAATGTTGATATTCTACTTGTCGACTTCAAGCACGGCAAAGTTAACCGACACAATGATACTCAGATAACTGCAAAGAATCAGAAATGAAACTGTTTTCTTGGATAAACACAAAGCATGAGCTCTCAGTCTCTTTTCAGAGTGTAACTGGTACAGAAGGACATTGTTTCTTTCTCAGTGTTGTGATATTTCTGTACTGATACTGTCTGAATGCGGAAGGATTTATATTTTTTTTTACATAAAGGAGGAGGTGCGGAATTAAAAACACTCAAGTTCAAATCTTTTCAGGTTCAAGGCAGATTTAGTCACATAAGCATGATGTTGACTTCTCTTTAGAAAATGCTGACTGTGAATTTAGGGGCTTTTACTTGACAAATAGAGGGGAAAAAAAACTTGTTTTCTGTCTTGCCCATCTGAACACTCTCTTTGGAGAATATAAAAAAACAAAAAACAAAAAATCTCCCTTTCAACTCTCTCCCCGTTTCATTTAATTTGACTTCCCTTTCCCAGCGTGAGAAGAATGATCTTGACAAACAATGGCTGTGAGAGTCCTGCTGCACTTCACGTTAATTTATACGACTACTAATTACCTTCCAAGGATGGAAATCACAAAGACGTCCGCCAGCTCCCACGCTAGGGCTGTGAACCTGCTGCTGCGTGAGTCCAGAAACCCCCTGAAGGGATGCGGTCACATGTCCATCTGATGACATTCAAGGGTCGTATATGTCCATGTTGATGTTTATGGTGTATGTGCATGTGCATTTGACTTAACCCCTAGCCCCCACCCCCAAACAAACACACACACACACACACACACACAGCAAAGCAGTGGAAGGATTAGGTAAGGAGAAGGAGGGGCTGGACTGATGGACAGATGAACGAAATCCTGCCTCGATCCCTCCCCTCTCTCCCCTTCTTCTTGGCAGAACGTATCCGCCCTTCCCATTGTCACCCGCTGGAGTGTACGGAGGCGAGAGGGCGCAGCGGCCACTGTATGTGTGTGTGTGCTCGTGTAGCACAATGGCCTTGCCTAAGTGCTGTCCTATAAAATGCCTCAGTGCTCTCTAAAAGCTGGATTCCCTCCTTGCCTTGAAAATAGATGAAGTGCTGTGTGTGCATGTGTGAGCACGCATCTGTGTATGTCTGTGTGTGTGTGTGTGTGTGTGTGTGTGTGTGAGTGTGTCTGTGTGTGTTAGGTGACATCTGTCATTGAGTTGGCATTTTCAGTATGGAAACCAGTGCCTTGGAGCAGCGAGCACGCTCAGCCATAAAAACATCATTCCAGTTGACCTCAGGGTTGCCAGCAGGGCTGTAAACCTGCTCACTGCCTGTGTATGTGTGTGTGTGTGTGTGTGTGTGTGTGTGTGTGTGTGTGTGTGTGTGTGTGAGTGTGTGTGTGTGTTTATTCACAAGATTGTGATGCTGTCCCTGTACAGGCGTTCAGATTAAGGTGGTGAAGTATAGAGGTTGACCCCACAGCTGCACTCTGACTCCGTAAAGCAACAATATCGCTGTTTGCCGACCAAGATGGCGCCGCTACCGGGAGAGATGAGTGACCACCAGAGACTCATAATCAATTCAATTTTGTTCAATCCTATTACAAAGGCTTTACCAGTGAAACTTCAAATGTACTGGAAAAGCACAATCTACGAAACCAAGACAGTTAAGTGGAAGGAGACAGACACCACTGCTATTGGAAAACCCCCAGAACAAGAGCAAAATGACATTAAATGGAAAGTTCATAAGTTGCAAAAAAAAAAAAAAAAAAAGCATGTGTAACATTAACAAAGGATATATCTGTTAGACTCAGTATCAGTTGTTTTATAGAATTAGATCAGTCTTGTAGACGGTGGGTACTTTCTTTGTTGCTTTGATCACTTATTTTAAAGCAGGATGATGTTATCAGACTATTAATTATTATTAACTACTGTCAATAATAAAAAAACAAAAAACAAATGACCCATTGGATCCAGAAAACTGAATCAAATTAGTGGCTGTCCTTAAAAAGTTATGGCATACTTAAAAAAAACCCGAATAATTTAAAATTTAAAAATATAACAATCAGCATTTTGTTGTTTGAAAATGAAAAAAAAAACCCACACACACATATGCGCTGTGTGAGCAGTTATCGACAGCATGAAACGTACACGAGGGTGAACGCATCTCTGGTGATGATTAACTTCAGTGGATTCTTTCCAGTTTGGACACACGCAGAGAAAAAAAAAAAATCATGGCGCTACATTGCCATGAGACCACTCCCCCCACATTGGTCATCCTGTGCTGCCTTTTATAGACAGATTCAATTTAAAAAAAATTA
>CM023627.1:10332050-10669550 GCA_013358685.1 Antennarius maculatus
AGAGAGCAGTAATATTCCGGGCCTTTCATAATGATTAAAGCCTTCATTAAATTTTCATCCCAACCTGCTGTTTGCTGCTAATGGCCTTTGTGAGCCACACAGCCAAACAATAGCTAGCTGGGCACAGAAAAAGGATTTCTATCTCGAGTTCAATACCACCCCTTGCCCCCCCCACCCCACCCCCCCACTCCATTGCTTCTGCCTCCCTCCATCTTTTCTCAGCATCCCTTTTCTTCCTGTACTCTTTTATTTCTTCCGTTCTCTTTTGCTTGGCCTGGGTTTTTTTTTTGTGTGTGTGTGTGTGTGTGTATGTGTGTGTGTGTGTGTGTGTGTGTGTGTGTGTGTGTGTGTGTGTGTGATGGGTCTGGAGGCGCTGGGGCCTTTTGTTAGCGTGTTTCATTTGAACGTAGGGCAGATAATGCTCCGGGTTGGTTTGGACGCACCACTGTGGCACTCTGCTAATGGGGTCTGTGAAGACACTGCTCTATCTCTCCTTCATCGCTCTCCCGCCTTTCCTTCTGCCTCTCTCTTCCTTCTCTCTGCACTGGCTGACTCATAAAGATCCATTATTGTTGTTTTTTTTTTTGTTTTGTTTTTTTTTCCTGTGCAGCCAGATCATGAGGTCTAGTGAAGCAGCAAACAACACAGAACACACCTCAATTACAGCTCGGATCAACCAACAACCCAGTTTTTCTCCCTTTTTTGTCAAATGTGCCACAACAGACCTCTCTATTGACTGGAATAAAAACAACCAGGCGCTGAGAGCTGACCAGCAGTCTCCACCGCTTTGAAAACCTTACAGGAAAAAGCCTGGAAAATAAGTTTAGCACATCGCAGCTTGAACTGAAAGCCTGTTGATGTGCTGTCGGCACACAAGCACACACACACACACACACACATACACACACACGTACATGAACGCCCAGCCTTAAAAGACAAATTCGCAGTGCACTGCTGCACTCTCTCACCTTTTGGGCACAAGGCTGCACACTGCAAACAGCGATGTGTGAATAGAAGCCGTAGCGCACAGCAGTGGAGATTTAGAAGATAAAGGGAGAGTATGAATGAGTATAAGGAGATCTAACGGTTGTTATTGCATGAATCTGCTTTAGAGGTGCGCGCAGGTCGACTTGGTTCTAGGAAACAAGACCTGACCGGGGACTCAGAAGTAGACATGGTCCCAATTAAATCTACCCGGGTCAGTTGGGTTCTGCTCACTGCCTAGGGACTTGGATCAGTGTCAATATGACTAATATATAAGTGGATCCAAATGGATTTGAGTGTACTAATATGCAGATTAAAGTTAATGTGTACTTAAAGCTGTAGTTTATGAGTAAATAAAGGGGTTCAAACTTTGGACATGGATCAGAGGTTAAAATCTCCACTGTGCTTAAAGTCAGTTGTCAAAATCAATTCTGAGGTTTGATTTCTAACAAAAACCTTTTGAGTCCACAAGAGAGAAATGTGGAAAATTATTTGTTCTTCTTGTATTTCTGCTCTTTCAGTGGTATCTTTATCAACTCTGTGATGAAACTTAATGTAAGGACAGGAAGATCGCAGCCGGAACCATCTACGCTGATGAATACCGATTTTCATGATTTTGATATTTGGTAATAATTATAACATGGTATTACTTTGATATTTTTACAGAAAGTATTATTTAAGAAGGCTACATATAATAGCATTGGTATGGCACTAACACCATTCTAGTACAAGGCTGAACTCAAAAGGTAAAAGGTTGTAGCACCCTGTTACCAGAGAATAAAATATATATAACTATAATATCCAACCAGATGTGCACCTGTTGGTCATCTCCTTACTGCATCAACTGTATTACAACATTTCATAGTTATTCAAGCTCCCGTTTATCTCCCAAATTGAAATTAGAGTTGGCCAGGGGCTGAATTTATTTCTCAAACAATTAGCCTAAGGCTAAACTTGAGAAGGAAAGGCAGAGACTGACTGAGCTAAGCTATCTAGCCTTTGGCAAAAATCTGGTTCAGCCTCTTCAGCAGTGTGTGGAATGCTTATTTAAGGGGTGAGAGAGTGTCACCCCTTTGATATAAAGCCTGGAATCATCCCCACACACGACACACACATGTGAGCACACATCTTATTTGTCAGGTTGTCATAAATATGCAAAGCGTGGGGGGACAATAGGCCACAGCGGCTGATGCAGGAAGGACAAAAGCTGGCCCTCTCATCTGAATGTGTATGGGTTCATAACAGAGAGCTGTAGAGAAAGCAACACAGGAAGAAAGAGGAAGAGAGAAGGATATCCGAGTGTGATAAAAGAGCGGCGTGGAGCCAGAGAGATGGAGGGGAGTTGAGGATCATACATCTGGCCACACAAGCGTCGCCTTTCATCACTGACCTTCTGGCTCGTTCTTGATCAACTCCTCCATCTTCCGTTGTTTCAGTGTGTCCACAACGTCTGCCAGGCTGCCCTTGCGTCTCTCGGGAGTCCCTAAGGTACCCGTGACCGATCCCCCGTCACTGCAGGGTCGCCCACCGCCTCCGCCTTCTTCTTTGCCTGGTGAGGTAGCATTGTGCTGGGGGTAAGGACTCAGAGAGCTCCCCTTGATGCCATCCTGCTCCTGGTGGAAAAGAAGTAAAGTTATTTAAGTTTGAAAGCTGACATTTAAGAAATAAATAAATAAAAAACTGCGGAAAAAAAAATCTAAGGAGGTGCGAGAGGAGGCACTGGCATAGACCCACTCATTATCTCCATCGTCAGTTTTCTCTTGCTCACTTTATTCTCTCCATCTCCCCTTCTCATAGCTCAATGCAACCAACTCTCATCCCTGGCCAACTGCATACTTCTCCTTCTTCTCCCTTCTCTCCCCTCACATCCTCTGGAATCTGCATTTGACTGACTTGGAGGTACTTGACAGAATGAGCAGATGAAACAGCAAAAGACTCCGATCACTCTCAGTTGCACTAACTCTTCATTACAAAGCCTTAAACAGCTTGGCTTTGAGGGATGTCCAATGCCACCGTACCAAATCTCAATCCCAAGTTTCAGCGCTTTGCTACTTTTGTCCAAAGATGTGTGACAATTAATGCTGAGGATGCAACTCCATCAAACAAGAAAAATCACAAAAAATCCATGCCTTTTCAGAAAACAAAGCTTTGGAATGGTGTCAAATCATTTCCATAAATTCATGAAAGGACTGACAAAACAACAATCAGCATGACAGCTACAAAATATAATATATACAGCTCACAGCAAAGCTCTGTTCTTCTTGCCAAACTGTCAAGATGAATAATTATCCGACCGTCTTGTGTCTAAAGTTTAACACATTAACTTTAACACCCTTCAGAAGGAAGGAAAAAAAAAAAAACAATTCTCACAACTGATTTTTGAATTTGTAAATTTAAAAACTATTTTTTCAAGGACAATTTCGACATTTTAGGTCAACTAAAGTTGGCAAAGTGTTTTTGCTAACTGTTTTCAAATTGATTGGCTGATGGGGGAAACTTTTTATCGTGCTGCACTTTTACATCGAGCAACGAGACATCATTTATACCGTTAAATGTTTTTGTAATTTTAATTATTCACAAATTATCACAACTTTTTTTCATTTCTTAAAACTGTCTGGAAGAGATCTTCAGCTTAACTTGAAAAAAATAAATTTGAGAAAGTTAAATGAATAATTGCCCTATTACAGAACGTAAGTAACCTGAAGCATCTTAATCTTTAACCCAACACAACCTGTGTTTGCCTGACAAACGTTCATGACAGACTTAATGCTGGGTAAACCCAATTAAAGGTGACGACGAGAAGATGTGTCAAGAGTAAACGCAAAATGTCTGTCACACATGCATGTGTAGGTGAGTGAACGCTGTATTCATGCTCTAAATGTAACACCTGGCACACAGGTACATACACTATACTCCCAGAAGCATGCACTGGTGTGTTTAGGTGTGTGTCGTTTCTTTCTTTAATTACAGTAACAAGTCAGACAATCAGCCTGACACTCTCTGAGCTCAGTGTTTTTTCCACAGTAGGGTCAATGGTCCACAGGGTTAATCTTTGGCTAATCCTTCTACAATATGGAGCACTCCACCTGGGACAGTGGCACACATATACAGGACCTGTGTTTGCCTGTGTGTGGGTGGGTTTGTGTGGGAGACACAGAAACAGATAGAGATATTCCATCTGCATTAATGGCATTACGATGCTTTAAGTCCAAGAGTGTTTTCTAATCATTAACTCGCAGGCTTCTGGCGGAAGAAGAACTTAAAAACTGAGATCACAGTCCACACAGACGCTAGCCAGAGCCCAGATGAGCCATTCTGTCCTACAGGCAGTGGTTTTTTTTGCTTAAAAGCTTCCATTGCGCAGAGGACAGAAACTAAAGACAAAGTCGCAAATGATTCCACTGTCTTCTATTGAGAATAAACACAGACGCAGGCTTTCACTATTGACAATGCTTTCATTGTTAGTGGCCAAACACTAGCAGAGGTACAGCAGACCATTATCACTTGTCATTTTGTGCACTTCACTGACTCTCTCGCTCTTTTTCTCTCTCTTAAGGCCATTTGTTTCCACACTCTGAATAAATTGGTATGGTAGATAGTTCACTAATTCTCTCCCATGTTGCACGTGTAAGAATACTGAGTATAACAGCTGCGTATAATCTAAACTTCTGATTTCTATCTGCGTTGAAACTCCTGACACACTGGCTGAGAGTGTGTTTTGTGATCTTCCCTCACTTAAAGACTTGGTGCTTCTGCTCTTACCACCTCAGAAAGTAGTGGATCAACCTATTCCTGTCTTTTTTTTTTTGCTTCATTTCTTCCTTCACCCTCTCCTGTTCTCCAGATTAGGCAAATGCAGACTTCAAATGAGCGGCTTTTGTGATAACGAGTTGCATCAGCGGCGGCATGGCACGCAAAAAAAGGTAGCGAGACAAGGGGGGAGAGACAGAGCGCAAGTGGGAAGAAATCGAAGAAAGACGGAAAGAGCGAAAGGCGAAAGAGAGAAACAGTGAGAGGCGATGTAATTAGAGGAAATGAGAGACGGAGTTGACAGCGAGATACGAGGAGAAAGAGAGAGGAGGAAGGCAGGCATCTTGAAGGCAGCGGTCACACCTGTCACATCCCATTTATCTAATCCAGCGCCTACTTAAAACAGCCGTACTCTCTTTTTGAGAAAGATGTCGTGCAAACAAAACAAACAGGACAAGAATACAGGAGAAGAGATGGAGAGAGAGCGAGGGAGAGATGGTGTCGGAGGGTGCGGGGTTTGTTAGATCTCTTAACCCTGTTGAAAATCTGCCAGGGAGATGACATCTCGCTGCGTCCAACAATGAAGGTCATTTTCTAATCAAAAGGAATTAGCGGGGAAGCCGTGGCTTCTTCAAAGACCTGGTAAATTAAGGCCCATGACATTATTTATGTCTAAAGTCAGACAGACAGCCTCATCCCGAAGGCAACTTAAATGGATTTATCCCCCCTCTATCAACCTCCTGGTATATAATCCATGTGCCCTGCTGACATTTTTTCACCCTGACAATTTGCAACTGCTCAAGACAAAAGGATCAAAAAAGAGGACGGAAGACGGATTCCATAGTGTGAACCAGAGTCACTCATTCCTGCCGTGTGGCGACGGGTTCCCGGGTTGCAAAACTTTTCTCATCAAAATGCATTTATTCACAACTAAAAAAAAAAAAACAAATTCTGCATACTGAAAACATTCATGCTCTCCTCTGTGTGTGTATGTGTGTGTGTGTGTGTGTGTGAGCAGGTGCCATTTCAACGCACCTATGTGTGACACTGTGAGTGCACATAGCCTGTAGGTCTGTGTGTGTGTGTGTGTGAGTGTGTGTGTGTGTGCATGTGTGTGTGTGCATGTGTGTGTTTGCATATATGTATTTATATGCACTGGATGTGGCAGGCTGGCAGTGTGGGCGGTTCTGCCTTTAGTTTAGTGATGTCAATTCTCTTCCAAAATGACTGGAACAAAGTAAAAATTGCGCCTCACTCTCTTTATCCTTTTACTGCCTCTGCAATGGAACCGAATTAAACAACTTTTGTCTTCTTAAGCTCATCTGTGAGGGGAGGTTGGTTTAAAAACATGTACCTCCTGCCAGAAAAAGAGGGGAAAAAAATCAAAATGTTTTTTTTTTTTTTTTTCTCCTACAGCTAGCACACGCTGCTGTTCATGTTCTTTTTTTTTTTTTTTTTTATTTCTTCTTCCTTTCCTCCTCCTCTGTTGCCCGACAGAAACAACACTCTCTCTCTCTCTCTCTCCCTCTCCCTCTCAACCGTAGCTTGACATGTCTCGGGTTGTGCAAGGTGTTTATGTGAAAAACAATATTGGATGCTTGGCGCGTCGTTGTGGATCAAGGCATGGACAATGTGGCAGTAGGAAGAACTGGAAACAGCTGCTCAACTAAAATACACACCATGAGAATGTCACTGATCGCTCCTGCAGGGGGTAAGACTTAGCTCTATGCCAGAGCTGCCAATCTCTGCGACGTACACTTAACACACCTCCGATGCAATGCCAACACACGCACACACGCACACACTCAAACGCACGCACTCACACACACACGCAGCAAATCCTTTTACATGCCATGGTTAAACACAGACGCTGTCAGTTTTTGACTTTTGGGTCCCTCAGGCTGGGACATGCACGCAAACGCACAAACACACACATTACTATTATCCTCCTGTTCTAACAATATGGTGAAGCCTTGCCATGGAAACTCCTAAATTTAAAAGAAACATACACACACACACACACACACACACACACACACATACACACACTACAGAGATAATTATTTTAGTCTATTAATACAAACGGTTCTCAAAACTAAATATATAAACGGCTTATTTCAATTTTAATGTCCTAATACTAATTGAAATTTCTATTCCACCCATTTTACTGTTGCCCTTTCCATATGTAAAAACACACACAGCTGTAATTTCTGAATTTAAAATAGCAGTTTGGCTTAAATGCATGCCAATTAATTTTACCACAACCCCTGCTTGCTGTTGTCAGGCAACCGTGTGTTGATTCATTAGAGCATCACTGGCATGAGAAATTAAGTGTGACCACTGTGTCTCAAGACTGCTCAATAAATGTGTTAAATCTGTCAAATTTTCATGAACATACACACACATAATCAAATTACAAAAAAACAGAGGGAACGAGAGGGCTCACGGAAGAAAATGAATAAGAAATAATGCGTGATGTAACATCTTTGTAGTTGTCTATCATGTTAGCGTGCATCTTCGCTGTTAATGAAATAATTAGTGTCCATTAACACATTTATGAGAGAAGATGCTTGCCTCTGCCTGAAAAAAACAATGACCACACTGTTTTCTGCACATTTTTGCATAAGTCAAATGTAGGAAATGTAAAAGGGCAAGCAAGAAGGAAATGTTTCCTCTGGTGTGTTCTCCTTTTAACACTCAAAAATACTCTTATTATAATTTATCACTTAGTTGTTTGTGGATCAACAAAGGCTGGAAGCGATTAAAGAATTATTAAAGTGGCAGTGTGGTAATTTGATTACATGTCAATGGGTTGACCTCTGAACTGATATTAAAATCCCTAACTGATCTGCACTCTTTCATGGTTCACTGGCGAGGTGAGAACGTCACATTTAATAAAACACTCCTGTAAATAAACTATTTCATGTCAAGCCAGTGTGAAGACTGCTATTGGCGTCTTGACCTGGGGTTGTACAAAAAAACAAAGTTAAATATTCTCACACCTTTCATCTCTTTAAAGCACGGATGTGCTTCTTTTACAGCTGTGAGGTAAATCAGTCAGGCCACAGCCAAGCTGTCGGGATGAAGAGGTCAGTCTGCAGCCGAGTGCTTCTTCTGGGCCGTGCTAATTTACTATGACAAGATAAAGCTGTAATCCCACACCCCCCCCCATACACACACACACACACACACATACACACACACACACACACTCCCCTCCACTGCTTTACTTCCAAGTCAACTGGTCGACGATGAGCCATTTACTTCCCTCTTCACACCCTGAGAGAGTGAGACCCCCGCCCACCCACTCCCCCCCAGAGTCTCACAAACGACCCCTTCGTGTTTTAAATCTCCTCTCTATTCGTGTTCATCCGCTGCTCACTGACAGTCGGTGATGAAGAGGTCGGTGCTGTGTACACCTCCCACTCCACCCAAAAAAAAAAAATAATAAATTGGTCAGATTATCTCTCATCCCACATTGACATTAAAGAATTTTCGGGGGTGTCTTCATCAGAGCCTGATGAGGCTGGTGATGAGGTCAGTGCTATTCCTGACAGCGATGTCTGTGCTGCATCTTGTGCACATGAACCATGAATAATCTAATCCCTGTCCTCACCAACAGATATCCTGTCCTGTGTGGTCTCAGGACTTTGGTTTACTGTCGACACCCGCCACACAGTCCACCGCAGGAGGGCCTGCAGGATAATCAGCAGGCTAATTACAGAATTAGCTTTCCATTACAGCGACTAAGCACTGCTTCATTGTTTTACAGCAAGCAGAAATTTATCATCAGTATGGGGGAGGGAAAGGTCGACTGCTGCTATCACAGCGCCGCTGTGCCAAGGTGTGTATCAAGGTGAGGGCCCAGGAGAAGCTAAAACAATCCATTGTGTCCTGGCATACACGATGTGAGTCAGTGAGAATACACACACAGGAGTTTTATTTTAACAGAGGATGGTTTCCTTAAACTTTTATTCACAGGTTTGATTATTTTGTTGCCTTGAAACAGTTGAATCTGTCTAAGTAATGAAAACCAGCAACAACTATGCAGTTATATTCTCATAACTAACTACTGGAAAAGATTTGGAAGTGTTGCAAGTAATAAAAATAAGTTTTTATTAACTCAATATACCACAAAGTCAACACTAACATTTTGCATGAATCGTGCGGCGAATGCAATACGACTGTACAAATAGACACACCACGATGCACTTACATACAGGGCAACACATACAGCGCCACCACACAATGTCACACTTCATCCTGACAAAATGACTCACTGCGATGTCTCATATTTTTCAGTCACGCAACCGCGCATCAAATGGGCTCAAGGCGACGGCTGGTGGCGCGCATAAAAGCATAAACACGTGAGCACCTAAACGGTAGCCTTGAACCCTCGTGGGTTTTTTTTTTTTTCCCGGCAGTGCTGCGCGGCAAAATGTTTTTCACTCGCTGTAAAAGTAAATTTCTGCCTCTTTAGAAATCTCACACGTCTAATGTCAACTCTGAATCACCAAACAGCATTCATATATTTTTTTATTTAGATTTGCGCATTCTTTCAATTCTTTTTTTGTGCGTTTGTTTTGAGGTTGAAAAGGTGACTCTTAATCACGAACAGGTGGTTCCGATTCAAATTTGAGTGAATATTTATTAAGTTATGCAGAAATATTACTTGCCTAAATATTGATGGGAATTCCATAAAAAGGACACAAATTTAATTTTAAATTCATAAAAGTTAATGTTAATTGAAATTAGTTTTTTTCTTTTCTTTTGTTTGCATGTCCATTTGATTTTAATTACTGAATTTGGTCAGTTAATTTAATCATTATTCAGTTTTAGGCCGTTGCTTGTCTCTTTGGAGGATTTATACATTTTGCTAAAGTGACACCAACAAAGTTTTGCTGAATTGACTTTAAGATGTTTCTGCTTGAGATGTGTCCACAGAAAAGACAACCATCGTGTTTTAGAAGAGTAGAAAGTAGAAGAGTCTGGACATCACAGGTCACACCACACTCCAGAATGATGTTTGATGGAATCTTAATTAAAATATATGTAGTGTGTTAAAAATGGACTGAATTTCAATCCCGTGTATGACAGCAACTTTTTTTTGCCCATTGAGCTGAGATGGGTAAACCCAGGCTAAATGTACAGGAAGAATTGACTTTAAGTTATTGTCTATCACCCTACCTTTTTTTCTTTCTTTTATTTAAACAAGATTGAAACTTTTTTCAGTGGGTTTTATTGAATGAAAAAAAAAAATCTGAATATTCTGGTGGTTAAAGGAGAAACTTAAAGCCGTCACACAAACTGTAGATTAGTGTGAAACACCCATTTCATCCTGTTGACCCGATTCAGAACTGAACAAGAGAGAGACAGGAAGCACAAACCCATAATTCTCCTTACCATGCTGGGGGGGCTGTCCAAGTTGCGGTTGGGGGGTGAGTGAGGGGACACCTTGCCACAGTAGGCGGCCAGAGGGAGGTGGATGACACTGCCCAGTCCCTCGCTATCCTCATCCTCCACTCGCTGTCTGCTGGTTGTCATGGTTACCTCTCCATCTGTCCCCCCATATGGAGAGGCTGGTCGCTTGGAAGACATCCTGGAAAAAAAAGGGAGAAGGGAAAAAGAAAGACAACGAGAGAAGGGAAAACAGTGAGCAATATTCAAAAGATGATATAATAGCTTGATGACCGGAGTCACATGTAGCAGCAGCAGGAAGGGTGGATGTTCTAATGGGGTCTCGTCTAACTTTACATTTTTACCCACTTCACTGTGAAAACACTAGAAACATGACATCTTTGAGTCCTTATCAATTTTTTCTCAACAGTTCTTTCTGGAAATGTAATAATCATAACAATAATAATCATAACAACAACAACAACAACAACAACAACAATAATAATAATAATAATAATAATAATAATAATAATAATAATAATAATAATAATAATAATAATAATAATAATAATGAAAATGAAAATAATAATAATAAGAATATATAATTATTTTATTTATTGATATTTTCCAATACATTGCACATAACTCTCCTGCAATACACCTCCAGTTGGTTTGTGAGCATCCATCTCCTTGGCGGACCTTCAAACACTCTCAGGACTTACAGTATGTTTACCATTGGGGGTCATTGGGTGACATTTTCCAAAAGACCGGGCCATTACTGCAAATGGAACCCGCTTGCACTGGCATTGTGGAGGAAATGACCATTTCTTGACAATAGGCTTTCACACAGAAAGACGTCGAGTGGGAAAGAGAAGTGGAAAAAAAAAAAAGAGAGAGAGAGACTGAGAGTGAAGGCAGCATGCTCAGTGGCAATAATATGTATTTATAAAAACCTCTGGACAATAGAGGGACTGGAGGAAAATAGCTAGGACCACGAGGGCCCTGCTGTTTGCATTTGTTACCGTGGCTTTGTTTCCTTGAAAAGAAAGAAGGGATATAAAGCCACATCTATTAGGTGAACTCTGTCTCTCACAAGGTAAATTCGCCTCCATGTACTTCAGCTGAATAGGGATGCAGTGACTATGCGGCCATAATAGAATTTAATGTGGTTCTCAGCATCGCCTGAGTGCTTTCAGATGCACTTGTCAGCCTTGAAGCCACTGTGACTATGACCCCGGGTAATAGGCTGCTAACGCTCAGTCGCACCGAGGCAGCAAGCAATAGGGTACGGAGGGGCCGAGAAAACTTGGGTGGGGGGTGTGCATTAGGAAGCGGAGACAAGCAGGAAATAAGCAACAGGCGTCTGAGTCTCCAAGTCCACCCATTCATTCTATTTTACTTCAACGAGATTTTACTCTTCTGCTGCTCTTGACGTTTACTCTGTCGTCACCCTCCGTGTCTTTTTTGCTCAGTCCTAATCGCCTACCTTTCTTGAAATTCTTCTCTTCCCTCACTGCTTGTCTTCGGTAAACTGATTACTATCTCGACTCTATTGGATTTCCTCTGGACTGTACATCTGGTATTGTTCCTAGAAGCATCCACCGCCACTAATTCATTGCTTATTTACGTTCTGACAGCGGAGAGCCTAACAGCACTGAGTGTTGCTCACCGGAGGGAACGCGTGGAGCGTCATGCTAAGAAACACAACATGTAAAGCGTTATCATATCATAGGGAAGGTTACGGTCAAAATCAAATAATCTCTCCAGCGCAGCGGCACAATTTAATTACCTTTAATTGTTTTGGGGAAGATTTTCACCCACGAGGTTCATGGAGCTCACAGATAATGTAATTGTAACAAGTTTACAAATTAACATCATCATTTGCATATCGCTGAGAAATTTTTTTTTTTTTTTTTTATCTCCAAAATGTCAAATTTTTCAAGAAAAGAAACTTTGATTTGGTTCGCATGTGGTCTTGAGTTTCAGCGGCTCCAGACGAACGTGAGAGATCATTTCAAGTTAAAGCGCTTTGCTGATGACGGTTGTCCACTTTTATCAAGGCATAGCTTCAGGACGTTTCATCTGTTTTAGTGTGTTCATGTGGGATACTGTGTTCATAAAAACAAAAAACACACACAGTCTTCTTTCTACACGTCAATAGGAATGTGTATCTGCATTTCTTTATCTGAAGCTTTGTGGGCTTGCTCAGCAAAACAGAGGCCATAAACGTCCAGAAAACAAAAGACATAAAACTGCACACTGCCATCAATAAAAACCTATTGATAATCACTATTTATATCCACTCCTGATAACATTTATGGTGCCCATGGTATAATGACTGTGTGTGTGTGTGTGCAGCCAATGTAAGAGACAGGCCCAGCTGTACAAACTGCAAGATTGCGAGCCACAGTCCACACAAATACATGCGCACACACACACGCACACACACACACACCGAACAGAGGCACTAACACACTAACACTACAGGTCTTTCTTCATCCCTGCCTGTTTGCTTTACCTCCTTTCACTGTCTCACACTGAAGCCTTTTGTTTCGGACACACACACCTTCCCTTGTCTTCTGTGCACACCCCTACCTATAGATAGAACCCTGTGCACAGACCTGGGGGTCAGCTCTAAAGCCTCGCAGCTCACCATTGCTGCCCTTTAACTAAGCTGCACAAACATCTTCAAAAGCATCAGTTTGGTTCTGTACACTCTTTATTATCCATCATTTGACTCCGGGGATCCGCTAAAGTGAACAGATTTCATACATTAACACAAAACACACGCCCACAATCTCTGCTGGGAAAAAGGTTTCATGACCCTTTTCTTTTTTTTTTCTTTTTTTTTTTTGCTTGTCTTTTGCTCCCATCACTCCTCTTCACACCAAACGATCCTCCTCCCCAACTCTGTTCCCACTTCCTCAGAGGTACGCGTCCATGAATGGGGAGTCCATTCACAGCTCCTCTTCGGCTATAAAATCCCTCTCTCCCTCCGGTTACCGCTTTGAAGTTGAATTACTATACAACCGGGCACGGCGGGTGTGCGGGGTTACACCGGCTACTTCATTTAAAGTTTGGCTGGGATGTCAAGCCGGCGGAGGCCAGGGAAGAAGCTGCTTGAAAAACGCAAAGCGGGAATGACAATTAAAAAAAAAAAAAAAAAAAAAAAAAAAGATGGAGGAATTGACAGCCGGATTCGGCTGCACTTGGGAGACTTTCAGCAGACTTCTGCGAGTTCCATCGACAGCAAAACAATCAAACACTATCATTCGCACTACTTGATCACACACATGCTACTTGCGTTTTTCACAAATGAGCACAGCAATTATACAACAATATTGCAATGTATTTAGATTTGCAAAAAAAAAAAAAAACGTATAATAAACTCCAGCTGCTGCTCATCTCCTCCCTCAACTCGTCTCTTGCAAACACATTAGTGCACACGGTGAGAGCTCTAAGCTGAGATTACAGCAACACTTCCCCTTGGCTTTTTGATGATTAGCGGCTCCTCAGTTAAGTCCCTCTTCATATCACATATGTCCACTGCTGCTAAGTCACTAATCGGACAGCGACAAACGTCCATTACTGGGCCGAATAATCGCCATCATCGGTGGTTAACCATCTCCTGGCATTTGCTTCATGTTGGCATGTCAGCAGTGGCACTTTTACAGACACACACACACACACACACACACACACACTTCAGAAATACAGGCATGGTTATGAACACACAAATACACGTACACACACACACACACACACACACACACACACACACACACACACACACAGACGACTTTAACAACTGAACACACGTTAATTAAATGAATTAAGCAAAACAGGGGCAAAGATTTGTTTCAGCTTCACTTCACTGAGGAAAAGACAAAGCAGTTATCACAGTAATGTCACAGGCTATCACACACACACACACACACACACACACACACGGTTCTCTGGCTCTGTGTCTGGCTGCTAACATTATCATGGTGCTAAATGCTCTTGTTAACTCCTCTACTCAGAACAAGCTTTCAGGGAGCGTGGGAGCCTCCTCTGGAGAATTCCACAGTAAAGTGTGTGCGCTTCGGCATATGCGTGTGTATGTGTGTGCGTGTGTGTGTGTGTGTGTGTGTGTGTGTGTGTATGTGCGTCTGATGCTCATGCATCCGTGCGCTCAGCCACTCTTTAAATCACAAGCCATTATTTCAATCACTACACAAACACATGCTGCACAGTCAGTCAAATCCATCATCTACAGTAAAAACAAGCACGGCGGCTAATTCTAAAGTGCTGTCAAGAGTCAAAGTGACATTTGAGGGGATTTTTTTTTTTCTTTCCTGCAACCTTCTGACTGCTAAGAACTACTGCCTGTCACTCAGGTGTGGGTCTATTTGCGTGGAAATGTGAGCAATCTTTTGAAATTGTTCTCTAAGGGAATGGAAGGGCATATCAAAATAGTTGAGCGGAATGTGCCTTTCAGATAAGAAAGCCCAGGGCGTTTTGCCTCCGAGTAATCGACCACAACATTTACATCCGTATGACACCTCAGGCTGGAATTGAAACAAATGTTTCCCCCCATGTGTCACGCTATCACTTCCTTTATTACCGTGGCTTTTTCTTCTCTCTCTCTCTCTCTCTTTTTCGGGCTGCATTCCCTTCTGCTCGTCCCAGTCTGAGATGATTTCTCCCTCCGTCACACACTCCTGAACTTATTTTAACATCATCTGTCCTCTTGCTCTTTTGCTCTCTCTGTCTTCCTGGCTCCCTCCCTCCTCTCCCACCCGGTGTTGTCTTACTTACTGTTCCCTCTTTACACAATCAGCTGTTTGTAAGAATGTCGCTCCATCTCTCTTCTCGTCTCCCTCCCTCCCTTCTTCCCTGTGCAGACTCTTAAGGATATTGCTTAATATCTATTTATAGGCTGTCCTTTAAAACAGTGGGAAGAGTGGGGCAGCAGTAGCGAGAAAAGGCTGAGATGGGAGGATAAAGATTAGCAGACAAAGGAGTCAATGATATCCCTTCTTTGTAATGTCTACATATTCTTGAAAGGCATTAGATTCTGAGAACATCTGAGAAGTTAAATTACACGTCTGTCATCGACATTTTCCTGTAGACAACTGTTTACAAAGAACACATAGAATACATTTAAAAAAAAAGATAATTACATCCAATTTCTAAAATTGTCTGGATATCAAGAGGAAACACTCCATTGAATTGTTCATTTATCAAAAAACGTGTACAAAAAAAGCCTCCTGAATTTTACCTGACTTTGCTGAAGAAAACAGCGTACGGAGGGCACAAACCTGAACACAGCTCTTGTCTGTATATGCTCACACACACTCAGATACACAGACACACACACACACACACACACACACACAGACACACACACACACACAAAGGGCCAGGCACAAACAGCCCCACGCGCACAAAGCATCCTCTGTGAGGTGCCCTAAATTGGCGGCCGACAGCCCAAATCATGTTTCCTGTCCAGCTTAACCACAAAAGGCAATAACACTGGACCTAATGTCAGTAGAGTCATTACACACAGACACACACCACACACACACACACACACACACACACACACACACACACACACACACACACACACACACACACACACACACACACAGGAGAGAAAGTCATGTGTTGTGTATTTGTGCAGCGAGAGCATAAGGGGTTGGCGCTGAAGACGTGGGCTAACTCATGTGGCCTCTGGGACTGCCTCTCTCTCTCTCTGCCTTCGCTCATCCATCTATCCACCCAGAGCTTTAGTCACCAGCGAGGCATCGCTCCACATATTCCCCTCATCATGTTTTCGACTTTTTTTTTTTTTCTTTCCCTCTTTATGTCTTTACACTGAGTCACCACACCACAAGATTGCCACTGACATTTGCAGGAAAGACAAACAAGACAAAGAGATGAAGGATAGAATCTATCAGTCCAGCGCGTGGGAAAATCTAGAGTGTTTCTATACAAAAAGGAAGGAGAGAGTTCGGGGAGAAGGAGGGGAGGGCGGTCAAAAGAGAGAGAGAGAGAGTGCATCCGGTGGACGGCGGCCCCTGTTAGTGTTTAGCGAGGGGGAGACGCTGCATAATGTTTATTGAACGAGGGACAGTGTTTTTTCCATTGTTGTGCCAGGACACTATTTGTGAAGCAATCCATAAAGGAGTCACAACATTTGTCTCCCTGTCAGCAGCTTGGCCTGCCCCTGAAAACCAGACACACACACACACACACACACACACACACACACAAATATGAGAGCTCACCGACATAAATGACAAACACTCACACACACACACACACACACACACACACACGCGCACACACACACAGACAAACACTGTCAGCTGGCCTCTTTCTTTCATCCTACACTTTGAAACTCTCTCACCTCTGCCCAAATGGTATCCTCGTATTCCCCTCTACCCCCCACTCCTCTTTCTTTCTCCTTCTTTCCCCTTCTCTATCTTCTCTCCCTCCCTCAATACCTGGAAAGACAGAGGTTTCATTGTGGGACTCTGGGAGGGAGCTCCGAACTGCTAACACTGTCTCCTATTGTAGATTGGAAAGATGTTTAAAAGAGAGAGAGAGAGGGAGAGAGAGAGAGGGAGGTGCAATTAATGTAAAAAAAAAAAAAAAAAGAGATGAGGAGAGAAAGCAGGATGAGAAGGGTGAAATCCTGAACGCAGACACACACACATAACACACACACACACAGACACATACACACACACGGTCGGAGCTTTCCTGCGATGTTGACAATGCAATACCTCCAGCTGACCTCTGACCCCAACCCCGTGACCCCGTGTCACAAGACTAGACTCTAGTTAGCCTAGAGGGACACCTCTGTTGGAGTTCTCTCCACTTCTAATACATTCACTTCTTCCCACCTCCAACAACAAAACCTGCCCAATATTCCCGCTCTCTCTTCTATTGGCTACGGAAGAATGTCAGCTGATCGCCCCGGGGGTGGAGGTCGAGGTAGGGGAGAGTCGGAGGAGTGTGTTTGAGAGGCGCTTGGAAGTGAGGATGGATCTCTGCTGGTATTTTTCAGTCCGCTGTTCTTTCTCTCCTCTCTTTTCTTTCCCTGCCTCTCACTCCGCGGATGGAGACACGGTTATCAAGGCTCTCCGGGGACAGACAATATGGCCCAGACAATGGCCTCCAGTCCGAGGTGGTGGTGGTGGTGGCGGCGGGGGGGGGGGGGGGGCAGGGGTGGGAGGCCGGGACAGGGCCACAGGGGAAGAGAGGGGCAGAACAGCGCATTAGTTTGCAAAGCACGGACACTCTACTCAATTACTCTGCTCTCACTCCCTCCTTCACGGACACACACACAGTTCCTCACACACACCACTTTAATCTCCCCCCTTTTAAATGAAGCAGAGACACGTCCATTGGAAGCAGCACCGCTCACTTAAATTAGAAACAAGTTTTTTGTTTTTTTTTATCATCCACAGTTTCTCTCTTAAATCCTGTCCATACCTCTACCGTAAGAAAATAAATCATCAAATTACACTCAAATGAAGACTTTCACATTTTTGGCAAAAATCACACCAAAAAAAAGTCCAGATAAAGTTCTCGTTTTAAAAAAGATGACGGTAGTAAAAGAATAAATGACAAGTTTATTGTTCAAGCAGAGGTGCTCGTATTGGCGCATTTAGCATCTTGCTGCTGTTGGCAGGCGGATGTCAACTACTTCACACGGTGACGGTTGCTCCGTGGACGATAACGCGGCGTGTTTTAGAAACTGATCCGCACCGCCAAGGTAAAACCTTTACACAGAACAGCCGCAGCGACGATAACTGTCAGAGGCTACATGTACAGAAACAACCAAGTGGAGGAGAGGAAAACATTTAAATACTGCAACTAAAAATCACATTTTAGTGCAATACTCTGTTACTTTCTATTATTATAAATATACTAAATGTAATGATGAATTAAAATTGGACTGAAATCCTTAAATTTGTCATTTTCGTCCTTTTTTTTTTTTGCTGAGGGCGACGCGACTCCTGTCAGAACGCTTGTGGACGCGGCCTGCTTAAAACGTTCAAAGTGTTGACATACGTATTCCCGACTGACACACACACACACACACGCACACACAAACACACACACACACACACACACACAAACACACACACACACACACACACACACACGCACACACCTTCAAAAGCACTGAACACACACACAAACACCCCAATAAATGAAGGGGGACAAATGGAGTGGTGTGAAACTCCACCACTGTGTCTTCCTTTTTCCTCCTCCCTCCTCCTCCTCTTCTTCATTCACTCCTTCTCCTGTCCACCGGTGAGGAATGTGTCAGTTTGACCACATCATATTTCCCCCCCCCTCCCCTCCTCATCTCCACAAGCTTTCAAAATATCTCTTCTCTGTCCTCTTCCTCTGGATTTTGCTTGCTGTGGCTTCCTCCGTTTCTCCCTCTCTCTCTCTGTGTGTGTGTGTGTGTGTGTGTGTGTGTGTGTGTGTGTGTGTGTGTGTGTGTGTGTGTGTGTGTGTGTGTGTGTGTGTGTGTGTGTGTGTGTGTGTGTGTGTTGCTGTTCTGTTAGTGCGAACAGACAAGGCCGTGCTCGCGGAGGCAGTCTGCTTCCACCATTTTCAGCTTCAATTGGAAATTTTGACACACAGGCACACGTTCGGAGAACCAAGATTAGTTATAAAAGCATAAGGAGAAGGTAAAATAAGAGTAAAATAGTAAGAAATCACAGATCATTCAAACTTTCCTAAAGGATGGGGTTATTTCAACAGTTAGAGAAGAAAAAATAAACCATGTTAAGACTCTTAAACTTGAATGAAATGATAAGAAAATGAATGTTTCTAGCCCTCAAATTTTAAAAATTCAAATGAAGAGTTCTCACCTCTACATAAAGAAATATTTCCCTTCACACAAACCCATCTTCTATAGAAACAAACTCTTCTTCATTGGCTGTTTTCAATCAGAAGTGACTCCAAGTGAATTTTCACAACAATGTCATTTCAAAAGAAGAGAAGAGGGGAAAAAAAAAAAAAAAAAAAGGAGTAATGGAGGAAGACATGAAAACTAACCAGGAGGATCGGTGATGAGAGGATGAAGAAGAAGTAAAAGAAGAAGGAGCGAGGTTGAAGGATGAGACACTTACAGAGACGCAGGAACGGAGAGCATCGCGACCACCGGAGCCAGAGCGCACACACACACTGGCAACTCACACACACTCCGCTCCGCCGAGAGACTACAGCTCGACACACACACACACACACACACACACACACACACACACACACACACACACACACACACACACAGGCTCGACACAAACACATGCACAGAATGGAAGATACACATCCCTCGCTCTCACACATACACACATCAACACAGACACACACACACACACACACACACACACACATGGTCACAGTGATGGAGTGCATTACTGAAAAGCAAGAGTTTTAAGCGCTCTCCTCCTAAGTCATTGTAATCCCTGCATTTATCTACATACATTCTGCTTTTCTGTGTAATCCCTTAAATTTTTAATTCCTCCTAGCTGTTGTTATCTCTCTTTTTTTTTTCTCCTCAACCACTTTTGTCGGATTGAGCAGTTTATTAAAAACACTTTTTTTTTTTTTTTTTTTTTTTTTTTTTTTTTTGCCACATCTAAATGTGTTCTTAATACAAGGGTGCCATGAAATCCCCCCTTACGACCCCAGTTTATCTCAGAACAAAAGATTAGTTTCATGGGGAAAACACAGCGCTACTGTAATGCAATAAAAGTCAAGGGAGAGAGAGAGATGCACGTGTGTGTGTGTGTGTGTGTGTGTGTGTGTGTGTGTGTGTGTGTGTGTGTGTGTGAGCATTAAAACGCCGGGTATTATAACACAATCTGTCTCTCAGAGCATAAGCATCAAACAACCTTTATTCCACAGGCAAAAGCCACTTGTGTTGACAGTGTCATAGTAAGGTTAGAGGGTTTGCACCGTTAAATGAAACAGGCCCACATCAGAGGAGCACAGTCAGATTAACATTAACATAAAGCATGACGAAAACACAACAACATGCAGAGTGACAATAGGATTACTTAAAGGTTTGCATGCATTGAATTTGGAATTATGTGAGAAATAAATCACACATAAAGTAAATTAAAAAAAAAAAAAGAGTACAGAATTTGTTATGGAAAAATATTTATATTTTCTAAGAGTTAGAAAAGAATTTCTCCTCATGTTTGGGACTTGTTGATGAAACATAAACGTGTTGGGCTGTCAGAGAAAGAGAAAGACAAGTCCAACCAGCACAAGTCAAGAAAGTTGTGATCGGACTAGGACGCACACACACACTTCTCTCTGTGTGTGCCACTTTTACACTCTTTTGCGCACACACACACACACATACACATACACAATTTGGCTGTGGAGGAATTGTTGTCAATCATAAGGTGGTGGTGGTGGTGGTGGTGGTGGGGGGGGGGTAGATGAGGAGAACGTCCCGTTACTGCTCCAAAAAAAGAAAACATGCGATCCCAAAAGGATAGGAGTCAATCATCAACTCTCTTTAACATCACTGTGTCCCACACACACACACACACACACACACACACACACACACACACACACACAGACATACACACACACGCGCGCGCGCGCGCCTCTCTACTTTCTACCCCTCTCCTCCTTCCCCTCCCCGTCTGTCCGTCCTGTCTCTTTCATCTGTACATGTGTGTGTGTGTGTGTGTGTGTGTGTGTGTGTGTGTGTGTGTGTGTGTGTGTGTGTGTGTGTGTGTATGAGTGTGTGTGTGTGTGTGTGTGTGTGTGAGAAAGAAAAGCGTCACATACCTGTTACACTCCTGAGGTAGCTCAGGCTCAGTGAGCATGCTGGAGTAAGGGTCCGTCTCTCTCGACAACAACAACATAAAACAGTCCCACAGAGCTCAGATGAACAATGTTAGTCTCCCCCAAAACAAGACGGGATAGAAGTGATCCTTCAACCTCTCACACACACTGCTGATTCTCTCTCTCTCACACACACACTGTGTCCTTCTCTGTCTCTCTACTCACACACTTTCAGCCTAACACCCTCCCTCTCTCCCTGCCTCTGTCCCTCCTCTTCTCCCTCCCCGCTGTAAGCTGTGAGATCTGGGCTCAGCTCTTAAAGGGCCAGCAGCGTCAGAGCGCGCTCCTTTCGACGTGCACGCGCGAGTGTGTGAGTGTGTGTCTGTGTGTGTGTGTGGGGGGGGGGGGGGGTCGTGTGTACGCACGTAAAGAGGAGGGGCTGTTTGAAGAGAGGTCTTGTCACTCTATGAGTCCATCTCCATCACACACATACGCTGGGTCTGCGCGCACGCACACACACACACACACACACACACACACACACACACACACACACACACACACACTTCAGCAAAAGACCACTATGAGACCTTATGAACTTCATTATGCAACATAAAGAATTAAAGGGACAGTAAAGTTAATTTTAAGTGACGTATATGTTATTCATCATGATGAAAAATAGACGAAAAAATAAATTTTATATGTGTAACATCATCCGTTTGGTCAAAAAAGCTTCAAATCTGCTCCGCTGCAGCTTCAGCATTCAGTGGTCACGTAGGCGTCATACGTCATTGTTGACCAAACATAGCTTGGCAGCCATAAGAAACAATGCAATTCTAGACGCGATTAACACCAAAAGTATCATGGTTACCTGCGCGGTGAACGGTTGTGTCAACAGAACAGCAAAAAGCCGCAAAGACAAGGACCTGTCGTTCTTTAGAATAACCAAAACCAAGCTATTTTGGTCAACAATGACGTATGACGCCCACTGAATGCGGAAGCTGCTGCTGCTGCACAGATTTTAAGCTTTATTGACCACACGGATGATGCTACACATTTAAAATGTATTTTTTCTTCTATTTTTCATAATGATGAATAACATATATGTCACTTAAAATTAACTGTCCCTTTAAATGAGGTGACCTACACAAAAGGATATCCGTTTTTTTCTGTGTTGTTTGTTTAAATTTTTGTTACAGCATGTCTAATGACATGTCAGCAAATGGTCTAAAAAATATTAGATTCTCTAAAACTGGTGTGCAACATTCAAACTTTCTGTGCAGCATCTGGATTCAAGCAAAAGTGATAACATACACTCTGTGTGTGTGTGTGTGTGTGTGTGTGTGTGTGTGTGTGTGTGTGTGTGTGTGTGTGTGTGTGTGTGTGTGTGTGTGTGTGTGTGTGTGTGTGTGTGTGTGAATTAGATCCAATCAGTTTGTAGTCAGTATCAGTCCCTATAAGGTCAATAAAAGTAAATCAAAATATATCAAGAAATAGGCCCAACTTGTGATTTTTTTTATCACATGGTGGTTGAGCAAATTGCTGACAAACATTACATTTTAATTTCTAATTAGAAAAGTCTGTCAGCTAACATTTAAGCAGCATTTAATGGAATAGTATTATGTGCCAGGTCTGCTGAATTAAATTCTATACATCATAAAGTGGGCTGTACTGATATTTATTCCACTTACTTGTGATGCACCGATGTGTGATGTTGATGATATGATGTGAAATTGATCCTCTTCTCTGATAGTTCCTGTTTGCCCTGCTTTAGCTGTAATGATAGCATCAACACTAAAACGCCGACATCTCGTCTGTTTGAGCGTTGAAGCTACCGACTGGCCTAAGTGAGCATAAGTTTTCCACAAACTTGAGATGACTTATTTTGATGCAGCTGCAACCAGATGAAATTATCTTTATTATCAAACTGGTTGATGAATAATTTAAAACCACTCATATCATTCATTCATTTTCTGAACTGCTTCTTCTACTTTCACGGGTCACGGGGATCGTTGGAGCCCATCCCAGCAGACTTACGGGCATGAGGCGTGGAGATGCTCCAGACACCTTGCTACCGCATCGCAGAACCACGTGAAAGACAAACAGCCACGCACGCACACACTCAAACCCTCGGACAACTTGGAACCGATCCGCCAATCCACCTGAAATATGTTTGGAGGTGGGAAGAAAAAACGGAGAGCACCCACGCAGACACAGGGAGAACACCCAAACTGCACACAGAAAAGACTTGAGCCCGAAACCTTCTTTCTGTGAGACAACAACACCACCCACTGAGCCAGCGCGCCCCCCACCACTGATATTATAGTTACAAATATTTTTGTTAAACTGCTTCTGAAACCAGAAAGAAACATGTGGAAACAAGCTGATGATTTGGGCCCTGAGTGCACAAAGTACAGTATTTTCCACACTATAAGGCGCACTGGATTATAAGGCGCACCTTTAATGAATTGTTTATTTTATAATTTATTTTATATATAAGGCGCACTGGATTTTAAGGTGCACTGTAGGTTTATGAGAAAATTATAGGCTTTTAGGAGCGCCTTGTAGTGCGGAAAATACTGTAATGTTAATATATCTGAACTAGAAGAGAGAATCTATTTTAACGTGGACTTAACATTCATCTGGAGTGATCTGATCACGGTTGGGCAGCTCTCAGTAGAGATGTGAACGCATTTACGATGCATACAGGAAATTTTTGAGATGTCCATATATGACCTTACAGCAGTGTGAATAGGAACGCTTCCTGGGCCTCACTGAAGAACTGGCAGCACAAATCTGAATCATGAACCTTCACAAAGAATGCATATCAGGAATGAGGATCTACCCTTTTGTGTGGCTTTACCTAGAAGAATGCAAGAGATGTTTATGAATGCAGCTTCTGTTTCAACTGATTTCACAATTGAACTATTGACCACAATGTCCTCGCGCACCCTCCAAAAATAAATAAACAAAACCCCACACAATATCAGAGTGTGTGAGCGAAATAAAACTGCTAACTGTCCTTCACGTCGTCTAACTTCAAATGCAATATAACAACTTTTGCTTCCTCGTAAGAAGTCTTGTCTTTGCCGCACCAGCTTGTCTACTCTGTGGCATCTCTTTAAAGATAAGGATCCTGCAAGAATAACAGCGAATATCTCTGACGACACAACTTTGTTAGCTTACGATGCTTATGACAATGATGGTGTGGAATTTTGAACAGCATGAGCAAAAGGGAGTGTGAGATGCAACACATCGGTTTCTAGTTGGACCTTTTACGAGCATACCATTGATTTGCATACCATCGCTAAAAAAGCTTTACCTTCTCTGTCAAGTGACAGGTGTCAAGTGTTGAAGACATTTTTGGATGCTTCTTTTCTCTATGTTAGCTACTAAGTGCTTTTGAAATCTTCCCATTGTAGATAGCATGTATAAGTCTTATAAGCACTGTCATAGAGATGTTGAATCCGTCCTAATTGTACCCCCATGCTGACTCAGCGGTGGAGCAACAACCCATTCCATCTTAATAACATCTGAACACAACAAAGAGTTAAAATAAAGGGCCAACAGTTCCACCTAGAACAGGTTGTCTAAAATATGTGTTGACACTGTGTAACTGCTCACTTCCCCTGGTTTCACCTTTTACATCAAATGCCTGAACAAATTTATCTGTGAACGGTTAACATATCAAGTTGTAAAAATATCGTAACATATTAATGTCATGTTCTCTTTTATTACCAAAGAGGAAGGTCCCCAGAATTACTTTTGGGAAAACTGTGTAAACTTTGTGAAACGTTGACAAATTTTAAAATACCCAAGCCTTTAAAATCAGGTAAATTTGATAAAACAGTTTTGAGGCATGCAGCAGAATATGTTCTGGTGCAAACTGCCAGATTATGAACCTCTACTGGTAGTCAATCCACCCAGGATGGATGTGATACCAGGCGTGGACAGGCTTGTTAAGATGACTGTATGTACTTTGGGTACTCCGTGTACCTGCATGACCTCTACATCACATTACTGACGGACATTTAAAGACAAAGTTATCTGATATGATTGTTGTAAAGGTTCAGGGTGTTTTAGTGCATGACAAATGAAGTCATTCAATTACTTATAAAGCAGTTGAGTCATTTAGTTGTAGTTATTGCATTACTGAATAACGGCCCTGCTCTAACACCGTCTGACAGCCTGACAGCGTTTTAAATTAGAGATGTAGCTTTCATTAAAGAAATGTTAAAACCAACACTTTCTCCTCCGCTTACTGGAAAGGCCTTAAACTCAGTTGTGTGTAATTGGTGTTGTTGTGTTCTTCCAGTCTCTTTTACCGTCCCTGTGGTTCCACCATGTCAGTGATGTGAAGCGGTTTTGTGTTTTGCTTTGACACGCATCATGCTATCCACATGATGGGCTTCACTAAGAGAATGCAGTCATGTAACAATAAGTGTAAAACAAACCCTTATCAGGATTAATAAATAACGGTGTACAAAAAGGTTAAATCATATTTTCAATGTATTCATACTACATGAACCATGGATTTATGTGTGGTATTATTTCATTCTTGCTGTTAAAGTCAAATAATAATATAATTAGCTCGCATTTATGTTTCAAAGAAAAAAAAGTTATTCTCCCATCATTCATTAGAAAACCTTTCTTCTAATCCTCTCAGATCTTTCGTGTGAACACGATATGTTAATGATTTTTTCATGCCTTTAGGTAGTATCACAGAACAATGCGATGTTGCAGGCCACAGTGTGTCAAACAAGACACAATGAAAGTTTAACAGACTTCAGTTCACTTTGATTTAGTCTTTGTTTTGATGCAGTGAGAAGCTGACATTTGATTCTGCGACATGGAACAATTTTCTTACAAGAAGACAGCTGAACACTTTCAACAGAACATATGCTGAGGCTCACATGCATGGATGAACACAAACACAGACAGACACACACTCACACACACACACACACACACACACACACACACACACACACACACACACACACACACACACACACACAGGGGGGCTCATAAAATACACATAGAAAACTACTGAAACCTTCAGCAATCACTATTCTGTCCTCAGGTGTAAGTACAGTATGAGTGTGTCTGTATGTGTGTGCATGTACAGTATGTCTATATTAGTGCGCATGTGTCTCTACTTGTGTGTGTGTGTGTGTGTGTGTGTGTGTGTGTGTGTGTGTGTGTGTGTGTGTAGTGCATGCTGCTTTCAGCCCTTAGTGCTGTCAGTCACTATTAAGGGTGTGTGGTCTACGTGTCACACATATGGCCAATCCAGCTATTGTTCAGGGAGTGCAGAGAAAAGCAGAGCTGACAGACTGCCACTTCTGTGATAGTTTTACACACACACACACACACACACACACACACACACACACACACACACACACACACACACACACACACACACACACACACACACACACACACTTGCTGGCATTACATTCTGATTATATTTACTGACGAATTCCGAAAGGAAGTGAAGTAATGTGATTCACAGTAACAGTTTAGATTCACATTTGTCTAATTGTTGATTAAACTAAAATCATCAGCTTCATAAAGTTAAGAGTAGGTAATGGCAATGCAACTTTGCTTGATATAAAGAGCCATACATGCGTAGTTTAAATCCCAGTTCTGCAGGTTTCCCTTTGTCCGAATGAGAGGATGTGTTGCTGTTGGAGTGACATTAGGATCCTCTGAACTTAAAGGTTCGTTCTTAAACCTGGAAGAAAAACAATCTTTGAAAAAGTATGAAGTTTAACTTGATTGACCATTTATGTATTTATCAGAAGCTACCACCCAGAGTTAACGGTTATAGAATGGTTATAGTTATAGAATGTGTGCACAATTGTTACTGTAACAAGTCAGTTACTCCAGAACACAGAACAAAAGGACAAAACTGAAAAAAGGATTGAAGAGGGATTGTAAGTGTCACCTCAGCACACAATCATCATCCCAACTACAGCAACCCTCTTCATCATATATTAATTATTAGATCGAACATTTCAGATAGAGTCAGTTCTTTGTTGATTACTAAATTAAACATGTGCACTAGCCTCAGATCATCACAAACCTAATCACGTTATTGGTGTTAGAGGTATTTTTGAAGAAAGGCAGGAGAATCGAGCCTGGGAGCATCAGGTGACACCAGCTTGGACTTATTTGCCCCCATTCTAATTTTAATTGTAGAAAAATATTTTCACACCCAAAAGGGATTAGCAAATGATCACACTTTTTTATGTGTTGTACAGTCTGTTCTGGTTGTATAGTTACATAAAGTCATGACTGAAATTTGCAGAATCAAATATAGAAGCATTTACGTCATTACGCATTTACGACGCATTTATTATCACAAATAAAGCAGAGGACAGCTTCACGCAGCTGTCCTCTGTCAGCAATATGAACACGTCATTGTCAACTGCCTTCATGGTCATTAGTTTTCCATTTACCTAATGAAATTCATGGTAAAATGGAGAGGATACACTCGAAGGGGTGAATCTAATTGTTGTCCCACTAAATTGAGCACCGATTGGAAATGGCATTTCTCCTTGACCCTGTAAACAGCTGCAAAACCATTGATAACCTCATTTGGGCATTGCACGAACTTAATTTCTCCATTAGGCAGCTGACTCGCTAGCAGTAGCGGAGCAACGCTGACCTGGGCACACCTCTTACAAAGGACAGCCGATTGTGTTGTGTTTGTATTACACTGTTTTGATCACACACCTTTCACTCATAACACCTGCTTTATATTGTGTAGGTTCTTCTTCTGCTGCCAAAACAGCCCTGATCATTGAGGCATGGACTCCACCAGACCTCTGAAGGTGTGCTCTAGTATCTGGTATCCTGTAAGTTGTGAGTTTCGGCTTTCATGGATTGTTTTTTTTGTCCAGGACATCCCACAGATGCTCATTTGGATTGAGAGCTGGGAAATTAGTGGGCCAAGTTGCCGTCCAAAACTATGTTCTACCAGCTTTTCCTGGACATTAGGACAAATGTTCATACTTTTTTTCAGGTTTGAGGATGTTCACTTGCTGCCTATATGCCACCCACCAACAGATGTCATAATGAAGACATAATAAGTGTTATTCTATTCAGTGGTCATAATGCTAAGACTGATCAGTGTCAGTACCATTCATACAAAGGGTAGGGCTCGCAAGATTTCAGGATTACTTTACTGTGGACTTGCTTAATTCATACTTAGCTAGATAAAATAAAAAACAATGAAGAATTTCCTGACTTTTCCTGACTCCTGATATATATATATATATATATAAATATATATATATTATATACATATACTGTATATATATATATATACAGTATATAAGAAAATCTTCTGAAGAAGTCACCCCTTTAGGTGTAAAACATGATCTATAGGTGAAATGTCTTACTGAGTGAACAAAGCCGACAGTGCATTGTGCTCACTGAGAGAATAATGGCAGGAATATGAAAAGGGAGTGTTTCAGCTGGGCTGAAACAAAAGGAGTCTTGTTAAATGATTCACAGATTCATAATGTGAGCTGTGTTTTCAGACAGAGAGAGAGGAGCTGCTCGTATTAGGACAGGATATGCTACAGAAACACAAACACACCACAAAACATAGTATTACTAAGAGGTGGTGAAGAAAATGTCCAAAAGAAACAGCCAAAATTTACAATATGGCAAGAAACGCACAGGAGAACACAAAAACAACACAGAGAAGTGTGTACACACAACACATATACACACACACACACACAAAAAAAAAATCCATTACAATGCAAGCGTTGATGGGAGGCCCCTGTGTCGGGACCCTAACAGCTGTAGTGCATTAGGGCCCGACCATGAGCAAGAGAAGGTAGACTGGCAGTAAACAACCGTAGGCCTGAAGAGACACACACACACACACACACACACACACACACACACACACACACACACACACACACACACACACACAGAGACACACACACACACACACACACACACACACACACACACTCACACACAGAGCGACATACAGTATATCAACCACACATTTTCACAAACATTCATATACCATATTATGCTAATGCAGAGACACACAAATTGAGCGCGATGTGGGAAATCAGTAGTTATGGACCTGAGAGGATTTTCTGTGAAGGAGCAAGATCACATCTAGAAAATGATATAGTTTGCATTTAAATCTCAGAGAAATGAGCCTGATGTGGCTCATTGAAAGTTGTTGTGCTGTGATGCTGTACTGAAAATTATGGAAGCCCAAATCTTGGCTTTTTTTTAAATTTCTGTCATCACCATTCATGAAAAACTGAACACTCTGAAAGTACTTTATAGGTTACTGATATTAATAATGGTGATTGATTACTCTGTACAGCATCATGAGGAATTAGCTTTGTGTTCTGTGACATTGCAGTGCTCCTATAGCATCCAATTACCTTTCTTTCTTAAGTGGACTTTGTCACTCCGGAACATCACACATTGACAAAATGTTTGGTACCCCTCTCTTAATGAAAGAAAAAAACACAATGGTCTCTGAAATAATATATAAATGAACATTTACTAAAAATTAAGCAATGAAAATCAGACATTGTTGAATTATGGTTCAACAGTCATTAAAAAAACAACAAGGCAGTCAGAGATTGCAACATCCCAAGACACCACTGGATTAAAGATTTTACCCTGACCTACACATTTTTGTGCCTGTCTTCATGAAAATGTTGTTGTTTTGTGATTATAGCTCATCAGGTTTCAGAGATGTGTACTTAAAAAGGTATAAAAGTGAAAATGTGATCTTGACCTATATTTTCAAGGTCAAGGTTGTGATCTAATTTTCATCCCCTTGCCTTCCTGAATATAACGCCTTTTATTTTGTCTTTCTATCTTATCCTGTTCCTGAGATATGTGCAAAAGGTGTGTAAAAGTTGACATTTGACCTTGACCTCATTTTCTCAAGGTCAAAGTCATCATCTCAGTTTCATCCCTTTTGCTGCCTGAGTAATGTGCTTTTTCTGTCATCTTTCTATCGGCAACGGTTGTGAAGATATTTGGTGGATGAATGGACAGGTGAACACACAAAAACTGACAATTACAGTATATCACCGCTTCGCGGGATGTAATGAAACAGGCCTGGACAAAAATGATGATACCCTTGGAAAAGACTGAGAATAATTTAACCGTAGGGATGTGTTAAACACAGGTCTCAAACTTGTAATAGAACATGGACAACAGCAAATGAAGAACAGAGTTGTCTCATGAGATTAGAAAGAATATTATATACAGGCATGTTCAAGGAAAAGGCTATAAGATCATCTCCAGGTAGCCTGATGTTCCTGTGACTACAGTTGCACATATTCAGGAGTTTAAAGTCCACAGGGCTGTAGTCAGCCTCCACGAATGTGGCCACAGGAGGGAAACTGATAGAAAATTGACAAAATTGCCACTACAAATGGTAACCAGAGCCCAGAACGACATCTAAAGAAGTTAAAACTCCAAGGTCCATCATTGTCAGATTGCACCATCTATCAAAGAGGACACCATTGTTGAAAACAAATCATACAGCTGGAGCAGTTCACTCGCAAAGGGTGGGCCAAAATACCTACTGAGGGGTGCAGAAGTCTCACTTGCAGTTGCAGAAGTTTATTGATGAATATGAAGTTAAAGCTACTATTATTTTTGTCCCTGCCTGTTTCATTACTTTGTTTGTTTTTTAAAGGATTTGATTGGGCACAATTCAAAAGCAATGTCTTATTTTAATTGGTTTTCATTGGATTTATTATTACTTTTGCCAGTTGTCACTTATTTCAGTGACCATTTTGAGCTTTTCCTTTCACAAATATGTTATTCTTGGAGCATTTCAGATTCTGATATTTTTCTTGGTGCAACCTCAGAACAGCAGTTGACAAAATAATCTTAACTCAAGAGCCAATCGAACTCAGTTAGATTCTTATCTGTGTTTAAAGGTAGTCAGACACGTACAATCAATCAGGACCATTTCATCATGGAATACATTGAGTTATACAGAACATCACTCATTACTGTGTCTTTGAGTGTATTAACTGTGCTGCTGCAATGGTTTGAGCTACCACTGGAGCAGTGAACAAGTTCAGGCTTGTATCAATCACCTGATAGCTAAGCCATTAGCATCCATATCTGTGTATGTGAATGACAATAACACATATTCAAGAAAAAGTCAGACGGAAAGATGCTAAGTGACAAAACCACGTACAGTCAAAATTATACTACTAAAAATTGCTGAAGTATCATGTCCTCCTGTAACCTTGGAAATGTATGGTCTGTTAGATGTCACTAGGTAACATTTTACGGCAATCCCTATAAAATATCAGCAGTGATAAACAATTTAGAATTGAGAATGAAAGTCTGTCGTGTGAACGCTTCCTTTTCTCTCCATCTGTCTCACTCACAGCTTGTCTCAGAGTGAGCTCCTATATCAATACCTCTGGCATCTTTTTCTTTTCTCTCCCGTCTTTGCTGGGAGAGGGGAGGCCAGTGTGGAGAGGCACAAGCCCCTGTGAAGTGGCTTTATCATGGGGAGACACGTGCAGGCAGAGGACCCCGTCTGAAGGCTGAGTGGCAGGCGGCAGAAGCCATTAAGATAGAGCTGCTATCTCTTTCTGCCAGGGCCCTCTAATACAAGCAGGGGCTCAGGCCACTCTCATCCACACACCTATCCTGAAGTGACATGTGGTGACATGAATGTAGACACGTGCTTGTTCATTTACACTTTTTCTCAGTCCCTGTGTCTATCTGACGCCTGTTCCACCTGCAAAACCCATCAATTTCTGTCTGGGCAAAGACTGCACAGATAAATTGTCAGGTAGACAGGCAGTGGCCACAAGAGAGACAAACAAATTGCTGTCTCTGCCACTTTTGCCACCTGGGTATTGTTTGTCTAGTAATGTGAGATAAGAGCACACAGGATTCATTGCAAGTATGAAGATGTATACTGAATTATCAGAAATTTCAGATAGTTCAGAAATATCTTCCTTGATTCCTTACAGATATATGATTTCTCACTTGAACTTGCCGTGCAAATGTCATACAAATGTTGGTGGAATCTGCGACATGAAGCCTTCTGTAATTTGGCAACTCGCAGTCTACTGTTGGTGCCATACATAGTGCGTTATCATTATCAAATAAGGGAAGTAATTTTTATTTGTATAGTTATTCCAAACTGGAAGAATATAATTATTAATTATAATTATAATTATTTTATGAGAAAATACAAGCAAGGTGCTGTAGTGAGGGGTTAAAAATATTAACTTTAAGAGAGGAAGCTCTTATCCATGAGCTTGACAATCAACCACTGGTTTCCAAAGAAATTGTTCATCTTTAATTTTAACAAACTGGGTAAAACAAGTTGGTAGTAGGGTGGCACAGTTGTTAGCGCTGTTGCCTCACAGCAAGAAAGTTCTGGGTTTTAATTCCTTTTCTTACAGAGCTTTGCATGAATTCTCTCCAGGTTCTCCAGCTTCCAGGGTTCTCCCACCTCCAAAAACATGAGGTGAACTGGTCACAACAAATTCATAGGTGTGAATATCAGTATGTGTGATTGTCTTTTGTGTGACTCCACAATGAGCTGGCATGGTATCTGGGGTGTACCCTGTCTCTCGCCTGTAGCTGGCTGAGACAGGCTCTAGCAGACCCATGACCCACAAAATGGTTAAGCGGCTGAAGACAATTTTATCATCTTCAAGTGAATGGATGGATGGATGGATGGATGGATGGATGGATGGATGGAGGGATGGATGGAGGGATGGTTAAATAAAACTTTATTCAGTGAGCTCCAGAGATGATTATAGCCTTGTTTTTGAACTTTATGACAAGATAAACGAATTGTCTCCTGTCTCCGCAAACTCCATACTTATCACAGAAATATCAGTGTTATCGATCTTATCATCTAACCGTGAGCTTTAGAGTAAATAAATGCATTTCCAAAAAAAAAATGTTTGAATGAGTCCTTGAGATATCTGCGAAGAGGAATCCTGTTTGTGCTGATCAAAACATCTCCCTATTTCTTTGGTAAAAAGCAGTTCCAATCAGAACCAAGGTCTGCTGAGTATTATCTGAGTTATAGCTGAATAGAAGCTTTTCAATGTTGCAAAGACTAGTAATGAAATTACACTGACCTCCATTATATTGCGTTGGAACTAGAAATCTCAAACATTTCAAACCTGGACAGATCAAACTAAAATTATTTGCATGGATAGCTGTCATTATGGAGAGAACATGTTTCTATAAGCAGATTGACCATTTCATCACAAAGCACTGGATTCTAACTCAATGAACTTTCCAGAAGCCAATGCTGTGAATGACTTAATTTCAGAAACGCTTCTGTCCATCCCTTCATTTGTCTGATTCAAAGACAATCTTGATCCAAATTGTCTCCTCTGCTGCTGCTCAAGGTTAGCAAGCATACAATAGACGTTAGTGTTTGTAAAATGTTTAGAGACCTTTCTCGGCTACATCCACAGCTAGTACATAGCTCTGTGCACAGGTTGTTCAGTAAACAAAGCCGTTTTCTTCTTAGACAATGGCTGCATGGAACATTAATTAAAGATCTGTGCACTTTGTGCAAATCTTAACTCAGTCCCAATTAGCTGGATTATTTTCTTGTCTCCTTGAAAACATCAAGTAAGTTAATTACGGCTGAGGGAAAACAGACTGTTTCTGGTGTCACTGTGAGAGAGTGAGGACAATGCAACAAATGAATGAAAGGGAGTCTGTGTTGCCGGAAGGTTAATAGAAGACTAGCCTGGGAAGATAAATAAAAAGTCAATGATTTACAAAAAAGAAAAAATGACCAGAAATCTTGAAAACACACACACACACATACAGACACATACAGACACACACACACACACACACACACACACACACACACACACACACACACACACACACACACAAACACACACACACACACACACACACACACACACACACACACACTTTTACACAATAAAATGTTCATATATACATATGCAGGCAAACACACATGCTGCTACCTGACTGCACAGAGGACAGATGTATCCTTGAACTATTTGTCTCTTTTTAGTTAAAAACAATCAAAAGGGGTTGAGTGACAAAAATCAATGTGCAGAGAGAAGAGAATATATCAGATTTATGACAGAAAAATATGTTGGCTCCAAGTAAAGACTGAGCATCTCTGCCTTTAGTGTTTGACTGAAAGACAGGTATGGCCTTTATCCACCAAACACCTGCCTGTGTATACATGTGTAACAGATACATGAAGATGCTTTTCAGTGTGAATTCCAGTTCATATTTCAATTGGTATCAGATCTAAAGAATGGACTCATCATCCATCAAATATCACATCTAATCTTCTTCTACATGTGTTAAAAGCAGTGTTCTCGTTTGCGTCCCGGGGATGCAAGCTTTAAAGACTTACAATAAAAGAAATCGATGCTACCTTTTTCCACGATATAATATTGGGGAAAAAATGCACTTCCATTCAACAAAAATATCCCCAATTTATCCATTTCTCCACTTAAATTTCGAACCCAGAAATCGCCATTGTGTTTTCCACATCACAAGACTCATCTGTGTGATTCAACCTTATTAAAATCGACCAGGGGCGGCACGGTGGCACAGTGGGTAGCGCTGTCGCCACACAACAAGGCGGTTCCAGGTTCGAGTCCCGCTCTGTGCGTGGGTTCTCTCCGGGTTCTCCGGCTTCCTCCCACCTCCAAAAACATGTACTACAGGTACAAGTTCCAAATTGACCGTAGTGGATGAGTGTGTGAGTGCGTGTTTGCCTGTGTCTCTGTGTGGCTCCCGCTGCTTCACGCCCCAAGCTAGCTGGGATAGGCTCCACACAATCCAGTGTGCCATCATCCATTGTCTTACCTACAATGATGTTTTCAAAAGTCTGCAGGACGCCATTGAAGCTGTTTGCCACAGTGCCCACTATTTGTGATGTGAAATACCACTGAGTAGTAACGTTTCTGGGCAGCCCTAAATAGCCTGCAGACTAAATAGCCTGTAGATTTGGAGAAAAATGGTATGCAGCAACCAAGCATTAAGCCCCTTGTGACGACACCAAAGTAACACTGGGGGTAATTGTCTTCACTTTGGTCTGCAGACCATTGAGGGCTGAAGTCATGACATCAGCCCCATCGTATGTCTGTGCCAGAAGTTTATCTCTAAATTTGATTTCCCTGTACGTTTCCATTTAATACTTTAAACCAAGACCTAGCATGTTACCTTTCAGAAACATAAAAATAAAGAATTTTACCTGAACTATCAACATAGTGAACAATGAAGGAGAGCTAGGCACAGCAAGAAATACCAGTTATTTCTTTCATCTGCTTTCCAATAAATGGAGCAACCTGAATTTCATCTCTGATCTCATCAGAAACAGCGCTGCAAGAGCAGAGATCAAGTTCCTTTTGATAGATGAGACATACCAGAAAACAAAGCCGATGGCTGGAATTGTGCGGCCAAGACTGTCATATTTAGATGTTTCCTAATTCGCTTTGTCATATGGTTCATTCTCTCATCCAAGCAAGGAAGTCACAACTAACTTTGTTAAACCAGGAGAGCTGAAAACTTTTCGTACGTTTTGCACCAAATCATTCTTAGTTGTTGATCTGCCCTGTTTCCTCTCATAAGGAACACTATCAAAAGGCTTTCACCAAAATTGGTTTGACAGTATTAGCATTGTCTTTCTACTTGCCTTGCAAAATCTTGCCTTGCAATGGAACTGAGATCCCATGAACCAAATGATGGTGTATGTCTCAAAATGGCTGTTAATCAAAAGGGATTCATTCAGGTATACATCATGTGGAAGCAGTGGCTTGGCCTGCTGAGGACAAGCCACTGCTGCATTCACCTGCAGAGATGCTAACATTCATAGCGTTTCTCCAATGATTGTCGAGTTTTGAGGCAACGACAAAAAAACCTGTTCCATAAAGGCTCCATTGAAGTGAGCGGATGCTCGGCTTCTACAAGCAAATGTATTGGTGCTACAAGAACGTGTGAGACATTAACAAAATCAAGTCCGTCAGCACTTGCTGTGATAAATTGCTGACTTTGAACAAACTTTGAGATGAACGTGCTCTAACGTATTAGTTGTCAGTCAAATGTTAACACAACGGTACATATTTGACCACTTAAATTTTGACATATCAGGGGAAGCTAAGCTTCTCTTTCAGTCCTAGAGAAATTACCTCTGATTTACAGGGACAGAGGCCTAAAAGTAGCAATTCTCACCCAGAAGGCATAAACTTGTTTGACAATGGAGGTGGCGGATGAGGAAAGTCTGAAGCCATTAAGCACTAAAGTGTTTCCCGTCTTATCTTATTTCTGCTTCTGTCAATTTTTAAGGCTACACTACCTTCTTTAAACAAATTAAGTAAAATGTATTACAACTAATGTTCCCTCTAATTTTTCATGTGTCTGGGCAAACACACAAGCTTCCTGAGCGCACTGCGGACCACTGTGAGCAACATGAGATGTGCACGCTGTGACCTCACAGAAGTATCACAATTTTCAAAACCTTGGATCATAGCAAGTTACATGGCTTATTAAGAGAATCAAATCACAGCAGCCATTTTCATTTGTTTATTTTTAATATAAGTGATTTGGCCCACTTGAAATGAAAAACAAAATCAATCTTGTTCTTCATTAGATTTGTAGTATGTTATACTGTATGTGAGGGTCCTTTGGCAATTGGAAGAATCCTGCTTTATCCGAGGCGAGGTCCAGTTGTGGCCTGGCTTAGGCTCCTGTTCTGAAAGAAATGACACATACTGTATATCCCTTTCAGACATCACATTTTGTTCACATTAAAGCATTCACATTTTGCACAATGACGTGCGTTATTGCTTGTGATACAGTGTAAATGCTTGTAACTCTCTAATTACGCTCTAATTATTTAATTACATTTCTACTACCCATAAATTATCTAGTAGTAACAGCATTTAATGATTAATATCCATAAATTAAAAAATCTTAATAAATGTCATTAGAATATGAACAAATCTGACTTAAATTTTACCTTGTTTTTTACGTGGTTGTACACTTTGTCCAGGTTGATGGCTAACAAGCTAACCTGTACGGCGCGTATAGTAGGGCGCACATGCAGGACCGTCAATGCTCTGATTGGCTGCGTAGCGTCACTGAACCTGATTGGCTGGACACCTGTCACTCACTGAGTTACAATGCAAAATGGTAAAGAAAACAATAGTTTGGTCTAATTAATTAGATCAGGTCTAATATTAGATAGTACTTAATGCATTCTATCGAATTTTATTTTGTGCGGAGCATAAATTTTCTTTCTTGTTCACTGAGAATGTGCGAGCAGTGCACAATTGCGCCCGCGCGCAACTTAGAGGGAACACTGATTACAACCAATGTATTTTTGTGGCAAAACCCAGCCAAAGTGCAACAATCAACAGTCCAAAAGTCATAATATTTCAGAATTTGTGAAATATTAGTCAGCAAGGCTTACTCTGGAGGTCCAACCAGATGTTGCATATTTATGAATGTTTGAACCAACCAACAAATTCAGAAAAGTCCTGAAAGTGCACAGAATTGAACTGCAGAGCTGAAAGTTTGCTGCTGATGAAAACTAGATAATATAAGCCAAAGCTCGGAATTCTGTGTCACAACCAAAAACCATAGATTCATGTAATTAAAGTAGTCACTTAATTTTTAAACATAATACTAATTATGATGCTTTTTGACAGTGGTAAAACAGGCCTACATGCAGTTCTTTGCCTTGTATCATGCGGCTCTGAGATTCATGTTGAATTTTGTGTTTGTGGGGTTTTTTTTGTATATGTGATGAAAATTTTCAGGAGTGAAAACCTTATTCCTGAGTATTGTGTCAAGTTCACTCAACATGGCAGAGAAAAATGCAGAACAAAATGAAAATATGAAAATGACCTCCAAAACTGACAAGTGACTAGATGAGATGGTTTTGGTCGTCACTTCTACAAGAAAATAAATAGATATTTGTAGACTTTGTTGAACTGAGAGGTTGCTGAAAATGACTGGTCTTAGTACTGTAGGAGTTCAGTTTTGTCATCATCATGTTGATGTTTGACATTCACAGTACATCTGGCTGAGCAGAGGTGCATGTGTGTGTGTGTGTGTGTGTGTGTGTGTGTGTGTGTGTGTGTGTGTGTGTGTGTCAGAGCGAGGGATTGGGGCCGTTCATGTGTGTCTGTACATATGATGTGTCTGTTTGCAGGAAGACACTAAAACATTTGGCTCTTAGTTGTCTGGTTGTCCAGCCCTGGTCCATAAGTTCCTCTTATCGTAAAATCAAAGGAAATAGCAAAACATAGTCAATATAAAACAGTAGATTATCCACTCAGGAACTGATGTTCCTTCTCTCCTTAATCAAAATTTCTCCTCCTCTTAAATCATCATCCTCTTCCTCCACCACCATAACCCCCATACTCTACCTCAAAGCTATCAGGATGATGCCTCCTTCGATCTGAAGCTGAATGGGGGGATTTGGCACATTTTCCCCCTCTTTGCTCACTGCAGCCATTTTTTTTTTTTTAAAGAGCAAACATGTTTATGCTCCAAATCTCTGCACTTTGTGTTTCTCCACGTCAAGACACAAGCTCAACCCTGGATTGATGCGCACTGGCAGCTCCCCTGTGTAGTCGCTCTGAGGAAGAAGGGGGACGACACAGAGAACAGAAGAAAAGAGAGGGATGAGAGCATGGGGAGTGAAGAGGAAATGATTTTCTGATTTTCTACACAGCTTTGTGGTCCTGGAAGGCTGCTCATATGTTTGTTTTTTAAGTCCATTGGTGAGAACAAGAGGAGGGAGATTGTGCTATCCACTGCCTGAGGGCCCTGCTGAGCCTATATATTTAAACCCCCTCTGTTCCATGCTTAACAATAACGCCTACTAGTTTTAATTTAATTCTGTCATTTTTTTACTAAATAATCCACTTTCATTTTCTATGTCACAGCTGGTGAAATAAATCTAATCTTATCACATAGCAGACTGGGTGTGAGATTTGACACACAAGTTTCTACTTTTTCTGCTTTTTTTGTCTTCAAGGCCTTATTTGATGAAGAACAATAGAGATAGGAGTGTGATGTGTTCAAGGACAGGTAAGACACAATATGTGCACTTGATAATATTTGCTTTCTGTCTCAGTAATGACCATGTGGGATGTGAACTGGTGAAACGATCTGAGCCATTTAGAGGTTTCTGTATCGCACTGATTGAATAAAGATTGTCAGATGTACAGTATATTAGTAGTCAACTGTTCTATTTGCGGTGTAGGGCTACTAGCCATCTGGCCCACGGCCACGCCACATGTGGTGAGCTTCCTCAACATTTAACAACCCAACAGTTCATGTTCCTACACCTACACCCATCATTACCAGACCGCAGCTCATCCCCTTTAATTAAAAGTCAGTTACATCAGATGTCGATATTGGTTCAATGTTTGTGTTTTCAGTCTTTTAACCTGAGATCGAGAAGCAATCACCACAGATACGTGGATGACGGGTTGTTTCATTTTGTCTAGACAAGGAGAGAAATAATACTGTTCTTGTTTTCTTTAACTGCTCTCCAGCAAAATTAACAGTTGAATAAGATTCAATGGGATATTCAGAAACCTAGAAAAATTCATATATTTCAATTCAAAACAATGTCTAAAAGTGGAGTAAGTACTTCTAATTGTTTCAATCAGTTGAAGTGCATCGATGTTTTTGTCTGCTTTTACTTTAGTTTCAGGAAAGCAAGCTTAGTGTTTTTTTCTTTGGCGTGCATCAGAGGTTTTGATTTATTCGTTTTAGCCGTTGCACTTTGTTACATTTTGATTTTATTGACACACAAAAATTTCATCCTTTTTGCTTCTTTATCGCTTTTCTTTAAATTTTACATTTCCTCTCAGGTTTTTATGAAGAAAAATATTTGGAACCATTTTTGCAACAAACGTACCGCCACATAATGAACAGATCCAGAGCTACAAACTTTCCGTTTTGTGGAAGGACAGGTAACTCATTGATTTGACAGTTTCATACTGTCAATCCCTATTTGAATTGCTAAATGGACTCATTTACTCCATCTATATCACGTTTCTTGTAAGGCCAAGGTGGCAGCAACTGAAGCACAATACTTCAGAAGTACCTCTAACCAGAAAAAAAAATTTCAAACCCTCTTTGAGGACTTGGTGAACAAAGAAAAGTCTGTAAAACATCTCATTCTTCTGCACACAGCGCTTGTGACCATAGGTGAGGACTGGAATGTAATTCGGTGAGTAAATCATGAGCTTTTACTCCTGCCTCAGCTCCTCTTTCAACACAAAAGACTTGTGAACAAGACTCACAGGTACTTTAACTCATTCAAAAGAGGCAGCGACTCACCCTTAACCCAAAGCGAGCAATCCAGTGTTTTCTAGCAAAGAACCATAGCTTCAGGCTCAGAAAGACTGACTGTTATCCCAGTCACTTTACACTTTGCTACAGCCTGCCCTGGAGGCTGGAGATCATGGACTAATAAACACAAGGATGTCATCTGCAAAGAGGAGAGATTCAACTTCCAGAAACTCTCCTCACTCTGAAAACGCCTCCACCTGTTTCTTCACATTACAGGGCGGAACAGTGTGGAAGTGTCCTGAAATTGTTAATGTGCAATTGTTTTTTCTTCTATTTATGACTTGAAAACATAAAATAAGGTTTTTAAAGACTTTTTTTCGTAGTTTCTATTCTTGCGTTCATTACCCATCTTTGCCCATAGGAATACTATCAGGGCTGTGGTGCTGACACTTGACCCTAGCTATTGGTTTCATTTGTGACTGCTAGAGGAGTTGCTGACACTTATCCTGCTACTGCTATCTGTTACTCCCTCTGGACAGCAGCTTCAAGCCTAAACAACGAAAAGGAAACACTTCGCCAGCATGGCATGTTTCTACATTTTCAATAAAGCTTGCAAGATTTACATTAGATGACACTGCCTGCAGACCTACCTTATGTTGTCAGACAGCCCAGCATCACTCCAATTTTATCTAAACATATAGTACGGTCCGCTATTTTGTGTGTCTGTTGTGGCAATGCCCGGTTCCCCCAACCACCACCCCTTCAAAGTCCCCTTTCCTCACTGTGTGAACACAGTGGCACACAGATGGTTAAGCCCACCCTTGTAATGAGTGGGAAGGGTGGGAGGTGAGTGGGGGGTTGCTGCAGATGGCACAGAGGGCATCGCCAATCAGCCTACACAAACTAACACACACAAACACGCATACAAAGAAATACAGGAGAATGAGACACATATGTGGGGAGAGAGAGAAATGGATGTATGCATGGATAGAAGGTGTAGGTGGGTGTGTGAGCCCTGTACCCCTGAGCGCATTGTGTGCTCTGTATGTGCAATAGCTGGCATTGATCTCGTGTGGAACACAAAGCCCTGGCACCTCTGCCCACGCCATGCCACACTGAGAGGCACAGCGAGGCCTGCCAGAGGGGCTGGCAACACTGCGTGTCTGACTTCACCGACTCAGAACACTTCTTTGATTTGTATGCATATACATAAATATCATGATGTATTGCATGTGTGTCTTGGTGAGCAGTACTTGTTATTACTGTGGAAAATGTATAATATATATTAAAGCTGGCTGCGTCTGAAAATAGGTGTCTGTGTGTGTATATATATATATATATATATATATATATATAAAATGACCTTACCAAGTGCCACACACTCACACACACACACCAGCACACACAGCGGTACCCCCTCTCATTAAGAAGACCCTATCCTATGTCTCTAATGGCTGAGCCTTTGATATGCAATGACGACTAATTCCCTCCTGTGTTCCACTCTCTGCAGACAGCACAGTCATTAGACCATGGACACAGACACACACACATATACACATACAGTTGTGTATGAGCAGAAATCTAATCATTTAACCCGTCCAGAGGTTCTGATTCTCATCTGTCTTCACCTTAGGTTATGAATTGTCTACCGGGGGACTCACAACCCACACTTGAAATGTAAATAGAACAATATTTACATAAAAACATTTGAATTTATCATTAAAATCACTCTTCTTGATGTGGATTTCTCTGTAAAGCAATAAGGTGAAGCCTAATTTGCTGGTTGAACTGTTTGTCTTGTATGCATAAGTTATTCTGACATCAATCTCACACTGTAATGAGGCAAAATAATCCAGACATGCCAACTGTACCTACTTTTTAAAAAGGGCAGGAAGTGAGCACTCATCACTGCGGTGCAAACCTTCTTTGTTGGTGCAAATAGTACTGAAAAAAAATGTTGGGCGTTGTAAAACTAAATCAGATATGGACCTCACAAAATGTCAATGCATGGATTTTGGGAGTCAATGAACAGCAACACAAACTGTTCGGGTCTAGTGTTTGCTGCTGGCATTAATGTTGACCTAATAATCACAAACAAGAATATCATTTGATATCATGCATTTGGGTCTCTGTTATACCAAAATTATATTCTTCATACTTATACCTGTGTCAATTGCTTCAGCTTCAGAAAGGTGGTGTCTTCTAATGTCTTATGAAAGGTCATTATTTATTTGAACCCTTTTGCAGGCATTTTAGCTGGTATTTCAATGTGTTGGCAACTCTTCTCCAGGACACCACGATTTATCGACATTGTTAATCGTATTCAGCTATTTTGCCCTCTTGCTTAGAGACAGAACTAAAGGATTGCGTACAGCGAAGCTCACAGTCAGTGATAAACTTATATAACGCTGGCTAAACTTCATTCGTTCATCAATTTCTCATGGTATAAATAATTTGGTATAAATAATGTGAAACAATGAGGTGCTTGATTATTTAAACAATGTAAAATTAATTGACTACTTTTATATCCATCCATTTTCTTTTAAACAAGACAATCACAATCATCTCATTTTCAAGCAGCTTATCCACCTTGTGGGTCACGGATCAGCTAGAACCTATCCCAACTTGCCACGGGCCTCGGATAAGACGCCAGCTCATCACGGGGCCACATGAATGACAAACAGCAGCTCATGCTCACACCTATGGACAATTTGAAGTGATAAATTCACCTGTTTCATGTTTTTGGAGGAGGGAGTAAGCTGGAGAACATGGAGAGAACCCACGCAAACACACAAACTCCGCTTAGAAAGGAATCGAACCCAAAACCTTCTTGCTGCAAAGCAACAGTGCTACCCACCAGACCACGGTTCCGCCCTACTTTCAAATATAGTTTTTACTATATTTAAAACATTTGTTTCAGCTTCACAATGTGCTGATTTCCTGCTGGTCATATGTGATGGTAGCTTTGAAAATTTGGGCTTCGATAAACTTTTTGAGAACTGAAAGGAATTCTGACATTTTGAGTGTTTGAAAAACATTATGGAGAAACCAATCCAGAGAGATTAATAAATAGTGAGTTCAATTGCTGGTTGCGATAGTTCAGACTGATTTCACTCTGACTCACATCTTCTGACAATCCTTAAGGCTAACTTAAGCTAAAAAACTACAAATATTAAACAAAAATGCCCTCCAGTTCTCACTGAAAGTTACACAGCGTGTGATGATCACATCCTCACAACTATTTCCTCATAAACACAAATTTATTTCCCTCTCTGACTGTAAAGTGGGGTGATCACAACCTCAATGTTATTCGTGTACACAGGTGCTTCAGAGAGATCACGGGAGATGGGGTTTCCACTGCTCCTTCACACATGAGAATCTTAATGGAATTCTGTACAATGTGTGATGCTCCATTATTTTCTAATTTAGTTGCAAGCTCTTGTTTGAGATTCAAGAGAATACAAATCTTTGCATGATCAAACACTCCGCAATTGGATAGGAGGGTTTGATCAGCAAAATAAGAATTTTAATAAATTAGGATATTATTATTTCTAAATAAATATTGATATTCATTACAAGTATTTATTGGTTACACTAGCAGAAATGCCCCCCTAGCTTAAACCAAACTCGTGTCCCTAAGAATTATTTTTTTAAGGTTATAGTTTGCATCAGGATGTCCTTCAAAGTGATGATCACATTATTTCTCATAGTTCATGGAAGGTTCTGCTCTCCTGGCTGCAGCTGTGCCAATATCAGATACAGCTGCAAACGCAAATTTGGCTTTCATGCTATACAATTTGGTAATGATCGATCAACCATATTGATTTATTTCTTTTCTCTATCCCCTCACCATTCCATTCCTTCTCTCAAATCTGGCCACGCCACCTCCCCATTATCCCCATATCCAGTCACCACTTCACTTTAAACTGCTACTTTGATCTCTCTGCCTTTTTCCTTCTATTTCCACCTCACTCCTCTCCAATCCCATCCTCTTCTAAACTCAGATGTTTTCCCCTCCTATCCCTCCTCAGCCTAACCCCTGTCCTGTTATCTCTCTACTGCTGTCTTCTCAGTTAATTCCGTAGCTATTAACCCAGTGAACAGCTTCAACCTGGCTGACCCCAGCCAGCTAATGTTTCTGGAGGCCTGGGAAAATCATTTTCCTTATAGAAGCAGTGGAAATATGGCTCTAGGTAGGGTAGGGAAAGAAACTACAAATGTCAAGACAATTGATCTTCACAGACAAATAATTAGAACTTGAATAAAATCATGATATGGACTCCTTGATCAGCTTATACACAATTCACCGGTGTACCTCTTGTATGGGGACACTGCTATCAGCAGGGGATGTGGAAAGGCTTTTGTTTAATACCAACAATAGACCTGTGATTGTGGGCATTACAATCTGACACTATGGATGGTTTCCACAGTGATCACTCATCAACATTGCATCCTAGGCAAAGGACAGAAGACTCCAGTCAGCTGTGGAGCAGACGAGAGGTCAAACTGATCCTGGGTGATAGAAGCCGCTGACAGGATTTAATAAATTCCAAAGCAGTGTAACGTAGTGAAGCTGAGCATGTTCATGGTAGCACAGTGCACCTGGAATTTAATAGATAATATGAAAAAAAAAAGTCAGTTCAATAAAGCCAACTTTATGTAGAGATATATGCCTTTGAACAAATATGAAGCATTATCTACACCTGACTTTTCAATACATAGCTATCGTGTGTAGTCTTCATACAGTTCTTGCATGTGCACTGGTAATATCATGAGACATTGCAAACTGAAAACAGTTGTTTTAATTTAACACAAACTGTTGATTATGGAGCACAGAGTCGCTTTATAAATTCAACATAATGCAGAAGAATCATTCCACCTGCATGGGACCCGTGGAAGCGAGCCAGCTGTCACTGCTTGAAGGGAATCCAGTCTGCAGCGTATTTTCATACATTTAACCAGACGGGAGTGAACCACGTTTAGGTTTGGATGAAACTTCCGTCCATAATCAGGATGCTCCCTCTATCTAACTTTTCACTTTTTAGTTTTCTACGTATTTCATTTATAATTTCCACATTGGAAAATATATTTTTTTAAAGATTTCTTGACAAAACAAATCATCATGTTTTCACTGATAATAAACCAGAACAAAGTCATGTCATCTGTGGCCATTTCAGGTAATTTTGCTTCCTTTTCAGAGATTATACAGATGTTTCAGAGCACTTTAAAATTAATAAGAATGGTCACTAAAATATCCCAATGATGATTAACAATCAAAAAGTGATTACACTGCAACAAACAATTTTGCTTTCAATTACTTTAAAACCAATTCTACTTCTAGTTCACTATTTTATTTTCCTCTAGTTTGACACTCTTTCCCTCCATCAAATATTTTAACTTTCAATGTGTTAAGAACAAAGAATGATTGTAATTTCTAAAGAAAATGGGACTTTGTGACCCAGAGAAAATCTGATGGGCTAAATGTTTTCTGTTCCACATGGTTGCGAGTTTGTGAACATACAGACTGAACGGATTGATGCAATTTCAAATTACTATAGAATCTGTGGACACTAAATATCTCAGACAGGTTACCTAAAACTTTCAGGCAATATTTTGGGTGAAAGGAAATAATAATTGATAAATTGTGTAACTGATTATTGTGATTATTATCCAAGACAGACTGATTAGCCTTGTACGTGTTCACAATTGTATGAATCTGTATACACTGTTCACCTTTGCTTACACACGCGTGCATGCATTTCTGTGCACATGTACTTGTGCGTATTCACGACACCGGGCTGAAGTTAAGTGATCGAATGCATTAAAAGGGTTGTTGGGGAGCCCAGCTCGTTCACTGCCCACGATAATGAGGATGTTTTCTGTGCTCAGTTCAATCAGCGCTGCCGGCTCTGAGATGGGAAAACCTAGCAGATGCACAGCACATAGCAGATGTGTGCTATTGGAGTGACATCTGAAAGTAAAACTCTAGAGCCTTTTTACGACATTGTGTGCTGCTGTTTAGATGCCTGCGATTTCCTGGCGCCAAGCGATGGTGACAACTGCAACGAGGGAACAAGAAACGGCTGAAAAGAGAGAGTGGAGTGAAAAAGAAAAAGGAGTGAGAGGAAATCTTTGGCAAGGGCCTCATCTTTGAAGTGATTTGGAGAGAGATGACATGCAAAATTAGAGAGTAGCGTTTCGCCCTCTCCACTTTGACTACACATTAAACGCAACAGGGAGAAAATTTTCCATACAAAGATAAATGGCGCACGGGGCACACCGCGGTCCCTTAACAACACAGATTACCTTGTCTGCGCGCTTTCAGAATCTGTTAGGATTTCAAGCTGTTTGATTAAAGTTTTGTTGCTTTTTTCCACACACAGGTACATATAACTTTCCAACTATTCAGGTCCAACTTTTCAAAAGAACAAAAAAAAGTCCTTTTCTCTTCAATCGTCTCTCAGCAGAAACCAGGTCCACGGCCAAAAAACACTTTACAGACAAAATACATAAAAAGCATTTGTTGTGTACAAAAGGAAGGATATCTGAAAGAATAAATAGCTAGAATTTTACAGGGATTTCTTTCATTGTATGCTATCTACCAGGGACTATGTTTAATTGTACAAATAGTGCATCTTTGGCTCATAATCACAGGATGTGCGGCTGCTAGATAACTGAACATGTAGATACATGTTCAGATATATCTGACTATCCATTTTCACACTAAATGGCAAAATATCAGAGCCTTATGTTTTATAATTCTTTACTGAAAGACAAGTGGTACTTACCTAACTATTATGGGGTCAATGAGACAGCTTCAGCAGTAATTACTTCCGAACAAGATGCTTCAGTTTGGTGTTTCTTAAAATACCACTCAGCACTTTATTTTGGTTGGACTTCTAGTCTATTAAAACAGTGCAGATTGCGTGAAAGCGGAATATGTGAATAATGAGATGAACATTAATAAAGCGAGAGCACCTGGAGGAATGGAATAAGCATCTGGAGTCCAAAAGTAGAAGCAGGCTAGTAATTAAAACAATGTGTTAGTCACATAGTGGAATCCCATTCAATCATGTGACAAGACAACGCATTTGACAGGGACACGTTTCAAAAGTGGAATTCGCTAAAAATCCACCGATCATTTTTCCCTGAATGAGACAAGAATCTCTTTGAACACACATATAAGATCCAGACTGAGGAGACTGTCTCACCATTGGGCTGATTTAGATTTTGTATGTAGGTGAATGTTCCACAGAATAGTGGGTGGACTTGATGAATACAAGAGGGTTCTTCATTCACACACGTTTATCTGTGCCTTTGAGACCGATGAATTGTGCGAACATGTATGGTGTGAGGCTGATCTAGAGGGGGTTTTATTGTGGTTGCCCACGGGAGCAGATGTCGCTGGCACTAACTCAATACTTTCTCTCATTCTCTCTCCGTTTGCTGCCTTGCTGTTTCACTCCCTCTCTTCTCCATTTCTGTCTTTTTCTATTGCGACCCCCCCTCATTTTTTTTTTTTTTTTGCTTTGTCCAGATGGAGAGATGCTCCCATCCAAACCTTTCCTGCTCAGGATCACAATGATCCGAGTCATGTGATCCAGCATGCTATCTCCTCTGTCTATCCATAAGCGCCCACTCTCCCTGTTTTTCAGTGTCCTCTCCCCCATGACAAAAAGCAGACAAAAGGCTTTCAATTCTCCTTCTTCCTCCGTGTGTTTGTACTGTACCAAACCAGGCTCCCTCTCATTGTATTCTCTCCTTCTCTTTGCAAAGAAGGTGTCCCGAGGCCCCAGGGCCCCTGCTCTGAGACAAGGGGCCTGCTTTGGCCCTGGCGCTGGAGGCGGTGGCGGCGGTGGTGGTGGTAGGGGTGGGAAGGGAGCTGCTATGTGGTGAGTGAGGGAGCGAAGGGGAGAAGAAAGAGGAAAAGGAGCAGAGTATATTATTTCATTTAGTGCTTTGGAGCTCAGCAGGGATTGGGGAGTAAAACCTTGCAGCTCTGTGTGTGACAAGGGCACGACCTCCCACAACCTGGGAACTCTATCCACCCATCGCACCGCTTTCATCTGATACAAGGGGTGTGTGAGAGCTCTCAGTCACCGGCGCTGGCTGGCTCGCTGGGGCCGCTAAGCTTTTTAGTCAGGGCCCGCTGAACGAAGAAAAAGGTGGCAAGAATGACGGAAGGGAAAAAACGGAGACGGAGGGGAGGGAAGGTAAAGTGACTGGGTTGGCGGGGGCAAGGGTAGGTGAGGAGAGAAGGAAGGTGGGGGTGGGGGGTGGAGGGTACCCGAGCCCTGTAAGACAGAATTGGGCATTGTCGCCAAGCACAGCAGAGCAGAGCTAGCTCATTCTGTTGATCTGAGCAGGATCCCGGAGAAAACAAAACTGCATTGTTCCCCGCAGATGGAAGCCAGTGTCTCCTGGGTAACAGCATTAATCTCCCCTTTTCTCCTGCTTCCTCTCTTGTCGGGGCCATAATCGGTAGGCTCCTTTCAGGAGCCGAGCCCGCCTCAAAGCCCAGGCTTCTAACTAGCCTCCTAATTAGCTGCAATTACAATGAAGACAACATGATGAGATAATAGAAATTTGCAAAATAATGACATACCACGGGAAAATATTCCTCCTCCCCAAGCACCATTTTTCCCTCCGGGAGAGGCACAATGGAGAGCCGGGGCCCTTTTCTGAAAACAGGGAGCTCAGAAAAAATGGTGGCGCATTATGTAGCATTGAACCCTATTGTCTGCCTTCTGGTTGCTTCAATCAACAGGCCATTGTCTGGCTGCTTAAATCAAAATGACTCAAATACGGGCTCCATAATGATGCCCTCTCAAGCACTGCATACTGAACAGAGAGACAGACTGAGTGAGAGAGGGAGAGGACACCAGAGGAAAGAGTAAACGACAGGAAAGAAGACAGGAGAAAACAAGTGGAAAGAGAGAAAACAAGAGAAGTAGAGAGAAGGAGAAAAATCTTGCCAAACGTAACCAAAGGTAAAACAATTAAGGAGATGATTCTGAAAAGGCGTCATCATCGGGTCTAACAGAATCCTTGAAAATCAAGAAGGAAATAAAAGACAGTGTCTGGATACCACTGATCTACTGTCGCTGCTGCCGTTGTTTTCATCTAGTCCTGTTAGATCAGATTAGCTATAAAAGAAATAAGGAAATCAAACAAGAGCCAGGCATTCAGCGAAAGGGAAACCGACAGAGGGAGGAAAATAGGATGGAGGTAGACAGCAGGTGGTAGTCATGCACAGAGCAACATTTTTAGCAACTATGATTGACAGCAGGAACTAAGAGCTACCTTGGCTATGAAAGCGAGGAAGAGAAGAACAGTTATTGACTAAAGAATTAGTGAAGTACAAAGGTTTTTAACCAGTCAGAAGTAGCTTCTGCCTCTCTGCACATCACTATACCTCTGCTTGATCACGTCTGCAGGTCTCATTAATCACATGTATCCTTCTGGGATTCCATTCAACAAGCCAGTGAGGTAGGCTTGTTCGGTCAGAGAGTTGGAAGACAGACCCACATTTTACACATTCTATAAATATAATGACTTGTAACAAAATGATCTACAGGCTCATTGTTCTTCATACCTCTCAACTCCTAGCACACAGCTAACATATTGACTGACATACTTTGCAGTGAGACAGAGGGACAAACATACAGACAAATGGAACAATCAGACGTGTTTGTCTTCGGGAGCTGAGGCTGAGAGGAGATTTATGACCTCCTGACAGTCGGAATCTATTGCGGCTGAACACCTGAGACCGACACGCACGTACAAACATCGCCTTATATCGACATGATCATGTGAGTTCACAGATTGTGATCACTGCGCCGCCATTGGAAATGAATTGTTTATTTTTCATACCATCCTGTCTGTCAGGAGTCATATGAACACTTCCTGCTGTCATCGTCTGAGGTAGTCTACGGAGATATCTGGTGATCTCATCTCTCCAGCTTAGCACCCCATTTCCAACAGCTTCAATCTTCATTCCAGTATTGTCAGTCTCCGTAGACTCATCGGCCACCGCCACCACTGTCTGGATTCCACACTTGAACAAAAAAAAAAAAAAATTGGCGCTTGTAAAGCTCTTTCTATTTCTGCTCACTTATCCCATTTTTCACAAATGGTTAAAGTCCAAAGCCAAAGAAGTGCTCTTACTTTTGACACCTGAATCATGTTAGGAATCATAAAATCATTTAAATTTAGTGATTTATTTTGAAGCGTTAATCCTACTGAGAGCAAAACATGAAAGTACAGGGTGAAGGGTTGACAAACAGAAGTGTTACAATCTATAAAACCAGCAACTCAAACGCCATTTCCTCCTCCAAACAGAAGAGTCCCGCTGAGTAATTAGCGTGTGTCAGATAAGTTGACAGGCTTGTTAACACGCCTCATCATCCGATACCATTGCCTTTGTTTGTGTAGGCTTCTGACAGGAAGTTAGCCATCTAATTAGCATACTTATAACTGCTGAATTACACTGGTGTAATTAGTAAGCAGATACCAGCATGTTGAGTTTTGATGTGGATATGCTGCTTCAGAGAGGATTCCTTTACACTGAGGATGTCACATGCACAGCACATCACAGGAGTCAAAGACATACTTTCTATTCTCAGACATATTTTGACAGCTAAATTTAATACGCAAGATAAAATAATATATGAACATAACATTTGCAGCCTAAAAACACAGAGTAGAAAAAAATTATTTCCTTCTGACTTTCACAGTATTAGACTGTAGAACAGGAACATATCACAGGAACTTAATAGCAGCTCTGTCACAGCAGCTATGAAGACATGACCCATTTTACTGCAATAGTTGCTTTCAAAGGTGAATGGATTCAGTCTTTTTAGATAATAAAGAACAGGCTTGTTTAAACAAAGTTGATTATTAACAGCACTGGTGTCATCCAAAACACACATTTCCTACTTTTTTTTTTTAAAGAAAAGATTAGTTTGATGATATTCTATAATTACTCATTAGCATGAATGCACTGGGAGTGCTGCATATTCATTACCTGAATTAGTAAGGATTCAAAATTGAGTTACGCACATGTATTTGTTTATTTTTGTGTTTCAGAGAGAGCAAGAATTAAAAAAACGACAGGGACGTGCTCAACAGCTTGGCACAGTACTATTTTCAATAGTACTGTGCCAAGTACTGTTCTCTGTAGTGTAGTACTGTACTGTAGTACTGTTCTCCACTATCATATCTTACTTTTTAACTTAGTTTTTTCAATCTATGAAACTCTTTGTCTGTAAAAACTGGTTCGCCACTTCTTCTTTTACTGCTCAAATAAAAGCTGACGCTATCCAGAGAGAGAGAGAGTGAAATCTTTGAAGTTTCTTGGGTTGGTTGGTTGAAATTAGGGTGGAAATAAATATGACAAGAAGGCCGGACTTGTCCTGGTGGCTCAATAAGTCAATAAAATTTTACATCAGAAGACTGAATAGTAAGTCTTTGAGACCCATCCCGGGTCATTCTCCAAATGTGATTATATTTGAAGCAGAGACGATCCATCCAAAGTCAACAATCAAGTCTCTCATTGATACAAAGGTTATTTTTTTTTATTAAAAGAAAAAGAAAAATCTCATTGAAAGTAAAAACAAAACTGAGTAGAAAACTTTGTTTCATTTCAGGAGCTGTTAGAGGACTGAAATTTTCATAGAAAGTAAGTCTGGAAAAAGAATCAATGAAGCGCTTGACACAAATTTCCTAAACCACAATCATTTTCATGCAAGCAACAGCACCAAACCCATATATAATTGGCTGGCATCATGAGGGGATAGGAAGCTGAATGCTCACATTTGAGCCCTGCATATTCACTTTTTACACATTCCTGTAAAAGGAAATTAATCAATTATAAAACTTATTTGCCTTAATCAGTTGATCTTTTCAGCCAATAGTAATAAATCCAACAGAACAATATTTGTATTATTTTCTTTTCCATTAATTATCTTGTGATCAGTAGGATTCATCTCGTGACATGCTGGTAAGGTCCTAACCCTCAGGTTGGGAACATTTGCTCAAAGGGGCCTGTTACTAAACTATGACTCATGGCTAATGAGCAAGTATTAAAAGATTTGTGTCATTTTTGCATTTAGTTTGACAACTTCACCGACTTCCATCAGCACAATAGTTACACAAAACCACCATGACAATTGATCCCTCTTCCAGGTGTTTACATGCAGTACTTGTTCCTTGTTGAGGTCCATGTTAAAGTCTGCACACAAGACCAATCAAATAGTGAAAAAGACTTGATTAATTTACTTCACACAAAAACACATAAACACCTACTGTCAGAATCTGGTTGATTTATTAATATGTGTTCTGTTGTGTTTTTGCCATTGTTTGCATGCATGTGTGTAAATCTTGGGCTGACTGAATTAATTAAATGAGCTTCCTCTGAGATGTCTAATTACATCCCGCGAAAGGAGGATGTATTGTAATTACATCCCACTTCAAATCGGTGATCTATTGTAATTGTCAGTGTGCGTCCGTCCGTCCGTCCGTCTATTCGTCCACCAAATATCTTCGCAACAGTTGCAAATAGCAAGATGAAACAAAAAGCACATTACTCGGGCGGCAAAGGGGATGAAAATGAGATGATGACCTTGACCTTGAGAAAACTCCTGACAGGTCAAATTTTTAACTTTTGTACATTCAGGAACCGGATAAGATAGAAAGACGAGGGAGAAGGCCAGTGTGAGTAAGATCAGAAGATCGAAGATAGTGATTTGATCTACCTATGCTTTAATTTATCCTGACCTGTGAAAGTAGGTCAGGGTAAAATTTTGAATTCAGAGGTGTTGCGGGTTGTTGCAGTCTCTGACTGCCTTGGTTGTAGTTAGACATTAGCATGGAGATGTAATTGCTTGAGAGGGCTCAATATGTTTCACTTAACCGCTCTCCCGTGTGCATGACAGGTCTACTCTGAAGAGGTAGGACTCATTGAGTGTGAGCATACAACCACCCATGAGGGCATGCTGAATGTGTGCTTGACAGATTCATCCTACAACAGATGTTTGTGTCAATGTCCTCCCTCACACTTAGCAGCAGAGTGTGATGATGACCAGAACTGATTTGCATCTAAACTAGTGTGGTCTTTAATCCTGTGCTCAAATCGCTCTTTTCCGCGCCACCACCCCAGCACATGTAGCCGGGCATTTTCATAATCACTAACTTTCTTTTTCTAGGTTCTATTCAGATTGTGCTCTGCTCTCCATGTTTAACAAGCTTCCTTTCATTTAAAGTAGAGAGAAAGCCCACATTTGAGAAATTGTTTGCCAGCATTGCCATGGCAACTTCTCTGCCAACCGTAAGACTCAAATTGTCTGGGATGCAGACTTTGGAAAAAACAAAATATGAAACCTTTGTCCTAAACACAAAAAACTCAACAAGCACAAACTAAAATGCGACAAATACTATTTTGAACAACAAGGAAATCACAAAAGTGTATATAAGGTGACAAATTATTTGCCCAGTAATGCACACATAAATCTACATGTATGTCTGTGCATAGCTGAGTACCAAAGTAGAGCTGCTGCTGCTTAGCTGATGAGTCAGGGAGCTCTGGAGGAGAGAACAGGGTGAAGTGTCAGACCCTGATTCCACTTCAATCAGGAGCATTTAACAATTAAAGAGAGCGTTCAGTTTACCTCAAAAACCTTTGAGACAGCATGAAAACAGCAAGCTGTTTCATGTTGACTGATGACTTGTGCCTTTTTCCACGTTCAATTTATATTAAAAACACTTTCAAGACATCTAATTAAGCATTTACTCATGCAAGGATGTCAGTGTAAGGGTTCAGTGAAATTTAAAATTTCTTATTTTCTGTGCGGTTTGTATCAAGTGTGTGGGTTTGCTCAAAAGATGCTCTTTGTTTCGTCTGGTAGGCCCCCTCACACATTATAAGCTCCGTCTTCGACTGAGACATCAGTGGCTTTTAAACAATGTAAAGGATGAACAAGGAGCAAGGCTTGATTAAGGACACAATTTAGAAGAGATTTATGATTAAAATCTTTTTTTTTTTTAACTCTATTTTCTGACTAATCCAATCTCTGAGTGGAATCAGGTGACTCATGTCATCTGAGTTTTATTTGTATGAAACCAAAGTTATCTCAGGACATCTTCAGAAACAACAGGCTTAGATCAAACTTTTGAAACGATTGTAACACGTGCATGTTTTCATGATTACTAATGTTGTTAATTTTAGAATATAGAGAGATGGTAAAAAGAGACTGCTCTTATCAAAATGTAATCATTTTTTAATCATTTATTGGACACAGGCTCCGGAGCTAAACATTACTCATTGCACGAGTTCCACCAAGTGAAAATTTACTTCGTATTTTGTAATCACAGCACACTGTGTTATCCGTAGCTACAAATATACAGTCTCACTCTTCCACACATTCAAACACATATTGAGCTCACACACTGCAATTTTCCATCCTCTTTGATAAAAACAGACTGATGGGCAGAACCCAGAGGAGACTGTCAATACAATCTGTAACACAACAAACAGATTGTGAGAACCCTGTGACCTCCGATACTGTCTACAACACACCTCTCAGAGCACCAGGAAGAAATCTATGGGCTGCTGCAAGCATTGTCTTCTTATATGTAGATGGCTGTGTCCTGTTTCCAATAAAGGTCAATAGCATTAGCATGTCTGACAGTGAGAGAGAGGCTGAAGAGCATCGAGACAAACAGAATTAAAGACGTTTATTGGAGCAGACCTTTGGTTCGACTGAAAAGAATGCTGGAGATGACTTACTGTAAATAACATTGCATTGTTTTTTTCTATTCACAATATAAATTCACTTGTTGATTGTGAACAACATTTACCTCCGATGAATATTATGGTATGTAGTTTTGATAGCCCGCAACGAGGTGCCAATCTGATATTCAGAGCCCTCCAGGTGATGTTAGACTCCATCACTGCACAATATAGTGAATGTCCAAATATGCCACAATGAATGTAGTAAACTGTGCATCAGCATGCACAGATATGTTAACACGGATCTCATTCTATTACATTTAATGAAATAATTTACATGAGGGGCGGCACGGTGGTGCAGTGGGCAGCGCTGTCGCCACATAACAAGGTGGTTCCGGGTTCGAGTCCCTCTCTGTACAGAGTTTGCATGTACCGGAGCAGTACAACAAACTTGAAATCATAGTTGTTGTGGTGAATGGGATAGCAAACAGTTGCTGTTAACATACCTGCAGTCAGCATTTGAATTCATTCAGAGCTGTGCATCTTTAGTCTAATTACTCTCCTTTTGGCTCAGGTTTGGTCGCCACCAACTCCTGCAGAAACTCTTTAGCAGCTAAAGTCTTCACTCTTTTCACCCAGTTGCTAAATTTAGTACTGAACGTCTGGCATTTGCTGCTTGGCAGGTAGCAAACAGCAGCTGACAGAGCTGTGAAACAGTACTGGTTCTTTTATTCTGTGTTCCTCATATTAAATTTTTCACACTGGTGACTTATGTAGTCGATGGCGTTTGTGGTCTACTGCCTTATTAAAACTTTCAATTTGTGTTTACTTAAGCTGCATTTGTTACACATATTCATCTAAAGAACGTATAATTTAATATGAGATAAACACAAAAATGAAGACATTAGGATGACGTCCAATAATTAAGCTTAAACTGGTCCCATTATTAAGCCATTTAAGTTTGGTGGGCACTTTAAACAGTGAGACTGAATCAAGACTATGAAGCTGTATAGCCAAAGCAACGAGACGAAAGGTATCCGGTGATAGTTCTCCTCCACATAAGCCACTTTTAATAAAAAGACAATTTATTTTTGAAACGTTAAAGGAATTGTTAATACAGCTATGGCATACACATCGTAAAAACAAACCATTTAACTAACTCACAGCCTTCTTTGTTCCTGAATGAATGCTCATTCAGATATGTCTTGATCATCTGCTCTAGCTGTGAAGCATGACAACAGCACAAAAACAGTCAGAAATTGTCTGTTGTGTCTTTATCACTACAGCAATCAGGATCTTTCAGCAAGACAAGCCTTGATTGACTGAATAAAAAGTTGTAATTCCACAGCACTGAAGTTGAAATATTAGTGCCAATAGCATGGTGGCTAGAAGAATGCTAATGAAATCATGAAGCAGCTTATCATGTGAATGAGAACAATAATGAGGAGACAAAGCAGAGACAAATCCATTGTAAGTGAGGTGGAATTATGTCGGCTCAGTGGATTATAAAAGGCCTTGATCCAGTGGGAGTTGAGAAACATGGCTTCTATTCTCACATTGTCACACATAGAGACACACAATTGTATTTATATAAAAATTTATCCACGTGCACATTTTGGACAGTTTCAGAAACATGAAAGCATTAACACACACATGCATATTATTCTACACACAGACAAAAGTCAAACATTAATATCTACTAAGGCTGCCAGATAATTGAATTAATTCAGCTGAGGAACAACTTCACAGATTATCGACTTAACTTCTCAATAATAAAAAAAAAGAAGTCAGCCATGCGTGGTAATTACATTTGTCTCAAATGAGGGCAGCCGTCGAAATGTATCATGCATTGTCATGCACCCGCTGTTCAAGGCACACGCTAACGTTCACACACTGGAAAAGTCACCACCCCGAATCAGCACACAGATAAAGGCGGTTTGTAATAATGTGCTACAGCGCACATCCAAGAGGAAAAATTACATCCTCCATTCAATGAAGATTTTGAAAGCACAAGAGCCAGTCGATAAACACTGTTGTCCACATGCATTTGTATAGTTTTGGTCACTGATTGGTGACTTAGTGCTTTTGACAAAATTGTTAATTTCTTGTCATAAAACAAATAAAAACCTTAGCCAATAATCTCCAGTTTATTAACGACAGCATCTATGCTGTGCCTATATTTTAATCTTTATCATCACTTAAAATGATCACAGAGCCATTCCAGTGGACGGAGCAGCGATAGAGATCTGATCATCGGCAGGAGTTATCGTAATCAGTTTACTAAAATGAGAAACCCCTGAGGCCAGTGTTTGAAAAGCCTTCGCAGAAAACAGCGTATTAATGCTCACTGTTTCAGAATGACACCACAACCAACAATAACATCAATCTCATGACAGAAAACTAAAAACCCAACAAGACTATGACTGTCTTTCTATCCTTATGAGGTCATTTGATTGGTAGAAGTAGAACAAACAGCCATGAGCAGCATTTAGCACCGGTCAGCCACGTTCAGGGAGGAGAGGAAGATTCAACGTAGCTACAAAACACTGAATGCCCAAAGTGCAAAAACAAGCCATAAAAATTCCAAAGTGTGCATTGAAATCTTGCTGGGCACCCGTCCTCTCCCCCTCCCTCCGTCCATCTCTCTCTCTCTCTCTCCATCCCTCACTCAATATGTTCTCCCCTATCCTATTTCTGTCTATTGTCAGCACAAAGCATCCCATTCAGGCCTCGATGACTTCTCTTACGCCAGCGGTAGGCTTAACAAACAATGGCTGCATGGAAACAAAGGCTAGTTCATTAGGCTGGAGAGTGACAGAGACGGAAAGAGAGGGGGGGGGGAGATGGAGGGAGAGAGTGGCACTCGGTGTTCCATTGTGGCTGGACTCACATCTGGTGGCCATGTGTGACCAGAGCAGCAGGGCTAATGATGGGCTTCCTGAGGCCAGCTCAATTAGGCCAGGCCTCACCGGACTCCCAGAGAGAAGCCGAGATGCCTATCGACATGCTGCTTCACCATTTATGTGTATTTGTGTATATGGGTCAAACTTGACTATGTAGTCATCTCCAACTTGAACGTGTCATCTGTCTGCAAATGTGTTTTGGGGCATTTGCGTGCATATAACACTTACTGGCATACTCCTGAGAACTACCTCTCTCGTTTTTCAAACGACGCCTCACCACAATGCACAATCAGAGACAGGAATATACACACACACACACACACACACACACACTTTTCTTGAGCAGACTCAAACTGACTAACAAGCCGTAAAGCCATTAACGTTTAGGACGTTGCTTTGATAGCCCAACACAAGATTTCCAACACACATAAAGCTACATGGGGGTAAGACGATGAAAAAGACAAGAGCCTGAAACTCTATCCTCAGGCATGTGTATGGTGTTCTAGCGAGTGCCAAATCATAAGGGTTCCTGTGACTGCACCATCCCTTATTATTCCTGCCTAGCAAATTGTTCACCCCAGAAGACACTGACAAAAAAATACAAACTAATAAATAGCAAAGAAAAGCCTGTCTGTCTGTAAATAAAAGGCTTTATTGGGGAAATCTGATGCCGGTTCTTCTCATACTCACGTGCTACTGGTCAGATGTGTATAATTAGTAAAGCATACGCGACTGCACAAACAAGGACTGAAGTCAGCTTCTTTTTTTAGTTTTAGGACATATCTGCACAAATATTAGTGCAGTGTTTCAAAAATGATGTTGGTTCAGTTATTCCAAACAACATTCCTGGGAGACAGATCATGATTAATGAAACATTCCAGCCACCTTTACAATAAAAATGTAGCTTGGCAATCAGGGGGGCAGAAGATAAAGCTAAGAGTTTGACTTCTTAGAAAAATACAAAAACATAACAAAGGCTGAAATTGTGTATGTCGAAAAGACAAAAGAAGCAGCTCAACAAAAAGGAAATTTAATTGAAATGAATTAGCTTAACTCATGCTCTCTGACGACTGACATGAGCAGATGGGGGTGTGAATGATCTGTGTAAAACAGGAAGTTAACGTACTTTGTGATCAGCGAAAAACTGAGCTGAGTTTTTAATGCATAAATCCTGACCGATTACTATTCCAGTTTAGTTGGTTGCTCTGCAATCCATTGGCATAAAGAAAAAGATGAAGAGATTAAAAAATAAAAAAAAAACTGCCTAAAAAACATGAAGTTAAACTGGTTTTTAAAGCAGCAGCAGTACCACAACACTTATCATAAACGTGGGATTTTACTTCTTTACAATTCACTTCTTTACAATCACACACTTGTCTGTTTGTGAGCTTGAAAGACTGACTTTGGTGAGAGAAGATGAAGACAGTCATTCTAACCTTAACTCACAGCACCCTCACTGTCTGCCTCTCAAGCAGTAAATCAATGGTAGTCAACTGGCGCCTTCGATCCCCATCCTCACTCTTATGATGGAGAATCACAGGTTGGAGTCAGACCCTCACAGACTGAAGCAGACTCCACAAAGTTGATTATCAGGGGGATTCCTGTCTTCAACTCAGATACCTGTCCACAGATGTCTTTCTACTGCTGAAAGTGAATAATTTTTGCATTAACTCTCATATCAATAGTGAAAACGGTACAGAAAAGCAAAATAAGTAAAACAAGAACAATACGTGTACTAGTAAAATTTTTGTTCACCCACAGAAACCAAAAGCAGAGATTAAGGCTCAAGAATTTAATGAAAAAACAAGAAGCCCAAAATGAAAGACACAACCCTGATCTAAGCCATAATGGTTGGGTACACAGGGTGTAATAAAAGCCTAATATGTAATAAATTGAATCTCAAAATCCAAAAGCAAGGTAACTGAAAAATCAGAGATAAGCTTACAAGAGGAGACACCAAGAACACACAAAAGACTGTCGATGAACTGACAATGAAGTGTCACAACACACAGACTAAACACAGGTAACAAGGTGAGACAGGGAACAGGTAAAGACTGGAACCAGGTGACAGCAACAGACATTTGCAATGTATGGAAAATCCCAAACGCAGGAAGTGAAAAGTGAAAAATCTCAAAATAAAACCGAAAATACATAACACAGAACCTGAAGAAACTGCAACCTGTAAAATTCACAGTGAGAGTAACTTGATCGGTAAATTTTTAGTTACACTTTCAAGTTTAATAGACTTATTCAAGTAAATAACTATTAGGCTAATTTAACAAACTAATAAAATAATTACCAAAACTCTTAAAAAATAAATCATTTTATTAATAACTAGTGAAATCCATACCCATTGCTGTAAAGAAGCATTTGCCCACTTACAAAATCGGGGATTATCAAAGTGCTTTAAGTGAATATGACACAAGTGTGTGTGTTCTTTTTTTCAGCAGTGGTTTTTGCCTTAGAACTCTTCCACCGATGCCATTTTTGACCAGTCTCTTTCTTAGCGGAGTCATGAATATTGACCTTAACAGAGTCAAGTGAGGCCTGCAGTTCTTTAGATGTTGTTCTGGTTTTCTTTTGTGACCTACTGGATGAGTCGTCACTCTTGGCTCGGTTCATCACTGTTGCAAGTTTTCTCTATTTGTAGATAATGGATTTTTACCATAGTTCACTAGAGTCCCAAAGCCCCAGTAATGGCTATGCAACCCTTTTCAGATCGATGGATGTCTTCTTCTTTATTCGTGAATTTAAATTACGGCATGATGTGTTCCTTTTTTCTTTTTTTAAAAATCTTAGCCTAATTCATGTTGTCACACGGGTTCCACTTAAGTGATTCCTTAATTTAGCATGTCTGGGCCTGGATGCAGAATATGAAATTGAACTCAGCTTTACAAAAAATGTGGTCAAACACAATTAATTGATAATTTTATAGGTACGGCAATTACATTTTAACATAGGACCAGGTAGCTTTGTATTAATTCCATAAACAAATGATATCATCATTGAAAACCTGTATTTTCTATTTACTGTTGTCTATTATTAAAATTTGCATGATGAAGTAGAACACCAGTGTGGCAAATATGCAAAATAGAAGAAATCAGAAAAGCAGCTTTTTTTTTCACAGTACTGTAAATCTGGTGTATAGTGTGTAATGATCAAAATGGTAAAACCATAAGAAGCATGCCCTCCTCAGATACAACTACTGTACATCATCTGATGGAATTTGATGGTTCACATCATGAAACACAAGTTTAATTATGTCACATAGATATTCAGTAAAATACGAAGGTCTCTGTGATTTATCAGACAACTTGAGTGCTGAATGAAGCAAAAGCTGGTGGGCGTGATCACCGAACGAATGTTACGCCAACTGTGGCAAGAGGGAACATGTGGAGCTGACAAACCACTGACACTGTGTCGCTCTATAATCAGCAAATATCACATAAAGCATTTTTAATTTTCCATTTAAAAGAATTCACAGTGGGGACGTCATTTTTTTTAGTACATCTCGGATTTTATGAATTTTATGGAACCTCAAACAATAAATTGGATAGTTTAATATTTTCCCTGCTGCTTTCACTTAAGTCTTATTTCATGTTTCTGTGACTATTACTAGGGTTACAACAATGTATCAGCACAATTTGAAGCAGTATTTAACATTTGTATTCCTAGGATAGCAAAACTGTACATGAAAAACTATACTGTGAAAATAGAATTGCAATGTATTTTTTTTTGTTTCCATTTTTCTTGATTTATGGGTTTTCACCATATTATTTATGTCTGAGCTAATGAGCATTTGTCCTTGATAGAAGAAATCCTTCCACCTGACAGGTGTAGCACATCAAGATGCTATTTGATTGTTGCACAAGTCTAAAAAAGAAAAGATCATTTAAATTTTTGCCAGTACAGCAGAAAGCAATGGCACAGATGCGGCGATTTGTGAGGGAAGCTGTCCCCACCAGTCTTCAACATAAAGTGATATTGCTGATCCAGTAGCTCATCAAGGAACTAATTAAACAGCATCATCATTGCACAGGTGGATTACAGGTAGCCTTCAGGCCACACAAGAATTAGCATGCTTTCAAGGTATAGGAACTGTTTGCAGATCCTGGGGCTTTGCATTAACATACCACAACATGAGGCAATGGTGGTGAATAAATGGAACAGAAGCTGGCCTCAGGATTTTCAAGTGGTCGGAGTGTTTTGTGAGCTTTAGCAGTAATGCTACCACTACTGTGTGGGTTTCCTTACTGACAGCAGCGATGATAACTTTTGCAATGGTCTTTATTTTCAATATTACAGCTCTGACGTGCTTTTCATCTGTGACACTGATGTGTTTCCATACCGATGGGATAGTCGGTCCCATCGGTACTCTATTGCAGCATATGACAGAGGGCAACACCCATTATAGGTTCCTCTCCTAACTTTGGTTACCTTAACTCCACCTACAACCGGTCCATCTCCTGAGATGGTGTGTTATCAAAGCCCATGCCAAGTATGGCATGGAAAATCATCACATCTTTTCATGTGAGCAAAAAAAAAAAAATGTGCAAAGGACATAAATTCTGCATTTTTAGTTTTGCTGTCTTTACACGGATAATGTAATCATCCCCCTATGTAAAGTGAAAATGTACAGGAATGAAAACCTTGTCGTCCAAGTAAAAGACTTTAAGGACAGTTTAACTTACATCTGATGTCATTATTGACATGTTGCGTGGCAATGAGTCTTTTCACAAAGGGATCCTGTTGTATAGAGCCTGACAGTGTATGGAAACATGTCAAACAAGCTGTACTCCCAGGAAAAGATCTGAGATAGGTTGAGGCAAATCTAAAAAAAAATAATTCCATCCACTTGGATTTAGTGTTACTCTTTGTTAACGCTGTACAGTGACTTAACTGATATACTGCAGTCGAGAGTAATGCAGTACGACGACAGTCTCTTTTGCATTGGCCTCAAAGACTCTTAAGGGAAAAAGCGGATAGCGAAAGGGCAAGGTTATGAAAATTTATACCGTAAAGGCTATTGATAATCCAAACCACACAGAATCCTTACTGGCTCAGATGTTGTCCTGGTGGAATACTGAACAGAAGCAGTAGGTGAGTTCTTATTTGGACACCTTTTATTTCTCAATAACAAGTTTATCAAAATAAAAGAAACAAAAAAAGCATAAAAGCGTTTTCACCATACGTGCCCCTCAACAGACTCACACAACCGAAGAGAGGTTTCTGTTGTTCATCAAGGACAAACTGTTCCACCTGTTATACGGCCATAGCAGCAAATCACTGTCCCCTCTCCCCTCAGCCCCTTTCTCTGTATCTACAGGAAATGAGTGAGCAAAGAAGCATACAGAGGTAATTACACACCAAACAATGGCTGTCATTTCTCTCTACATCAACCCTCTGGCCTTGCCCTCTTACTTACATGACAGTTTATTGTAATCTGTGTCCTCTTGGTGGACAGCCTCATCAAAAGCATGCCAAAGTAACTTCATACATCCATTTACTCAGTGTGTCCCTCATCTCTCGTTGTGCCTCCACAGAACAAAGCATGTTAACCTTGAATTGCAGAACAGCTTTCTCCTGGCATCTGAGGAGATATTAGGAAGGTGATTAAGTGAGATTGATGGTACTTTAATTCCCTTACAAAAATAATGGCTCCTTTCTGTTGTTTAATCTTCAATCTTCATTACATAGGGGAGAGTATGGTTTCTAGCCAAAAGAAGGCTGTGCTTACAAAGGACACCATCAAGGATGGTGTTTTTATAAGTTTAATCAACATGAATTGTAACTGAAAGTCCAAAAGAAGGATTGAGAATACAACAAAATGTGGGCTGAAAAGAGATTGTTTACAAATTTGAAGGTGTAACTTATTAAAAATGGCTTCTTTTGGACTGCATTTTAGTCAGAGCACAACTAAGAACAGAATGGTGAAATTCTCATTTGCAGATTGATGTCCTGATTTTCATGTTGCTCATGGATTCCATGGACTTACGGACTTACAGTATATTTCTTTCTTTGACCTTGAAGCCCTCTCAAAACCCTTTCAAGAGTTTGTATTTCAAAAGACCGAAGACAAATTAGGAGGAAAAAGTTGCCTTTCTCAACTAATACAAAACTTAGCTTTTAGAGATGGAAAGTTGTCAAAAGACAGCATCCATTTACTTTATCCCCAGCAGGTCCAGGGCTCGTTTGAGAGTAGTTGGACAACAAAGTTTGAGAGCTGAAATAAGAATTGACTAACCTCCCAAATGTGGGATGAAAACAGACGGTTACAGATAGGTCCCTTTCTTGAGCAAATCAAAAATGAGTTTTTGAAGGGGCACAGGTTTGATTTCTTTCTTGTGTAGTGGATAGATTGTCCTTCAGCAAACCAATGAAACCCTACCATTGTCCAGAGGCACTGTTACTAAGCTGACCTCGTACACTGACCTCCCGGTGGAGAGTGGCGAACGAGCAAAAATTCATCCTTTGGGTGATCAATACTAGGATAAAAAAGGCGATAGATACAGCCAGGGCTACTTGCTCCTGCAGTACAGGGAGGTCAGAACACAGGGTCAGCCGAAGAGCAGCGCTCTCAGAGCTGACAGGGATTCAGGGTTTTGCTCAAAGACACTTCAACAAGCAGCATACAAGATGGATACAGACAGGTTCCTACAGAAAAGTTGAGGGCGGAGTCTCACTCGCCACTGACACAAACTTGCTTGTCTGAATGAATTAGAATAATTGATTTGATTATAAAAATTTTCAAGTAATGAACAAAATACCAATTGAACAGACATATTTGTGAGGTATGTGGTCTGATGGGTATAAAAGGTCACGAGATCAGAGTCAGTGAAACAAAATTTTATGGACAAAGTGCATACAAAAACAAAAGTTAACTTTTAAAAGAGAAAGGAGTTGGACTTTATTGTAGTATTACAAAAACAAATGGCAAAAGTCAGTAAATGTAGTCTTTAGTTAAAATATTTTCATCCTTGCTCACAGCCAGCCCCTTTTCTGCCTGGATCCTATAATTTTGAAGTGATACTGAGCAAGTTTTCTATGTCTGCCTAATGATTGACTCCAAAAAAGATGGCCTGTCAATGCAGCAAACAGCACATGAACATGAAAAGGGTCCCGCCGTGACATGCCAACATTTTGACACCGTATCTATAAGAAGGTCTGTTTGTCTGCATGTGTGGGGGTGTGCTTTTGTGCATAAATACACATGTGATCAATTGACTGTGGCCTCCATACAAGAGGGACTATAGCAGCAACAGAAACAGTCCTTTTAATCTAGTTGCATCTTTTGCGTCTCAGTCTGATGTTGTACTGCACAAAGAAAGGTCAGGCTGGGCTCGGCTCGGGTGGGTGGAACAAACAACTGGGATCTGCTCTTTCTATCTCACAGTGAGGTTTCAAGGTCTGCTTTGGCAAACAATTAGCTTACTTGCCATAAAAGCAAACCTGAAAGTCTACGTTCTCTAATATATTTATGTTTGAGCGTGCTCCTCTTTTTTGGTGCTGAAAATGAATGATTAGATTGGGGGGGGGGGGGGTTGTGCTGAGAGAAAGTTAACTGATTCGCTATAAAAGTTCAAGCCATCTCACTTTCCTAGATCCTCTTTGTTTCTTCTTTCTCTAGTTATCTTTTCCTGTCACATCTATGGTCCATACCCTTGATAATAGCTCATGTCTAAACATTCAATGCCTAATATGCCTACTATACCTATAAGTTCCATCTTGCATGCTAATCGAGCTCCTGAGTTCAAGAGTTCATCGTAACAAGGGGACGGGAATGGGGAAAATAAGGTATTGAATGAGAATATAGCAGGAGTAGAAAGAAAATTGAGAAAGAGGAACCGCGGAGGTAGAGAAGAAGAGTATAATGCAGCCCCTGTTTCTTCCCACTGTCTCAAACAAGGCTTGAGTAAACAGGAAGTACAGCTGTGCTCCCTTGTCTCTGTTCCTGTGACTATCTTTCACACTCTTTCTTTCAGCTCGTCTAAAAAACACATTACTATTTTTCTTGGAGCATAGTTGCATTTTTCTATGAGAATACAATATCTTAAAAGTTGATGAGAAAAGAAAAGGGAGGGAAAAAAAAGTGACATGCACAAACAATTTGACAAACGTCCTGCTGCCTTCTTGTCATGCTGTGAAGAGTCATGATAGTTGGCATTCTGGACACGCAGTCCCCCTCAGTGGGCCCTAATCCCCCTATTTCTTTAAGAGAGAGAGGGAGTAGAGCAGAGGAGAAAGGAGGCATTGTGGCTCGAGACAGTGCAGTAAAAAGAGGAGCGTACAGTACCAAATTGAGGTCGCAGCAAGACAATGGCTGCCCTTCACTGGCTCATTCACACACGGTCTCCACACAGCTCTATCAAACGCCTCTTTCTTTTCTTCTTCCCCTCCTCTGTTCTGTTCTTTTTCTTTCTTTCTCTCACGTCTGCCTTTCTTCTCATCACAGAGGGATGCGGGATAATGAAACTCCGGCTCAACCAGGCTGTTCTGGGGCCCGTTTCTGAGAACAAGAGCTCTCTCGCACTCTTCTCAATGGGCAACTTCTCATTTTCTCTGCTCAACACCTTCCAGAAACTACAGCAACAGCTTTTGTTTGGGAAGGACAATCTATAATTCAACAGAACATGGTTTTCTTAGCAACAGGCCTGTATATAGAGATTTTTAGCAACTATTGTTGTCCTGTTTGTGATGCTTCCGTGTCTCTTCTATGTAGTTCTCTAGAGCGACATTTCTTAGAAGCTGCATAATTCATTTGTCAGCTTTGAAAAAAAAAAAAATTCTGTCTCAAAAGTTATGAATGGATTTTGATTAAATAGGGTACAGCCAGGGGAACAATCTTTCAGATTTTGGCTGTGATCTAAATTATCCTCTGGATCCAGAATGTTTGCCAAGACTTGTTTACACTATTTGATAGGCAATCACAAGATATCTTCTTCTAACACTAAAAAAAACCCCTAAATACCAAGAAAAATGTGACACAGTGACATCCAGAACATTTAAATTTATCGAATTCACGGAAACTTTTCTGGTATGTGAGATAACAAAATAGTGTTTTTTAAAATTAACTTTAAATTAACACACACACACACACACACACACACACACACACACACACACACACACACACACACACACACACAAAATAAGTGGTGACTGAGAGAGGAGAGTAAATGGTATATGCGACTTACTATCAGTGGGAAACCTGATTCATGTGCACAACTGCTTTACTGTGATAGAAATGGATGTGGGGCAGACATGAATCTCCTGGTTCACTGCCCTCAGTCCCTTGTTGTATTTGTTAATTTAAGTTTGGTTCAAAAACACAAACACACAAAAATATCGACAGAAAAGGTAACACATTTACTACAGAAACTGTTTGGTAATCATTCTGCATTGACATATACAACCTTTCCAAAACGTGTTGTAATTGTATTTTTAACATGGAATCTTATTAATTTTATGAACTCAGCAACATGACGTTCGCACTCTCTAAGCGCTGTTGGATTTTCTATTGATTTTTCAGCAGTGACAGTGAGCTCCATTAGTAAGGAATGAGAATTTTTGTTCCTACCTGGGACGTTGCTTTTAATAATTGGGTAGTTCGTAGTTTATAATAAAGCTTCATATCTTCTGCTCAACATGTCTCCGAGTCGTAATTGCACCAGAGCTTTGTTGGTGTGGATACTGCTTCACTGGTGAGTCAGGAAATAAACTTAAGGAAATCCAGTAACAGAAAACTTTTGGTGTGATGATCTGCACAAGAGATCAACAGATAATTTGAAACAGGATTTTACAACACCGGAGATTTATCAAAGTGGCGTTTTATCAATTTAGCTTAGGGGATTCTGAACAAGGTCTCAGTCTTATTTTTTCTTATTTATATAGTTTTATAAATACCTTTCACTGTTTGATTTTAGATTAAGGAATCCCTTATTGCCTTGAGTTTTGACAGTATTTGGCAGAAAGTATACGTGAACCTAGCACAGAGCGATAGCAAACACATTTCAAATGAACACAGCTGAATGTAGGGAAACAATTGAAGAAATTACTTGTAATCAGTCATTTCACATTAACAGGTTTTTGTTCATTAAGATTTATGTTGATTAAAAGATCTACAGTAAACGCTGCATGTTGTTCTGTTGGGAGTGTTCAAAACTGGTTTCCAAATGTTTTCACATTAAACTGACACAAACTGGACTCCATTTTTATATAAAAATACCATCCCAGGGTCACATATCTGATACTAAATTTACTTTTTAATGTCTTGTTTTAGGACATGTAGGAAAGCAATTGCCAAATGGGTCAAATTAAACTGTTACTGAGGATGAAAATAAATTACTCCTATTGGGCTGGATTCCCAGTATGGGAGGTTTAATTTGATGGTAAATTCTGAATTTTAAAAATTTGAAGCTACTGAGGTTTGAAAAATTTCTATTCATGTCATAGAATTACAATACAAAATATGTAAATAAATATGACAAAACATATCAACAGCTTTTACTCGTGATCTAAAAATAATGTGGATTTGTGTTTTTTAAGAAAAGCCGGTAAACAGTGCAGTTCACTAAGTACAATATTAAATGTGCTATTTTACAGCATAAACTAAAAGTTCTAACTAATTTTACATACATACATACAAAATTATATAATTTTACTCTTACTATTTTTAAATATCTTTTGTAACCCTACCAAATTGAAAAAAAAATAAAACAACCAAATGAATTCAAATTAAACTAATTCAGGCGTGCTGTGTACAGAGTTCAGTGTCTCCGCTGCTAATCAATAGCTTGTCTCTTCTGAAGAACATTTTATGTGGTGAATCCTGCACAATAAAGTAATGGTCTGTATGAAAGCAAAAACTTTAATGTAATTTTTATCTGACCTTGGACTGTTAGGAACATAATGACATATACAGAGGGCCACACTTCTATAGCATTCAACAAATGGGACTCATGCACTCTTTCCATTGTCGAGGCATTTATTGTTTTAAAGTGGCTTTTGGTTTCAGATGGTTTTCTCTTAAGAGTATACTTCAGGTCCAGATTAGGAATGTCTTCTTCTATCCATATTTCTTTTATTGTCTGATGATTGTTTGATGATGCTTCATGTCTTCATGTTATTCAGAGACAATAAAAACAACATTTTGTGCATTTCCTCCCCTATCTACTTCTCTATAGCCTAGTTTTGTCTATGCAACAGGTGTAAAGTCTATTATTATTCCACTCTACAAGAGAATATTAAACTAATTAGTCTGCTTCTGAAGCTAAAAATTGTACAATTGAATTTCTGTTCGCAGGAGATTAAAATTCTGATAATGACTTTTAATTTTCATAAAAATACCTTGTCTTATAAAACTCACTAGTAATTCTTTAAAAGTATGATGAAATGTTATCCAGTCAGATAAATGATGTAACTGGATGGTTGAACATTTTTGAAAGGCATTGTATTCAAGTCAAATTCTCCTTAAGGGTTGTTAGGTCTACTGTGTGTGTATACAAATATATTCCATCAAAACGTTCATTTTTTTATACTGGGATATTTTATTTTTTATTGTATATTTAATCCTGCTAAAAGTCACATTTTTGTGTAAATACTGTCCATGTTTTCTGATGATGTCATTGTTTTCTGAAAATTTTACTGAATATGAAATTTTACTTTTGTTTCTAATTTTTATTATTTTTATCTATTTGTAATTTAGTCATTCATTTATTTTCATGACTACAGTATTTACGTTGTATATTTTCACTGAATCAAAACTATGAATCAACACATATCGAATATATTTATACTAAAAAAAAGGGAAACAACTCAACACATGTTTTATATTTTAAATTTCAAAAGAGCCACCTTTTCTTTGATGGCTGCTTTGCACACTCAACTGTCTTGAAGTTCCCAGAGGTACTGAGTATCTGTTGGCCCTTTTACCTTCACCCTGCGGTCCATTTCATCCCAAACCATCTTGATTGGGTTTAGGTCAGGGGACTGGAGGCCAGGTCATCTGACTCAGCACTCCATCATTCTCCTTGGTCAAGTAGTTCTTTCACAGCCTGGAGGTGTGTGGGGGTGAGAAGTAGATAGGGCCATTATCCTGTTGAAAAATAAATGATGATCCAACTAAATACAAACCGTATATATAGCACTTCCTGTTTTGGGACTAATAAAGTATTCTTCTTTTTCTTCTTCTTTAGGAGGGTGTGTCCCTGTAGGATGCTGTAGTAACCATGATGGTTCAGTGTGTCTTCAGTTTTGAGTAAATCCCCAGTGGTACTAGAACTCTGTAGCATTTATCTTGTCTCTAATCTGAGGTGCTGTTGACTTGTGGTATTTCAGGTTGGTGAGTTGGTGAAATGATCCGCAGCAGCATGGAGAAGCTTGGTCGTCCAATCATGGGTGATCCTCAGTTTCATCGCAGCTCTTGATGGTTTTCGTGACTGCATTTGGAGATACATTCAAAGTTTTGGCACTTTTCCAGACTGACTGACCTTCAGTTATAAAGGAATGATGGACATTTGTTGCTATTTATTTGGCTAATTGTTTTTTTTTTTCTCCATGATATGGACTCTTACAGTCAAATAGCTCAGTCAACTGTGTAACCAACCGGCCTTGCACAACACAACTGATGGTCCCAACTTAATTATGATGGCAAGAAACTCCACAAATTAATCTTGATAAGGCACATTAGTGGAGTGAAAACCGTTTCAAGTGGCTACAATCATGAAGCTCACTGAGGGAAGGCCAAGGGTTTGCAAAGTTGTTAAATCAAAGGGTTGTTGCTTTGAAGAATATAAACTATAAAACATATTTAGAGGCATCTCACAATGTTTTTGCCAGACAATTCCATATATATTTCTGTACAGTTCTGACATCTTCATTATGTATCTACAATAAAAAAAAGTATTAAAAATGCTGAAAAAGCACTGAATGAAAAGGTGTGTCCAAACGTATAACTTGTAGTGTACATTTAATTTCTTTTAGCAATGTATCATTTTCAACATGTGCGCACACCTATTCAGACCAGCTGCTATGAAGAACAACATCCTGCTAACATAAAGCTAGCACTGTTTTTACAAACATTACACAAAAGACTCATTCACTGAGTCACATATCATATGGACTCCTAATTAAGAAGAAACGACCATGAACAGCAAAGTATGTTCCCTTTCTGCAAATGAATGGATGTGTAGAATTCACTGTTTCCCACACACACAAAAATCTTCGAATGCCTCTGCACAGAAGCAACTTAATAAGTGAAGAGGGTAAAAGCACCTTCAGGCTACTTCGGTTACAAAGACTGAAAATCCACAAACCTAATTTGGCTTGGCAAACCTAATTGTTCAAAATTGATCAAATACAGAGGTTGCTGGATGCCTTTAACCAATTTATCGCGAGAAAAAAGAGAAACAGGGATTGGCATTGTTATTCCAACCACAGAAAAATTGTTATCTCCCAATAACATTTAAGGAGAAGAACGTCAGTTGCCCACAGGGATGAGCGCGTGATGATGTTCAGGTGACCATTCCATCGCCACTGGAAAAGATTGTTCTCATGTTTTCTGATGGTCAAGTGCTCATCAATGGAAGCCAGTCTCATCTCATACACTATAAAAATACAACTGTATACCCAGTCAAACCTACACAAACAAAAAAATAGATGAGAAGATATGTCTTAATACATTCTAATAGGTCGCAGAGGGTGTACGGGCGACTAGGTAGAGAAGTTGACGACTACAAAAGGGGAGCCTCGACCAGTCCACAAGACTGGGATCAAAAATGTCACCTTTTTGGATACTTATTCTTTGATGTTCAAGGCAATTGAATGTGAAATGAATGGTTCATTCATTCATTCATTCATTCATCGTCAAATGCTTCATCCGCTGTTTAGAATTTAGAATTTATAGCTATAATTTATAATGTATAAATTGATAGCAAGTGACAACTAAAAAATACACATTTAAATGTGCTGAGGGGCGTACAGTGATATAGGTCACTCACCCTTCGTGGATGTTGGTAAATTCTGCAGGGAAAACGTATTTGATGTCACTTACACGTGTTGGATGCTGAATGGATTTTTAGATGCAACACAGGAATTTCTTGTAGTGATATCAGAACAACCATGATCAGGGGGCTTTAGATCCTTAGTCCCCCATATTGTGTTTTTATTGGAGAATAAATACATGAACATGTCAACATTGACAGCCTTCAGAGATGTGAAATGATGTTGATATTAAGGGGGAGAACCAGGCGATGCTGCATGATATTATAATTCCCATTTCACAAAGCTGTTGGAGTAGTCTGTAAAATCAGGAATTAACAGACAACAAATAGGTTGAACATAAGGTAATAAACTGACAGGTCAGGAGAAAAAACACAATGACAGACATGCAGGTAAAAGGAAAGAAACCACTGTCTAATGGAGTTGATTGTGTATGTATTCGGAGAGGTGATGCTGCCAGGCCCACGGGGAGCAGACAGCAGGCCTGACCTCCTAATCTTACACACAGCACTGCCACTCTCTTGCTGTAATTGCTTGTCACACTGTGAGTGTGTCTGTTTGTGTGTATTTTGGGGTGTGGTTGTGTACAGCACTCGCACTTGACCCAACATGTAAACCTGTGTTCCCTTAAATTACATTAAGAGAGTACTAGTGGACACACACTTACCTGAGACCTGGGCTCCCCCGGCCCGGTTCCTCTTTGGGTCCCAGTAATTACCTGTGGGCCAATGTAAGTGTGGGAACCATTGAGTGCTGGCTGCGTAGCACTTAGGTAGATGTTGGATTGATGTATACTCTGTGACCTCTCTCATTGGGGTTAACAGCAGACTCATTTACATGCGGAGATGGGACTTTTATTAACTACAGTAGCAAAACCTCAGGTGAAAAACACTCATGCCTGCACACATAAACACACACAGAGAGGCTAGATTATTTTAACAATCAAAAAATATTCATCCATTTCCTTGTAGATGAGATGATCGCAATTGTCTTGTGTTCAGGCGCTTAGGAAACTGGAGAACCCATGAGGACATTAAGAGAGCATACAAACTCTGCACAGAAAGGAATCAAACCCAGAACCTTTTTGCTGTGAGGCAACAGCACTACCCACTGCGCCACCCTGCTGTCCATGAAAAGATATAAGATGTTTTAAAAGTTTCCAAGCACTTTGATTGGAAACAACTTGTGCACTGATTTTTTTCCTACTTATTCCCTGTGAATACTATTTGCCTCCATTTTTGACCCACTGCTGTACGTTGATACAACCAGCACCAAAACTATGGCATTTTTGTGCCAGTCTCAGGTCTGCATTTCCCTCTGAACAGCTTGTACACCACACTTTGAGTACATTAGTAATTTTTTTTTATGTTTCAGAATCACAAGCATATTAATGATTAACAACCATGATTACAGAATTACACATGCTGTTTCCTCATCTGTTTGCTAGGACAAAGTGTAAATAGATGTTCGCTAAGGACAATGGCATCGTGTCATGATGACGGATACGAGTTTAATGTCTGTGAATATGTCTATTTGGGTTAAACAATACATTTTGTCTGTGCAAGCACTTATTTAACACATAAAATGAAGACTTGGATCAAAGGTAATAAGTTTAGTCCTCGAAAAAAAGTTCAAAATATAGAAACATGTCATCTTTGTCTGAATACTATTTTTACAGAGGAGTACAAAGGAGTGATAGAGAGCTACATCACATGGTACAAAGACAATCACTTGAAGGTCAATATCAGCACTGCCAATGAGCTTGTGGCAAACTGCATGTTTGTCAGTGTGTAAGTACTTTAAGAAACTAAATACAGTGGGATTCTTTGTGCGTTCATGTGCTTAAAACTGATATATAGGACACAAAGACAGAAATTCAAAGATTTTCAGACTCAAAATGTGGCCACCAGATACACAGATGTACAAGCATGTACTTATACACCATACGCAATAATGTCTCAAGTCTCAGCTATTTCCAACACATTAAAAAGAACACTTAATTCACCACTTGAATACCTTTATAAAAAATATTTTTAAAAATTTCCCTGTGTCTTTTAAGGTCTGAAGCCACATATATGACAAAAAATTGTTTCTTGTCTTAAGTAGTTCTGTTCTCCATATTATTATGTCACTTTTTATTTGGTCAGTGCCTTCAGACTTCAAAATATTAAATATGTGCTTAAGAAACATAATTCTAACCTGCAAACAACAGGCCAATTTAAGTTTTCTATTTCTGTCGAAAGTACTTGAAAGGGCTGTTGCTAACCACAAACCACTTAACAGTAATCTCTTCAATAAATTTCAGTCTGACTTTCGGTCTTGCCACTCTGCTGGAGTTGCCTTGACTACAATAATCAATGACCTATTAATTCCTGCTGATCCAAATTCTAACAGCTGCTGCTTTTCAACTCAAGTGCATCCTATGACACTCTGGACCGTAACAGTATTTCTACGCAGGTTGGTCGGCTGCAGAGCATTGCTCACCGTACCATAGGTTATTGTCCTGACACCGTGGTGTACGGGGGGCCTAACCTCACCTCTGTAGACTGTTTCATTACCTCCAGTGATCAAGTTGATGATGAGATTGTCATCAGCAAATTTAATGATGGTTAATTACAACAAAAGAGATGCTGCTGCTTTTCTGTTCAGCCCAAAAATAAAATAAAAAAGTTCTGATTTGTGTTCAAATTTGACAATACAAAATACCATCTGGTCAATGTTTTGATGTATCATTTTAAAACTCAAGAGCCTTCACAGTCATTACCACACGTAGAGAGCATGTCAGACAATATACAAGAGACGAACGCTCAATACAGGTTTGAACCAGAGTCACGCAAGTGGACACTTCAATCACTGACACCTACCATTTCTTTTCCTCTGACGCACATACACACACACACGCACAGTCACACACACTGTCCTGCGCTGTCATGTATAATTCAGCATGTGGCCAGGCGGGCAGATGCCTCATCCCCAGGGGGTCCCATCATGCCATTGCTAGAATGAAACATTTAACAGCACAGGACAAAATGGAACACACTCAATGAATAAACAGGATGGGTTTCAGGAAAACACACACACACACACGCGCGCGCGCACACACACACCGCATTCAATCTTACTGTCACTTGGCTGCTTCAAAACAAATATATCTACAGGGCGCCCTCGCGCATTCGCGCATCAACGCTCGCGACTTCACCTCATTGCGGATTTTTGGTAGGCAGTCACGTGATACTGTACGCACATCCTATTGGATGACGGCATCCGGAAGTGCACTTGGTTCCGTGATTCTCGGACTTACGTGAGACAAAAAAAAGTGTTTTAAACAGTCAATAAGAGTGTGTGAAAGGGTAATAATGATAGAAGGTGGTTTAATATCAGTATGGGGAGGGTTCATAAATGTTTACATTACCGCAAATAATAAGATAAACAGTTTGTCGGTCGATCACGAAATTTGTTAATCGCGCGTGGTTCCTGCCATTAACCAGGGCGCACTGAGGGCGCACTGTACATCTGTACAGCTGAAATTAAGATTTGAAAGAGAAACAGTCCAGTGTTTTGTTTTTCATGGGACGTTTCCATGCTTTGCACTAAGCCATATCTTATCAACCTGACTGCCGAACCACAATACACACACAGGCTTTCACAGACACACACACACACACACACACACACTCAAAGTGCAGGGAAGGGCAAAGAGGAATCACGAGTTCTCCTTTTAAGGCTCTGAAAACAAATGGCCACTTGGCTGTACAGATGCACACACATGTACACACCAGAAGTGGGTCATTAAATGAGTCAGTCTTGCTGGTCGAGTGTCTGAATGCTTTTACTGCAACTTAATTGAATAAATGTAGAGAAACAGCAACATGGCCGCATAATATCAATATCATGTTCCATATTCCGAACATGAAAGAGGAAGCTGTGTGTATGGGTGTGTGTGTGTGTGTGTGTGTGTGTGTGTGTGTGCATGCCTGAGCTGGAACGAGCTAAGAGGAAGAAGCTTTAAATGTGAGCAGATGCTGTTACGCGAGTGTGTTTGACTGTGTGAGGGAGAGAGAAAGAAAAGGGGGAGACGAAGGAGGCCTGGGTGGAGGCCAGACTTGCTGTAGACTGTGAATATTAATGTGTTGTAACCTTGACACAGGGGGAGCTGCTGGTGTAAATGTAGAAGCCTCCTCTGTTGACATCAGACAAGAAGACAGGGACTCCTACCTGATGTAATACGCTGAGGCCTGACTCCTCATTACGGCCCGTCTCCTCTCCTATCGTTTCCTTTTCCTCTAATCGAACCTTGTCTCTTCATGCATAATGTCTCGCCCTGTCCACTTCCCCAGCCTCTCCTCTACACCTCTATCCACCTTCCACACGCGTCTGACTCCTCTCTCCCCTTCAATCATTCATTCGCGACCACCATCTCATCTTCCAACGCAAGTGGACACTTCTCCTTTCCACTTACCTTGTTTCCCCCTCTCTTTGACTCCTCTTCCTTCACCACTTCCACAGATATCCCCCCCCCTCCCATCCCATCCCCCAATAGGAAAACACATTACATTATATCATGCTTAAATGCAAAAACAAACACATTGAATGAAGTGTTTGTTTTTGGAGAAAACGTAACCTTTAAGTGTGTGTAAAAAAGACAAAACATATTTCAAATATAAGAATAAATGAATTGATTTTAAATTAATCATGAGGTAAACGTCTTGAGGACCACTAGAAACCATGTGTGAAATCCCACAGAATTTTCTGTTGTGATTTTTTTTTTTTTGAGGAGTGGGCAAACCATATTATTAACATACCTCCTTTGGATGGTGCATGAAATTCCTTCTTTTATCTTATTTTTTTCTTTTTCTTTTCTACCAACCTCATTTCTTCCCTTTGCATATTTGCTGTTCTTCAACACCACCACCCTCTCTACTTCTCCTCCCTCCTTATACGTCATCTGACTAATGGCCTAAAACCTTGTGTTTGTAACCTTGTCGTCTTTTTTTTTTACTTTGATTACTCTTCCTTCTCTTCTTTTTGCTTTAGTCTTGTTCTCCCCCTCTATCCCCCTCTTCCCCTCACTCCCCACCACGTCTCTGTTCCTTTCCTGTTGCCTCACCTTGTCTCCTTCTCCCTCAGTTCTTCTATTCCTCTCACCTCTCCTCTTGCCATTGTCAATCTTTATTACATTCACCTCCCCATTCTTTCCTCTTTTGTGAGCATATATATGATTTTGGCTGTACAAGTAAACCCTCCTACCCACTTCGCCCCAGCCCCTCTCTCCCTTTCAGCTCAATGCCAGGCTACTGAGCCCAAACTGTTCAGCTGCAACTGTTCCAAGCGCAATAATTACAGCTTGTCAGAAAGAATTAATTTTCTCATTTCTCATAAAGATGTGTAAAAAATTACCATGTTATTATAACGCTGCCACTCTCTTGAGGCTCCAACGAAGACCAAATTTAATTTTGGAAATTCCTCCCTCACACATTAAATTAAACACATAAATAAGAGTTTAGGAAATGGGGGGAGGTTGTCGATGGGGCGAGCATATGTTCGTTAGGCCGGTCTCAGCACTGAGTAATGGCCGACGTAATGTTTTGATGGCCCCTGCAATTGGTAAGCACCAATACATTTGCATGATCACCGTCGCGGCAGGCAAGTGAGCTGCCAATTAGCTCACTTACATTCCTGGACAGTGCTGAGAGAGAGAACAGCGGATCTGTTCAACATAAGAAACACACAACAAGATAAGAACACTGCTGATCGGATATTGTGCAGGAAGATTCTGTGCATCATTTCAGTGGATTGCTCATCATTTAAAAAAACCGTTCATGACCTGTAAAAGAACAAACTTTTGAGTTCAGTGGTTCAAATCATTAAAAAAAAATAAAATAAAATAACGGATCTTTTATGAAGATGAAATAAAATCTATTATTTTAGGTTAGGATTCCAACAATGGTAATGTGCTTGTTCTATGCACATAGGCACTCATGAATTCAGTGAACAATGAGTTGGCACTAATCAGAATAACTTTACAGGAAAATGGATTAACTTCACCACAGCGATGAGTTACGAGTCTCCTTCTTCACCAAAATCCCAAAATGCTCTTTTCCTGCTGGGAACATTTTTTTATTCCAGCTGCAGACTTCCTGTGGATGATTGGTTCACTGTGATCATGACTCCACATTTACTGTAAAACAACATGGCTACAGTTACACCATAACTGTAGTTTATTCATTTTAACAATTATCTATGACTAAAGCTCCCTTGTTGTCTTCAACCCAGCGAACCGCAGCGTTCCATAAAACTGACCAATTAGTTTTTGTGTCTGACCTAAATAGAGCTGTTATTTATTAAGATGTAATTTCAACTCATTTGAATCGATGTGAATAACATGAAGTGTATATAAGCAGGGTCCTTACCTGGTGACTAGATAGATAGTAAAGGTATAAAATGAGCAAAGCATCACTGTCATCAAGATATTTCTGAACAACCATCCAGAGTTTTCCATCTGTATGTCTTTGTGTGGCTCCGTGGTGCACTGGCATCGCACCCACAGTTTGCCTCGCCTCACGCCCAAGACAGCTGGAATAGGCTCCAGCTCCCCGTGATTCCACTACGGCGGATAAAGCAGTTCGGAAGATGAATGATTGAATACTATGCCATCACTGGTCAGCTCTAGTCAAAATATTTTGGAAAAATGTTAGGAAGAAGAACCAGTCACCTTAAATTTCACTTTTTTCACTGGAACACTCAGGAAAATAAAATTGAAAATAAGAAAAAAAGATTAAAAAAAAAAAAAAAACTATACATAAAAAGCACAATAAATAAAAAAAATAAAAATAAGTATAGTGTGTAAGATATGTCCCGGTTACTGACTCAAAACAATAGGCTTCAATGGGAACTACACTGAATAAAATTAGAGTAATTATCAATTGAAGGTTATGTGTTAATATGTGTGTAATGTTAGGCAAGGCGAGTCATCTGAGCTCTATAAATATTTAATTCCAAGGTAAATGACTTGACTAATAATGAAAACTAATTTTTTTACACATTTGATGGCAATTACTTAATCCTTCTGGTATTACATGCCAATATTATCTAATTTTCCAATCCTGCCATCATCCTTTCACACAATATGGCTATTTGTATCCAGCTTGAACTGAAGCGGACAAATTTTCAACAGAGCAAATTGAAGATTGGCTAACTCACCCGAGCACAGACAAACGGGGTGTCCTCGCACTTTCTGACTCAGGGACTTTCAGACAGGGACTTTCCCCGCCTGAAGCAAAGAGCACACATGCACGCTCCCAGGAAAAGTCAGAATTACGTCCCCCCGGTCGAAACACACACAGCGGTCAGACCTCTGAATTATCTGACAGCCGCAATGAACACTACTTCCACATCCATGATAATACACACACACGCACGCACACACACACACACACACACACACACACACACACACACACACACACAGACACACACACACACACACAGCAGGCAGGCAGCATCACTGCTGAACCTCTATTTCATGCTCATTTGTCTTGTAACTGGCCTTTCTGTGACTGCCCTCTCTTGACTCCAGGCCTTACTCTTGACTGAACCTCATCCACCACTCTGTCGTCAAAGCCAAGCATGCTGGGAGATGTGCACGAATGCATTAATGAAATTCATTCATGATTTTATTTGAGCAGTCAAACTTCCAAATATAGAAAATCAATAAGAGACTCAACAGAAGATAGTCAGCAAAAGCACAAATATAACTGTGCAAACTGTCATTATCCTTTAGTTATACACTAGGAATTGATACGTTTGAGAGGCAGACTGATATAAATGTCATCTCAATGCAAACAACCAAATGTGCATTACTGTAAATTTAGAGGTCAGTATAAGATTAATCAAGTCTATGATGGTGAAGTTTTTCTTGGTTTAACTTTTTAACGGACTGTGTTTTGATTTGATTTGTTGTATATGTATGTTTATCCTTATCCTTCTAATCTTCGTTTCTTTTCAACATGGTAACAAATTTAGTGAGGAAGATTTCAAATCATAACACATGCAGCTGTAGATCCTGCATTTGCTTGGACATCTCAGTCACAATGCTTCTGTGGATGGGAGAGAAAAACAAGATAATCAGGCAAATAAAGACACAAAAGGTGAGAGGGAGAGGCAGATTAACTCATTCTAGAATCCTCTCCTCTCTTTATCCCCCCACCCCCACCCCCAACATCCTCCTACCTTCAACCCCTTCATACCAGAATTTTTCAATCTATAAATATCAACAAGAAAGACTAAGTGCACACACTCGCTGCAAACACACAAACAGTCACACACAGACCAGTCTAAACCAATGAGCACAGTGGTGTATTGTGCCAGCAGAGCCAATACACACTTCCACGGCCATTACTCCCCATGGAAACAAGCAAGTGCATTCACACACATGTGATGTTGACGTTGTATCCGCACAGCGGCTGCTTTAGACAACAATAAGCTATTTCAGGGCCAAATCACTGACAAAAATCCATTTTTCCACCCCACTAAAAAATATCACGAATGAAGGGGAGAGAAAGAGCAAGAGAGAGAAAAGCTGAAATCAAATAAACAGTGGCATACATCTCTCTTAAGCTGGATTTATCTGTATTTTGTCATCATTCTAATTTATTCCCCAACCTGCTTACAATTACTGCCTTTTCAAACTCATATTGCTGGCTTGTTGTTGTTCAAGAAGAGATTGCGTGGTATCTGCCAACGAATGAGCGGGGGACTTGCATAAGGTGGAAAAGCTCCTAGTGTACTTTTGTAGATTATCCATTTGATACCGATTCATTTTCTATCGTGCTTGTCACAGTTTTTGAAGGAGGCGATGTAGGACAAACATGCAAACGCACACAAACACACATATGTGCACACCCATAGACAACTGTGGTACTTTAGAGTGTAGAGGGAGGGAGTGGGCTCATCATCTTTAGTTGTGATTACAACACTTGGCAAGCTCTCCCCTCCCTGTTTGCCTGCCTATTGCCTTACAAATGGATTAGTAAGCCCTGATTCCATTTGTGTGTGTAGCTTCTCTGAGATTTAGGCTGACTTACAAATAACACCAATCAGATTTGGGAGCAGCCGTTGTGTAGTCTTTTCTAGGGGAATATTGGGCAATGTGATTTGGGGGCAGCAATACAGTACTGCACTTATCTAGATTTTGGAACTATGGGCTTCAACGGCGTGTTTATTCATTAGATGATTTTATATTTCTGATCATGGGGAAGTTTTACATAACATTTGAAAACAGTCAATACTTAATCCATGGGAGGACTGCTGGATCATCCCTAGGTCATGTATAATAGGCCTAAACAAGAGGACAAGTTGGATCAGGAAATGTCATTATGGGATAGAACTGCTTTGACAACTGCTTTGACAATATTTCTGGAAACATTTTTGGTCACCTGCTTTGCTCAAGCCTGTTACTTCTGATATAACCTCAGAAAACAGATATCCAAGTTAGCCTCTTATCTTTGGGGGTCATCTGCATATATTTCCATTTCCATTCACAGTATTGAAGAGACATAGGCAGTCATGAAAATGAAGAGGGTTGCTCCCCGATGATGCCCCCTGAAATGTTCATATTGAGCATTAAAAGAAGTGGATCAAGACAGCTTCCCTGAGTTACATCAAAAGGCAAATCCTGTTTCCCAAACACTTGATACCCAATTGTAAAAAAATATATATTTTTTTTTTCTCATTGTGATCCAAAAGACATTTTGTGGTCAGTGGTATCAAATACAACACTTATCTAGAAGAATAAGAACTGAGGGTCATGGACTGGGCCTGAGCTCAACAGTCAATTAACAGTGAATAGAATTCTGGGATGGGTGCCACTGTTTGTTATCGCAGAAACATGCTCTTCTCGCACAGCCCATAACAGGGATTGAAGAAGCTATTGTGTCTTTATAAATACTGTAGTGGTCTACTAGTCCACATTTCCAGCATTTCTCTCCGCTGGCCTACATGAGCTCCACAATTTACAAACCAAGCCTGTCATGCTTTGCAACAGAGACACAGACACTGTGGATTTTAGCTGCTTTTAACTGCTTCACACGGCAAGAACTGATGACCAGCAAGGAGTGAGTTGTTGCAAGGAGACACAAGTCAGTAATTTTAAACAGGAATGCATGTAGATTAGACAGTATAGTGAAAAGGTGTTCACTGACAACACACACAGAATTTGGTGGAGACCCTTTCTTTCTGAAAAATGCTGACCACTTCCAGAATAGGCTGACTTAATTTAAAAAAAATAGATTTGCATCAAACCTAAATCCACTCATCTAAACTAGGAACCCTAATGAAACACCCAGCCCCATGACCATAAAGTTCAAAGAGTCAAATAAAATCCTACATCATAGGATTGAATGGCATAATTTGTGCCAACGTGGATGACAACTTTCTTAACAGAAGAATGTTCTGTGATAAAAATCCTAAATGCACTGGAGCAGAGACTGTATCATTCTGGCAACTAATGAATATGGCCAGCTTTATTAATTAATTATGCGACCATGGAATTGTGGCGTTATTGCTGGCTAATAATAGTATGAGAGCAGAACAGTTGCAAACTCAGTTACCTAGGAGGGATAGTTATATGTCCATGAATAACTTGCCCATCTCCCCGAGCTCGGCCTGCAGTCAGGTGCTATCTTTGATTGTGCAGACGTGGGACTGCAGTAAGACACATATGGTTATGCTTGTGATTAGACCCAAGATGTAGCCATAGCAGTCAAATTTCCAAAGAGGTTTCCTCTGTCCCAAAGCAGTGAAACAAAAAACAGGAAACACTAACCAGTCACAAGTTAAAAATCAAAGATTCTCTGTCACTGCTCAGGGAAGGCCACCGGCCACCAGCCACCAGCCACGACCATCAGCTTTATTTTACAAGTTCAGATCTACGCGTATCCTTCAAGCAGTTGAAATAACTAAGATCTAAATAATATGAAAAAATGTGACAGAAAGCTGGATGAAATACCAGTTGCTGACTGAGGTATTGGACGGGGTCCTTGTGCATGCATTATATTCTCTTCTCATATGATACAAGCATCGTTTTGCACTAAAGAATATCCCCTTGAATGTATGTGTTAATTATTTACCCGCTGTGGTTTGTATCAAGGAACAGATTCACATGAGTAATGTAATGTGCTTTAGAGCCACAAGACTGGCCCCCTCCTGAACACCGTGTCTCCTATCACAAAAGCACTAACTTAAGGTTATAAGACATGGTATTTTGTATGTAGGAAGTGTGTGTGTTTTCTGTGTGAGCATGTGTGTGTGAACATGTTTCTCCTGACCCGAGAGTACAGTTTGTGTGAATAAAGCTCCAAGCTGAGCTTCCATTAAGCCCCTTTCAACACATCGTCTTTCTCTCTCAGAAACTCTGATGGAAATCTGCTTTTGTTGCCTCAGTTCAATGTCCCTGCTATCTCCTGATGGAAGACGACAAAAAGAAAGGTCTGAATAAGCCTCTATAGTTTTATGTTCCAGATAGTTCATGCACACACATTAGCAAAAACACATACACACACACACACACACACACACACACACACACACACACACACACACACACACACACACACACACACACACACACACACTCCTTGCTGCTCTACAATGAAATCAATGCTCTCAGTTTTCCTCTGTGCACAGCATCTCACAGTGCCAGAGGCTTCTTGTGATCAAACGCCATGTCATGTTCTGTAACTTCTGATACTGATGCTGATACAGTAGAGCTTTTGTACTCTCATGCGGCTGCTCATTCACATTGTGTTTGGTTTCAATAAAGGATGGGAAATTGTATAATGTTTTCTTTTTGGAGGAAAATTTCTCAGATATTTTCTGACAATATTTTTTTGCTGTTATTTGTAATTCTGATCACACCTAGCCTATATTTGTGGTCTAAGACTATGCTACTTTTATATTTAAAAAACGTGTCAATTGAGGAAATTGACTGAAAACCAACATTCAGCAAGGTCAAAGAACTGTGCTTTTTTTTAAATGCATGATTTAGTTTCAAATAGCCTGTGCTCAGTTTCAAGAGGCTAAGCAAGCAATTCCCCTTTCCCCAACAAGAATTTTCTGCTTCTGATAGGTGATCTTGAAATGTTAGCAGATGAAATTAACAAAATATTTTCCAACAATGTTGGAACATTGTTTAAAATGTAATTCAAAATATTAAGGAGTAATTTTTAACCCATTGAAACTCCAAATACAATTTACAATAGTACAAGGACAATGTTTCAAAATGTTTTTGTTTATGAAAATCCTCTCCCATTTAGAATTTGATGCCAGCAAAAACTATTTAAAAAATGTGGAACATGTTCACGCTTACTTTTCTGTTGTATCACCTTGTCTGTTAACAACACTCAACAGCTTCTCAGGAGCTTAGGTTCACTTGTGTCCCGTATTTCATTTCATAATGTACCAAATATTTACAATGGGTGACAAGTACTGAACCCAGACTTTTTTTTTTTTAAATATGGAGCCATGCAGTTTAATTATATGTAGAATGTGGTTTCATTGTCTTTCTGAAATAAGCAATAATTTTATTTTGTTTTCCTTTTTTCATGATGGTGTTTCAACTTGTATTTGTGAATACAACAACAGACTACATTCACAGACAATACTCTTCGCAACTGTTCCTTGACCCATGGAGTGATACCCATCACACAATCATGTCAGTTTTGAATGCATTGTTGTCTGAGGGCTTGGACATTTCAGCCATCAAATATTGTTTCCCAGCCTTTAATTTCTGCAGATTCTTTGAATATTTCAATGATACTATGAATCCAGAAACATCAATTTTGAACTGTTGCATTATTTGCCAGCAAGGCCTGTAGTTGAGTAACCGTGACCCACCAACAAGAGTTCTTTACTGTGTCCATTCAATGAAACATTGTCTCAGACTAACAAAAGTAACTCCTTGATATAGATCATCTAGGAAGGAACTCCACTGACATAATCCCTAAACAAATTTTAATATTCAAATTGTTCAATCTTATTGACTGTTAAATTGTGCTGTCCTGATCCCCAGGCAGACAAAGAGTGATATGCTGGCAAGATGGTCAGAACATTATCAAAACTAACCCTGCATTTTTCTTTGGATGTTGGAGTTATCTCTTTCCACTCCTTTGAGACCCATTTCACAGACAAAATTTGTTTTATGTACTATTGATAAAGTCATAGTTATGGATGAATTGAAGTACAACCAGGAAACCTTGAGGTTTGAGACTGCGTTGGGAAAGAACAACATAGTGTTCGTAGGTCGAGTGTGAGCGTTGGACTTGATCCACACATACATTTAGAGGCAACAAACTTCACATAATTGTGTTACTTATCGCTCCAGTGCAACACACTCACACCAGCAAATACACTGTGCCCGAGTCAATGAGTCTGTTGGTTCATGGACTACACTGAGAGATCTGGAAAGTGCAGCACTTATGTGCTGTAAATACAACCATGCGTGTTACTGTATATAGAAATCAACACAGAGAAGTTAGTCAAAAACTACACATCAGAACTTTAGATTGCTTATGTTCTTATACTGACCATTATATTGGTGCATAAATACAATCCAAAATTAAAACTATTCAGAACTATTCAGACAGTATGACCAGTAAACAGTATTTCTTAATCTATTCTGTCCATGTGGACAATGTTGCCGCAATTTCATTTGTCCCTGCATTCATATAAAATAGAATATTACTGAATTCTGTAAATGACAGTGTTAGTGATAATAAAATACACTTCATTATATTCCATGGACAAATTAATGCCCTGAGTGCATAATATGAAATGAAGGCTGTTCTAATACTATATAGGCAATGAACTATTGAGTCCAAAGATGTCATTATGAACCACAACTTTCTGTAACAAATGTGCTTAGCAATTATGCATCAGTGACATCAGGGTATTGTATTGTTTGTTTCATGGACAAAGATGCATCTCAGTACCTTGACCCCCTCCTCAGAGTTGGCCAGTAGCTATTCAAACCAAGGGTTCCATTTGAAATAAAGGATCACTACCTTTCTTTGGCAAGTCTAAATCAACCCAGGTAATTAGAATTATATAAACAAGGAAGAATGAAACCTTTTCTGTTTCGTCTTTGTGAGACAGAATGGTTAGATTTCATTTCTGATGAATGTTAGGAGCGGCAAACACACAGCTGTGAGACCTTGAAAACAAATACACAAACACATTACACAACAAACTCACTTGACAAACATATTGCTATTATGTCCTGTTCTCTAGAGCTGTCTTTTTGCCTAATACGCCACAAGATGATGTCTGGGTTGGTGTACAGGTCTCTTGAAACATGGCCTCATGTGGGCATTGAATCTGAAATTACTGCCTCTTATTAAAGCAGTTAAGATCCTGTAAAAACCAAAACAATGACTTCAACCCAAACGTACGACTCAGGAAAAAAAGAAAAAAATTTAAATAGCAAAGGACGGTTCCTGGTTCGGGTCCCGCTCTGCGGAGTTCGCATGTTCTCCCCGTGTCTGTGTGGGTTCTCTCCAGGTTCTCCGGCTTCCTTCCACCTCCAAAAACATGTGCTTCAGGTTAATTGGCCTTTCTAATTTGATCGTGGATATGATGGCTGACGCCATCCCGAAGTGCGCTCGGTTACGTAAGTCTTGTACTTACGTGAGATAAAAAAGTGCTTTAAACATAATACAGAAAGACGGTGGTTTAATATCAGTATGGGGTGGGTAAAATATTTAAATTACTGTAAATAATAAGATAAATAGTTGCTGCATTTGTGATTAAGTCTTGTTTCCTCACATTATATAAGACGAATATTGGTTTATGAACATTTATAAGTGATTTAATGATGTGCGTTAAGTGTGCACTCTCTAAGACAAAGTATCTGAAAGATCGAACAGTAGATACGAGTCCTTGGAAATATATCTATAGGATTATCTCATAATTAACTAATGATGAAATTGTGTTCATTGTGCAATAAATTGTTAAAAATGATGACTGAAACTTAACAGTACAAAATTTAATGTAAAAATCTCTTTTAAAAAGATTTGAACAATTCAAAGTGTCCTATTGGTAACTTTATCATATCAGGTAAAATACCAATGTGATGGAATTATTTTTTGTAACAAGGGTGTCCATTGAAAGTCAAACTTTTTAATGCAATTTTTAATTAATTCAAATTCACATTCTGTTGATTCAGCTGCAAGGCCTAAAAAGTTTCTGGTCAAGTATTAATATATTTTTTAATACTCTGTAAAATTACATTTTCTTCTCTTTGATGAACCAATTGCTAAGATGAAAATTAGCCTTGATTTGAGTCATAGAGATCATCTGAAAAGTCTGAATTTAGTGAAATAAAAGACAAGTTGGTACAGTATGTCCAACCTCATATATTGAACTGTATATGATGCCTTATGTTCTTGATAGTTCTAAGGGTGATATTTGAATTATTGAGGGGCCACTAAACCTTCATCTATGCAGCTGTGTTTGAAGAAACTGAACTTTTGTTTGTAAAAGCTATGTTTAGCAGCAAGAAAAACCCACTAAAATTTTCAAATGCATGTGAAAAAAAAGGGATGGTAGTGATATGACATAATGCGGTGATGCTGCAGGTAATCAAATATTAGAGACAGGGGAAAAGTGAGAAGCTTGGGTTTTTCTTTCTCAACACTTTTATGTCTTTGTCTCTCTCTCTCTCTCTCTCTCTCTCTGATTTCTGTACCATTAACACCTCCTCCACAATTAGTGTCTTCTCACCAGCTACACACAGACACACATACACACCCAGTGAGAGTGACACCCCAGGGCCCTGCACAACCCAAACAGCATAATTTGACAAGCCCTAAACAAAGCACACACTCTGTAATTACTCTGTAATGTTACATAGCACAGGGGACTGAACAAAAGCCATTTTCTCTGAATCAACCAGTGGCTGCCAGACACACACACACAAACACACACACGCACACACACATTCTGCGTGTCTGTGACTGTGTACATTTTTATTGATTTTACCATACAGAATTCCCTCTGGTTTCTTACCTGTGAGTCCAAGTATGTGTGTGCGTGCGTGTGTGTGTGTGTGTGTGTGTGTGAGTATAGTCATGTTAGATATCTGTGTGCTGACTCATACACAAACTGGAAATGTGTGTGTGTCAATGTCTCTCTCAATTTCTTACAATCAATAGCATGAACATAGCCTTGAACACGTGTGCTCCATTGTAAGCAAGACTCCCCTCCAACCATCTACCACCACAGCCCACAACCTGACCTCCACAAAACAGCCCCACACCTGCCCAAAACACACCCACACTGGTCCTCATCCCACCGTTACCTCCCCCTTTTGACCTCTGTGCCCCCAAGCCAGAGCAGATATTGCTCCAAGTCCAGCAGCAGTAAATTAAGTCTCTATTTCATGGCAAGTAGTGTGAAATCAGATTAGATCTTAATCAGGGACTATTGTGATTGCCTTGTTGAATGTTTTTTCCACCTCCTATCATTAATTATTCTGTTTCATGTGTCTTGTGAAGAAAATACATGTACTGTAATTGACAAACTCATGTTGTAATATAGGCTCCAACTTTTCCCAGTGGAACCAATTTCAGTCTGGTAAGTGACACTGCAAAAAAAAAAAAAAGCCCTTTCTCATGGAAAACGTAGTTAAATGTCAAATCAAATCAAATATGTGGTAGAAAAAAATCTAATAAATATTTGGATTATTTTTTATTGTTTGTTCTCAAACCCTAATTGGCAGAAATATTTCTGTAATCTTTCTTCAGTTGAAATTTTCCTGGACATGTTCATGCATAGCACTTTAAGTGACCAACTTTTTTCGACCCACACGCCAAAAAGGTAGGCCATTGTGCCCATCAAACTAATTTTACAATCGACCAGAGAGTTCAAAAGAAAGTAATTCAGGTTTACTGGACAGCTTTCAAGGGGAAATAAATATGAGTGAAAATGATGAAGTATATAATATGATACTTAAGCTAACATATTTTCCGAGAGAAATGAATCAATCCATAAAAATCTTTTAAAATGCACTAAATTCAAGGCCCTGGAACTGTGAGTATTGCATTTTATTTATTCACAATAAAAAAAAAGTTCCACACTGGTGATGACACTAATATAGACATTGTTGCACACGCTTGTTTTGAGCAGCGCATTTGTACAACCTTTTTTTCTTTTCAAATCAATCAACACAAGAAAACAATTCCAGTCACAGGAAGGATCACCTCTGCGCTAATCAGATTAGTCCTGTCACCATCATCATCATTCCACCCCTTCATTTTCTTCCTCTTATCTGGATGTGGGTCACTAGGGTGGCAGTGTCAGTACAGAAGCCCAAACTGCTCTGTCCCCAGACACCACCTCCAGCTATTCAGGAGGTACCCTTCATTTTCTTTAAACATTAAAACGTATTGAGTCTGTAAGTATGGCTCTTTTCTTGCTTCAACACTGAGGAAGCAACAGAGCAGTTCAGGAAGTACCAAGTACAACTAGGTCTGACACACAAATATCCAAACAATCACACTTAGAGCACCTCTTCTACTCTTGTGTTTATGAATGCCTGTTGACAGTGTGTCTGTTTCTTAGCATGGAAGCCATATGTTACCTTTCAAACAATACAGTGGAGACATCTTTCTTTCCTGAGCTGCCATTCTGAGCTGTCCTCTCAGTCTCTCCATCTTTCTAGTTTTATTCTCTAGTTGTTTCTTACTCTTCCTCCTGTTTCTCAGACAATAAGGTCCACTCCATCAGTTTTCACAGTTTTCCCTCCTGCCAAAGCCATCTGACCATAACAGAAGAAAAACAGACAAAAGGACAAAAAAAAAGTGAAATAATTGATTTGTTGTCAGCTCCAGTTAGAGGAAAAAGAGCATGTGAGCAGCACACAAGGATAAAAGATAGAAAGACTCCAAAGGAGAGCTGTTTGCGTCACTCAGCTGAAGCATCTGGAAAAAAATACTAATGCACACATAAGGAGAAATGTCTAAAAAGACTCCACTGCATGTTTGTAAGGACATTGTGTCGCTGTTTGCGTGTGCTGTGTGTTCCAGCTTGTCACAACTGGTGGTGTTGAGCACCATCGTGTCTCTTCAAATGCACACAGGAAAAACCGTCAGCATCACACTTGAGAACGTTTACTGGTTTAGATATGAATTTTATTTATGTACTTACTCAGAAATGTATTTTTTACCCTTGTTTATACTTACTATAATGCATCACACAAGTATTACTCTATTATTAATTTATTATTATTTTAGATGAAACATAATAAACTCACAGAATTCATTCACTAAATGATTCACCCACACTAAAACTAAAGACAATGCGAGAAAACAGAACACACACACACTCACACACACACACACACACACACACACAGACAACATCCAAGAGGGGCGGGAGAGGAGGAGGGGAGAAGTGTGTGTGTGGGTGGGTGACGGCCAGGGTCAGTGTTTGTTATGGACTTCAGATTAGATACAGCTAGTGAAATGATAAGTGTGTGTACTTATGTGTATGTTGGCATTTGTGTACTCATGTAGGAGACAGGAGGACAGGGTGAGGATACTGTTATTTTTGAGAAGACATGATGTCTGGTTGCACATTGCACACAGACACACAGACACACACACGTATACAGTAGGACAATCACACACGCCGTGTGTCATCACGCATTACTGTTGCTTTCTGTGGCCGCTGCATCCAGACAATGACAGGCAGGCAGGAGCCACGGCATAATGAGAGAGAGAGCAGGGACCTTTGCTTACACACACATACGCACACACACACAGACACACACACTTTCACGTGCACAGGAACACAGAGGGCAGTCGCCTTCACTCCGTGCCCTAGCCTCTCAATTACCCAGCAGGCTTTTAGTGCCACTCCGCTCCACTACAGCAAATTACCGAGGGCCCTGTCTCACTTAGAGACCTGTGTGTGTGTGCGTGTGTGTGTGTGTGTGTGTGTTGGTGGGTGTGGGTGCTTGACAGGGTTAGTGCACTCCAGAGAGACAGAGAGAAAGTGTGCATGTGCGCGTCTGTGTGGCGCTAAAGCAAAACAGTGGCTGGAGTCCAGCTGAGGCACGTGAAAACCTAATAAAAGTGTTTGAATGCAACTGCCATCAGGCTAATACCTCTCTGTGACACACACACACACATACACACACACATATACAGGGGCACATAGAGAGAAGAGGCAACAAGGTCAGCTGCGATGCCCTCTCCCAGATCAAATGCGGTTCTCTGGCTGGTTGAGAGTTGGGTGTTATTGAATGAGATATTAAAGAGTTGTTAGCTGGAGATTACTTATATAAATGGCTGCTGATGGCTTCCTAATTGCATCACACTTTGGTGCAACTGTTAAAAAACCTGTAACCCCCCCCCCCTTCCCTGGGATGCACAATTTTTTATGCTTTCCGTGTCTGAATAAGTTCCTAACAGTCTACTCCTTCTACATTATTCTTGCCCGTACAAAGAAGCAGTCAGGACCTCTTCACTTTGGTTTGAAGGGTCTAATATCACTGGACATGGCACAGTTACAATACGTACAATTTAATGGGGAAAGCATAAAAGACAATATCATAAACTAGACATTGCAGGATGGAAGAAATCGACCAGAAAACTGTGCTTCAACTTAAAAAGGTAGATATTATCAACCAACTGAGTATAAAAACCATTCACTTGGTTTGCTGCTTTCCAGCTGGGCTGCTCTATGAGGCAGGACTGAGCTAAATGCTAACAATAGTGTGGCCACAGCTCACATATTTAGCAGGTGCAATGCTTCCAGTGAGCACCGTTTTAGTTTGGTGTATTACCACAGCAGAATGTCATGAAATCCAACACATTTTTCTCATCGATCAAAAAACTGACAAATTTAAAGGGATGACAGTTTTATACGAAAAGCCAATAGATGACCAGATTTAGAATTCAGACTGAGGGAGATGTGAACGTCTGATCAAAATTCAACAGCTATACATCAAATGTTTGCTGAAATGTTTTAATGTGGACCAAAGTGGTGAACCTAGCAACCGGCCTGCTGTCTGCAAAGATGTTACGGGTTTTAAATCAGAAATGGGGATCTTCATGGTCCATGTATAATTTATCAGCCGAATAATGAAGGCAGACCCTCAGTAACTTACACATCATTAATTATGGTAGTCCTCCATGTTCCTCTGTGTGATGATGGCATTGGTTTGATTCAGTTACAGATGTAAGGACAGAAATTGTGTCCTTTTTTTGAGTTTATAGATTCATGACAGAACTGTTTTCCATTTCAGACCTTAATAATACATGTAACACTAATAGTGACATCATATTGAAGTACTGTCTTATTTTAGTTTTGTATGATAATTGTATAGAGACAACATCTTTTGGTGCTGAAGGTGTGGCTTCTGTGTTTGTTAAAAGTCTAAACTTTGGTAAAAACTGTTTGGCCTTTTAAAGTCAGCTGAAAGAAAGAACAGGAAACTCAACAGGTCTGTTTGTTCTCTCTCTCTCTCTCACACACACACACACACACACACACACACACACACACACACACACACACACACACACACACACAGAGAGAGAGAGAGAGAGAGAGAGAGAGAGAGAGAGACAGAGAGAGTTCCAGAGACTGAAACAGAATTTTACTAAACAAAGTCCACCTGTGTGTATCTAACTGAGCAGATTGGTGTCCCATTGATTAAACTGCAGAGGAGATCATTTGAACCACAAAAGGATAAAGGTACGTTTAATTGGTTACAGTGAGTCACAAAGGAGGAGACACAGTGTGTGTTTGTGTCTGCAACTCATTGTGAGAGGACACACATTGTGTGTCTCAGCTGCCTTGTCAGCCATGCTACTGTGTCTGTGTCAAATGTGTGTCTATTCCTGTTTACGTGTGTTAGTGTGTGTCTGTGTCAGTGTGTGTCTGTGTTAGTGTGTGTCTGTGTCAGTGTGCGTCTGTGTTAGTGTGTGTCTGTGTCAGTGTGCGTCTGTGTTAGTGTGTGTCTGTGTTAGTGTGTGTCTGTGTCAGTGTGTGTCTGTGTTAGTGTGTGTCTGTGTCAGTGTGTGTCTGTGTCTATGCTGCACACGCCTGGGTTTAATGGGTGTGTGCATTAAAAGATCTGTTAATTAAGCAGCAGCTCTGCCCCGCTGCTGGGGTGAGAGACGGAGAGAGAGAGGCCAGTAGAGGCAGACCGGGAGAGGGTGAGAGGATCAAAGCGGGGTTCTGTGGCCGGGGGCCCCCTCTGCACTCAGATGAAATGCGATGGCTGCAAACTTTAAAGACTTCCTGCCATTAGCCTGGACCTTGTCCCCTCACAGGCCTGGACCTCCTCCTGCTTCTCTCGCCCCGAAAACAATATGTATGTGAGAGAGAGAGAGAGAGAGACTATTATCACACTACATTGAATAAAAACACTGGTGGACAACTCCTTTTTGATTTTCACACCACAACATTTCTGACACACCTGCTGGACGACGGACCCACAAACATTACAAGTGATGACATGACATCAGCTGTGGAGCTAAAAGATCCGTTAATTTTACTAAAATCTTTTGTATCCAACTATCAGTTGATGTAACTGCTATTGTTTTACAGCTCATTAAAATGTGTGCAGCTCATTTAGATGTGGCTCTTAAGTCAACTTCCTGTGTGAACCCTAACCCTCTCTGATCTCTGCTGTTACATCACACGTAATTCTTATGATTGTGAACGAAGGAACAGTGGGAGATTGACCTGCACATATCGTAAAACATCTTGTCAGATTTAACCTTCTGTGTGTAGATGTGCATTCTTGTATATTTGAATTGTATGGTAGGTGGCATTTTAATTCTTGCACAATCCGAGCCCTCTTTCATGTGTGTGGTGTGTGTGTGTGTGTGTGTGTGTACGCTTCGTCTTGGCCTCTTTTGAGCGAGCACCTCCACCTGGGCTGCATTAGAGAGGGGAAGTGTCTTTACTATTCGTTTGCCAGAGCACACACAAATATTTGAATACACACACACACACCTGACAGAGCCAGGAGCATGATCTGACCATCTCTCTGGGCGGCGGCGAGCAGAGGAAGCTCACCAAGGGCTAACGAGGGAGGATCAAAGAGCACATTACCATACCTCCTCTCTTCCTTTCGCTCTGTTTCCATCCCTCTCTCTGCCGTTCACAAGCAATAAGAGGCCCACAGGCTGCCTGTCCTTGTGCTTGTTAGGCAGTGACAATAGGACGTGCCCTGAGCCAAAGGAAATGAATTATTTACCCAGCTCCCTCTTGTACTCTTGAAGAAAAATAAAATAAAATCCCTCTTCTTGTATTACCACTGAACCTACGGCCCTCGTATTAGTCACACGCCTTCCTCTGTGGACCTAAATGTTAAATGCTGACAACAATTCTGTTCCCCACTATCGGTGAAGATATCCATCCCTAGTTCAGCAGCACAAACATGCATCAACACTCAACGGAGAGGAATGATGCATCCTTGAAGAAAAAAGGTGTATTTTGATTGGTCCAGACCCAAACAAAGCACACGCACACTGACTCAGGTTGCTTGGTGATGAAACTGCAGTCAAAGTTGATGGACTAACTTTCTGAGATATCAACCACTTCTATCTTGACAATCTTGAAAACTTTCAAATGGATAGAATTACTTCTAGGATGTGTGGACTCACACTTTTATACTTGTATGTTTTTGTAAATTTGGTCTATTTTTGTAGCATGTACTAAAAAGTTTGATGTTATTGTGAAACCCAGTGGTACAAGAACCAATAACTTACTTAAAATGCCTAAATCCTAGAGTCCCCTTTGTCTTGCCCTTGCTGAAGTGCCCTTCATAACTATTTTACTCATTCACACACTCTTTCTCTCTTCTGTCTTACTTAACCCGTCAAACTTTTCCTTATCATAATTCCTCATTACAACCCTTCCTCCTCCCCCACGTCCTCCCCTCTTATTTTCTGTCTCCATGTTTCTTTCTTCCTTGCCCTGCCTCTGTTCTCGGGAGCCATAATGACTGACTGTCTTTGAAACAAGGGGAGTAAATGGTCACCTTGATAATGACGGTATGTCGTGATGGTGCTGTGACAGAAGCATCAAAGGCGGATCGTCGTTTGTGAGTGTGGACTCACCTCGCTTACTCTCTTGTACCAGCATCAGAGTGGGAGTGGAAAAAACAGAACAGAACAATTTTGGATTCTTTCCTTCTTTCTTTCACAGGTCTCAGGTTGTGCTGTGGGAAATGTTGGGGCACCCCACACAACCCAACTCTATGTACTTCTGCTGGTGGAGGACATGAAAGCTCCTTCATTAGCAGCACCAAAAGACTCATATATTTCTCACAGGGCATAAAAGGACATTGTAAAAAAAACACCCTCTGTTCTCTTTCAAACATAAAACGTGTCAGATGGCACAAAAGGATTCCAGTTGTCACAGAGAGCTGAGATCAGTACCAAACAGGTCGGCAAAATGGGAATCACAAGCTGAATACAGCAACAAGCGGAAATCGTGATTAGTGGGGTTTGGAAAAAGGAACCGGGTTAAGCGTTTTTATGATTTACCCAAAAGAGGAGGCTTCAAGTAACACACTTGAAGGAAAAGAACCTGATACACTGAGGTAGAATGTTTTCAGGTAGCTCTTTATGCTTCAGGAAGCTATGTCTCTTTTTCTTCCTGACTCCTTGTGTGTGCAAACCTTGAGGTAGAGCAGCATCTGCTCTGAAAGCTCCTTTGTGGAGTCCTTGGACAGATAATGACTGTGCTGCTAGTCTATTACCAACTGCACAGGCCTTGCATGTCGTTGTTCCAGCCTCTTCCAAACAGAGACTCCACAATAGATTTGGCTTTCTGGATTTCAATGGCCCCGCAACCCCCCCTCACCGCACCCAACTAGAGGAAACTGACACCACACGTGACTGGCAAAGGAACTCAATTACTGGTAGGGTGCCACGGTCAAAGCAGTCTCAGATTCTTGATACCCACACTGGTATTGTTAAAGTAGCAAATCACCGGGCTTGCATGGATCTTGTCCCTCATGTAATACAACTGAAACTCAGATGCAGTGAGCTCCACAAAGCCTCTGACAAATGAGGCTGATTGAGCTTGACCTCTGCTATGTGCGGTACTGCAGACAATACTGTAGCTCTTATGCAAGCTCTCTTTATGCGATGAAACGCAGACAGTAATGACCTCTTATTTTGTACCATTATACACCCAGAAATTCTTTTCAGCTTTTAAACGAAAAAGAGAATGAGTCCCCAGCCATGACCAAAAATCGAAGCCGCGGCAGAAATTTACGGGGAAAACAGGCTGGAATATAGAAAATAATAAAGGGTGAATAAAAGAGGGGGAATGAAAAGACTATAAAATAAATTGAATAAGAGCGAGGTTTGATTTGTACAGAAGTATTTCTCACAGTTTTGGATTGTGCACAGCAGAAATCTAAGTGAATGACATATAATTTATTATTATTTTTTTACCAGGACTTTGTGGTTTTTGAGAGGAACTCACTAATCACAGCATATTCTGCAGTTTTCTCAAGGTTTCAAGACAGTTTTAATGATATTTCCAACATTGTATCCTATCAGGACCGCAAAATATAAATTTTGGTAAGATACTTTCACGCTAGATTATTTTATGGGATAAAATATTTTAGGGAAAATGGTTGGTGTGTGTTCTGTAAAGTAAACATCTGATTTTCCATTGAAGTCTCTTAAATTTGAATGTTTCTCCTTTGATATGATTCTGCGTTTCATTTTTGATGTTTGCAACTAGGAAGCCTTTTTTTTTTGATTGACCTATTTAGGAAGTAGTGCTGATAGGACAACAAAAACAACACTTAGAGATGGAGGGAGGGAGCCATGTAATGAAAAGAAGTCTCATATTTGTAATGGAGCGGATCAACTTGTCTGTGCGGCTTAATAGACACACTACATTATTAAGCCACAGAACAGAGATTTGTTTTACAAGTACAACAAGTCCCGAGGTGGAACATAAACACCCCATGTTATGGGTGTGTTTTTGGGAGGGGGGACTATCTCAGCAGACATGTTCAAGATGGAAAAGCCGCTGGTGACCTGTGTGAGGCCAGAGTATTACTTCTGACAGCAAAGATTACATGTTACTTATAGGAGGTCAGGTAGAGGGAGTACAAGGGAAGAAGATTGGGGGAGTGGGGGGGGGCGCAGGGAAGGAGGGGGCTGTAAAGCATGAGGGACAAGACGGCGAATCTGATTTTCTCAGTAAACTAAATTCTGTGTATCAGAATCTGGAGTGTAAAATCTGGTTTGCTGCTTGCCGGAATAAATTATTTTAAAACTACCAATGTGTTAAATCTGCATATTTAACACATACATGAACTTTTCTAAAAAGTATATCAATCAAATAACAGGTAATCCAGTGAAATGACATGCTTGGAAAATGGACAGTAAACCTAAGCCTACAATTGGGTTTACATGAAGCCCTTTACTCCAATTTAAAATTGTATTCAAAGCTAAATCAAGAATTTCGCTCAGTTTTTAATTTGTCTTTTTTTCTTTTGAATGTTTTTCTTTTTGTCATAAAACCAAATCTGTGTTGTAAACAGTGTTCATCACCTCTCCCTGTATGTAGGCTACTGTAAATGTCGATTGGAAGAAAGTATCCAGCCATTGAATGAAGGTATTCAAAGGTCAGATTCTGAGATCCTCAGGTCTCTATTTATTTATTTTTTGTCTCATTAGCAAGGGATCTTATTTATATCAGCAGTAACGTGATTCCAAGTGTCTGAAATCTCATTTTAGGCCATGAAAACATACACACAAAAAAATGATTTCAAAGTCAGTAAAAGGAAGAGGTACAGGGGAAGAGGTGCAGCTATCAGGGAGGAATCAGCAGATGTTTATTCATTATGGTGTCTTTCACAGAATACCTGAAAAACTATTTTTAATTTTAATTAGTGTCCTGATCCAGGTGGTTTGTTTAAAAACAAGAAAAAGAAAAAATCTTTTAGAGCTAGTATATCACACATTATTAAAATGCAGGTCTGGTCACCCAGCTGTCCCATTCTGTCCAATTTTTTGATATCTTTTTTTCTGGTCATTATTTTATGAATAGGGATTGTGTGCAGCACAGTTACAAGGACATGTGATGGAAAGACACGGTGCACCACATCTCCTGCAGCTGCCTTCACCAGGAAAAATACATTCCTGCCATTGAAAAATGCCTCTTGGCTTTTTTTGGGGAGGGGAATTTGTTTATGTTGCATCATGTGCTTCTGTATACTTCTTGAGTCTATTAATTGTAAATTCTGAATAGCAGACAAGTCATATGTTCAGCAACTTTATTTCTGCTTTAGATGGAGTTTAATCTGCAACACACTTGCAGGGCCGCTTAAGCACATTAAGGCCAGTTTGACCAAATGCAACTGTGGCTGCAGTTTGTATAAAGTAAGTCCAAGTTTATCTGAATGCTGTGTTCAAAGTGCAGAGAGGCACAGCGGATGCAGATAACGTATCTCTGCCAGTCGGTCAGAGAATAGTTCTATCATTTGGCTGGAGCACACAATTGCAGGTATATGCAGATTCTATCAAACTGGGTGAGTCAAGAGTATGGAAGCTTATCAAGAGTCTGCAGGTACCGGCTTTCCTACAGCGGGATCCGCAAACACCTGTTGAAGAGGAGCTTCAGAACTCAACACGATAAGAGACGACAGAAAACGCAACGGTCGCATTGAAGAGTGGGATGTGCAAAGATGGCAGAAGTTGTCATCTGAAACGTGTTTCTGTGCTCTGAGAAAACACACAGGAAGAATTTTTCTGTACTATATGTACTGCCCTGCTCCTATCTTGTCTATTGTGGCAACAGAGGTGTAATGTTGAAAGCCAGACGGGCCACGTTGAATCTTTGTGAAGATTAGCAGAAAGCACATGTGCTCTGAGGGAGGTTCACAGGAAAAATTACCAAGCACTCCCGCTTGAATCTGCCTCATGCTAACTGGTGGCAGCCCAGCACAAAAAAACAACGTCTCTGCTGGCGCTGTTGCTCGCTCACTATTTTTTTTTTAAGCTTTCTCTCTATTTCTCTCCTTCTCTCTGGCCCCATCTGCCTCTCCTCCTCCTCCATCTCTTCATCTTCTGCATCTTTATCACATGTCACTTTTTTTTGCACCTGAACTCCCTTTTTTCTCCCCTCCTACTCCACTCTTCCTCACACTGTTCTGTCTCCATGCTGCACCCACAGCCACATAGTCCAGGCGAGGTAGCAGGGTGACAGAAGTCGGATCCTTTGGTGCCGCAAGTTCCGTATCTCGCTTACTAGGCGTTTGCATGTGTGTGTGAGCGGGGCGCTGTTCTCGAGGGCAAAGTGAGGTGTGAGAGGATGATGCACTTGATACACTGTGAGAAGAGGAGGAAGAAGTGAAGGGAAGGAATGGAAGGAGACACTTCCAGAGGGAGGAGGGAGAGGTGGAGGCCAGGACTGAGCTTCTTGCGCTAGTAGTACGCCTCCTACTGGAACTTCCTTTAGTCATCAGAAAGCTGCGTGGTTTGCAAGGAAATTCAAATGTGTAGTTTAGTAAGTTAACTGTAGGGCGTTGAATAATAGTTGAACAAGAGTTGCATTATCTTTCAATGCAGGCAACTTTTCTGATATTACAAAAATGTATCTGTTTCAGTATTTAGAGAAAGAAAATTAAATGTCTTTTTTGGCAAAATGTTTGCTATGATAAAACTTAAAAATTACTTACTGAAACAATTAAGAAAACATTTTGTTTGACGACATAATTGTACACTATTAATTAACGAAAAAAGAACACTAATTATTATCTAGATTATTATGTGGTTAACAGTCCTATTATTAGAATTAAACACTTAAATGTAATAAAGATTTTACACTACAACTTTAAATGATGCTAATATCCAAACCTTTGACTGTAAATCTGTTTTTTTTTAAATTATCTGGGAATTACATATAATTTCAAGTATTTTTTCATTATCAATACAATTATTACGCATTATATATATATATATATATATATATATATATATATATATATTTAATTTTAATTCTCTTTTAAATTTCATATACTTATTATGATCCACCAAGGGAAATTAAGACAGCACACTCTAATATCTTTGTTAATCAAAAGCATGCATACACACACATATATATATATATATATATATATATATATATATATATATATATATATAATATATATATATATATATACACTGTATATGTTAGTGTGTACAGGCCCCTGTAATACATACACACGCAGGGGGCCTGTAAGCACGCAACGGGAGGTAGTGCGGCGGGCAGCCCCTTTGTGGAGCGCCCAAATGAGCAACTTGTGAGGGGGACTGCACATTGCTCAAGGGCGCCTCGGCAGTGCTCCAGAGGTAAGCTGACACCCACCACTGTCAGCTCACACTCTGGCTGTTTTTGGGCGGCAGCGGGAATCGAACCGCCGATCTTAGAGCATTGGACGACCCACTCTACCGCCCGCTCTACCACTGAGCCACTGACACCCCTAATTACTACTTATTCCAACTCTATGAATTTCTTTGAATGATTTCTGTGTATGTACAGAACCTTAAAAAACAAAAAACAAGTGTTGTCTCCTTTTTCTTTTTCCATCTAACTGAAGGTTTTGATTAAACCTTTTTAAAATAGGATGCATTTGGAAACACTGATCACATTGATCAGGTACTTTGAGTAAGGACAGGACCTCGTAGGAACACAGTTGCTACTTTTGAGTCAATTAGTTCAGCTTTTCTAAAATATCAGTGTTTATACTGAGATATATTGTTAGAAATGTTAAACAGACAAACGTCTCAATTCTAATCTCATTAGTGCAAGCATGACCCTGGAGAATGAAGCAGTGTTTCATGGATGAAGAGCGATGGACATCCTTTTTGGCGCTGATTACCCGGGTGAATATACACCAGTGAGGAGCAAAGGTCTTCGGCTGTTTCTGCTTCTCTGCTGCCTGTAGCTGACAGACAGAGCAGAATGGCTTGACTTTTGGATTGAAGCCCTCTTGTGTGTGGCACAGACGCTGAGCAGACATTGCACAGCCGTTGCGTGGACGTGGAGGCCTCGGGTCGCCGCTACACTGTTATTAAAAACAGTGTGATAGCATGTAGGCTGTTCCCTCTACTCTCCTTCATTCTTCTCTCTCGTTTCTCTCCTTGAGCACAATCAATCGCTCTTGCCCTTTTCAGCATTGGAACTACTGCACTCGACTGTTTCTTTCTGTTTATCAGTGCAGTTGTTTTCACCCTGCAGACCTGCTGACTATATTTTACCAGAAAGGTCTTGGAGATCATCTCCCCATAACCACACAATGTATTTCTCTCATTCATCTCATACAATTCTCATATTATCATCATCATCATCATTTTCTTTCTTCTTTTTTTTGTAATCTGTCTTTTCTCTGGACTGTCTCAGTGTTAAAGGAGCTGGATATATAATCATTCAGCCGTTGTTGTGAGTTTTCTTCAGCTGACTTGATCACCTACTCCCTATTTGGCAGTGTTGTTCAAAAAGGCTCATTTGCAGGTCCTTGAGCGACCTGGCTGTTTTTTCAATTAAACTATGTCCCCCCTCCAAAAAAATAAAAAATTAAAAACATCCGTTTATTCAGCAGTATTCAAGGATGAAGCAGGGATTTGAAACAAAAAGCTTTGTTCTATATCTCTACGTATGCCTGCTGTTTGAAGGTAAAGTTTTTTTTTAAAAATCTTCACTTTTTTGAACCTGTAGGAAATGCAACACTAGTTTTCTTTCAGCTTTCTTCATCTACAGTTAAAATAGGATTTTGTACTCAAATGCACCGATATTAACAATGATGACTTTTAATTGAAATATTGACCACTTTTTCTGTGTGAATTGCTGATAACTGAATGCTGATTGAGCTCTGGACTGACACCTAGGAAACAATCAAAACTGTCGACAACATCTGTAGAGAAGAGATATGATTGCGCACAGAGGCAAATACCTCATTTTCGTCTCATTTCTACATTCACTTTTCCCTGAGTGCTGTAAAGAGGGGTTCTATTAGAGTACCTATCACAAACTCCTTTTTAAAAGTGTATACAGATGCACACGAACCGGTATTCAGAAGCCAAAACACTCACATTACGAAGACTTGACAGAAATGTGTGCAATGAGGTGTAAGGACTCATATGCATAAGCAAATTGCACAAAAAAGAAATCAGAGACCATATCTTTCAACAAAACATGAGCTGGAGCAAAGTCTCAAACGCACAGACACATTGACAGGATGCTAAGAGGTCAATCATTGAGCCACGCAAAATATAAAAGTCATTTCTGCAATGAAAATGATTTAGTTCTGAAATAATGTTTAGAATCAATAATATCAATAATTTGTTTCTCAAAAAAACAATACTTGGGTCAAAATGAAAGACCCATGGAAGTCTAGAAGACAAGTGACTCAGTTCAGTGTCTCTCTCCCTATTTACTGGTTCTGCACTCCACAGTATGAAGGCTTATATGCCCTGATCAATCTGTAGCTGGAGCTACTGGAGAAAGAGTGATTTTTAAAAATGTTAGGTTTGGTAGGGCAGCACAATGGCTCAGTGGGTAGCTCTGTCACCTCACTGCAAGAACGTTCTGGGTTGGATTCCTGTCTGTGCAGAATTTGTACGCTCTTGTCTGTCTGGCTTTTCTCCAAGCTCTCTGGCTTCCTCTGACTTCTGAAAACATGCAATTTATGAATTTAGGTTAATCGATCATTCAAATTGCCAGTAGGTGTGTGATTGAGTGATTGTTTGTCCAGCTAATGAATTGATAGTAAAAATAGCTGTTATACTATCCATTCATTGGCTAGTATAATGTACTCAGATTGCTTAAACCTGTGGTTCAGTATATTCTCATTTGTGTTGAACATTGAGGTCCTGTTTTTCATGCTCTCATAATTTGGGCGATGAATGTAAAACGGGAATGTCAAAGTATTCAGACAAGGTAGCAGAGTCATTCGTCATGTCAGGGTCATTCGGACTATAGGAGGATGAAAGATTTAGGTGAAAATAGCTTCCCAAAAAGAATAGGGTCTTAGCGTACTGTAGTTTGTATTTGTTGTTCTTCAATGATTAGACTTCATAGACTTCACCCTCTATAGAGTTTATGATTCATTTCATTCTGTTTAGTTAAGAAACTTTGTAATTTCCTAAAATATGGCATTTCTGTCTCGTGTTGGAAATGAACACACTGTCCAGGTATCTGAGGACCGGCGAGTTCTGGTCTGTCCAAACCTGACACTAATAATCTTGACAACTTTATAGAGTGATTGACCAAATCCAAAGGTATGAAAAGGACCCAAATCCGCTATCCATGGTTTGACACAATTATTTATGTCCGTGTTCATCCAGATCACCAGATTTGGTCCAGACTTATTCAGTTAAACTGGGCACCTCCTTTGTCACCATGAAAACCTATGAATACATTTTGTCTTCTGTTCCGTAATTCTTTCATTCCTCAATTAGGCTTTTTAATATGTAGCACCGACCCGTCTCTGTTCCAGAACCTCCTGATCTAATGCAGACACACAATTGAAACCATGCTATGGTGGATTATGAGGGTATACCGTGAAGCAACAACACTACCTACTGTGCCACTACAGGCAGAGTTTGTATGTTCTCCCCATGTCTGAGTGAGTTCCCTCCAGGTTCTCCAGATTACTTCTAGCTCCAAAAACATGCAGCTTAGGTTAACTTGTCACACCAAGTTGTCTATAGGTGTGATTGTGAGCGTGTGTGGTTGTTTGTTTTTCATGTAGTCCCACCCTGAGCTGGCGTCTCATCTGGGGTATACCCTACTTTTTTGCATACAGCCAACTGAGCCAGCTTTTACATGTCATGTTGGTGGAAAAAGTCATGAGAGAAGCTTCATTCTCATCTCTTTAGTACTTTAGTTGGGGAGAGAGTCACATGACCAAGGACTCAGTTGACCAGCCATCCAGCCAGTTAGTCAGAGGAACAGGCAGTAGTTAATCCTGACTCAGCCCTGCCTGGCTGGCTCCACAGACAGGTGAATAAGGAGGAACCAGGAGGCCTATCAAAGGTCCACCCCCAATGGACCTCATTTCCTTTAAGAGGCACAGTCACACCTCACTCCAACCATCCCACCACCCAGCCTCAGAGACCACTCTATTCTTCTTCTTTATCTATTTCTCTTGTTCTCCTTTCTGATAATGTCGCTGTTTCCTTTCATTCATCTGTCTTTCCTAGAAGGGGCATGTCAGATGTAAAGAAAGCCCAACGCCAGCCACTAATTAAATAGATGAGCAGCATTAACATAACCTGAAAGCCACAGCCAATTGTACCCTCCCAATCCACTTCCCTTTAATACCCCTCCTCCTCATCCCTCCATCCATTTTTTGAAATTTTTTCTTGTTGTTGTGATCCGAGCAGTGAGCGCCAATTGTGGGCAGTGTAATTACCATTAGGACAGAAAGCCTAGCATGTCTTTGATATGGTAATGATGCTTCATGTACACCCTGTATTCCCTCCAACCCCCTTTCCTCACCAGCAAACACACACACACACACACACACGCCCATACACCATCACCTCCCTCTCCTGTAAGCCCCTGACAAACACACTTCCAAATAATCTCAACCATGAATATCAAGCAGGACAACTCTTCCAACGACTGACGGTGACATTTTCAGTTTCATGCGAGCTGCTCACGGGTGACCGACAGTTTGACGGAGCAAGAGGGAAAGAGAGGGGAAAGAAAGAGAGGAAGAGTGATGGATAAAGCTATGGAGGGCAGGGCTGGGGGCAGGGGTGTCGTACGAACATGTGCCAAAATTACACAGATACAGTGGGAGGGAACAACAAAGGCTTAAGAGAGTGATTGGAGAAGAAAGTGAAAAGATGACAAAATTGGGACCAACGAGGAGAGAAAGAAAGACAAGAGACGGGTTTGTCAAGGGAGTGTGACCTCAGTTATTGTCATGTTAGCAGCATGACCGTTATCTCCTACTTGAATTATTAATTGTACTTGTCAAGTTTCATCGAGTCCTCTTTAGCATCTGGGTGTCGGTTTGATCAAACAAGAACATCACCTGCAGTTGCCATGGTTGTAGTAACACTGGCTCTCTTCCTCTCCTTCCTTTCTCTTCATCGTCTCCTTTCTGTCCTGCCCAGAAAGACCTCATATCTACAGTATTTTTATCCCTCTATTCTAGCTCCTGCTCCGTTTCCCTCAATCTTTTTTTTTTTTTTTTTTCATCCTCTGTGTCCAGTCGCTGGCGGAAAGCCCACAGATGGAACAGGAACAAACCGACTGGCCATTTCCCCGTTGTCTCCCTCTCATCCCAACTACACACACCATCCCTCCAATGCCTCCATCAGTCCAAATCCTGCAGCCTTTCCCCTCAACACCACGTGGTCCTGGCTAGCCACACAAAATAGTCATAGACCTGGATGTCATGAACAAGAGAGAGCAACAAATCTCATGGGAACACAAGGCACGAAGTCGAACGCACAATATTTCTATGCAATTAGTGTCTCGTCATTGTGGTGATAAAAACTCTCCAGCACGAAGCCTTGTGCTGGAGAATCATGGATGCAACACCAAAAAACAAACAAAAAAAAAGACCTAATTAAACTTCAAAAAAGATACACAGCATGAAATCACATGTGAAGTTGTGCTATTATGAGGAGTCATATAATTATTAAACGGAAGGGCCATACAGTGCAGCTATACCACAGGTTGTGTTTGCTGGCAGCGCCTCCAAACAATAAGCAACACAATCATGTTGTTCATATTGTTCATGTGCAACTCAGTGATGATGTCTACACTCATTTCATAATTATAATTGTAATGCACTTATTCAACAAAACTCATGGAGAACATTGCTGAACATTTTTCAAACTTGATCTTTCAGGATTTTTCATGTTCCATTCTGTGACAATAAAAAAAAAAGGGTTTGATTCCGTTTTGTGCAGAGTTTGTATATTCTTCCTGTGTCTGTTCGGGTTCTCAATGCATTCTCCAGCTTCCTCCCACGCCCAGAAACATGCATCTTAGGTGAATTCGTTACACCAAATTGTGGTGTGAGTGTGTGTGTTTGTCTATCATTATGAGAGTTTGCATATGTAAGATGGCAATCAAACAATATAACTTATTGCAATAAATAATGCAATAATATAAAGAAAAATCATTCTTATTTTGTGTTGACGGTCTTGGACAAGCCCTCTGAGACAGACAAATTTGTTATTTCTCTTCACACGAACATGAACGCTACTGTTGAATAACGTTGGTGGGGTGAGAAAGGCTGAAGGTAGGCAGCCCTCTCACTCTCTATCATTCTGTCGGTCGGCTCCCCAGTGGGCCACAGAGAGCAGAGGGAGCCCCGGTCGATCAGAGGGGCGCCCAGATGGACCGAGACGCACACACACACACACACACACACACACACACACACACACACACTCCCTCAGTCACTCACATGTCATATGTTATCCCATCTGCACCATCACCAAGCTGCCTCTAACCCCAGGGCCTTGCCGGGGCTACACAAACACACGTACAGTATGTACACACATATACACTCACACACACACACACACACACACCCAAACACTGTCAGGCAGTCGCACACAAAGGTTCCTAAAATGTGTGATTGTGTACACACACACACACACAGACAGCAGAGGTGTTCCTAGTGTGTAATTGGAGGTGAGGATAACGGCAGGCTCTCATTTGCTTGAGTGGGCACACACACACACACACACACACACACACACACACACACACACACACACACAAAATACAATACTTCTCACATGAATGATAGACCTACTCCATAGTTAAACCATGTTGTGTGACCAATAATGTGTGTTCTGACGCAATTTATGCTGTCAAACCATAAATATTGTCGTTTGTCTTTACATTACATTATAAAATGCTGCACACTCATCTCATAGAAGAAACCAGTTCCATGGTTTGGGTTCTTTGCTGAATGCAGCTTGTCGTCAATTTTTTACACCATATTAAATAATCTGGTCGGTGTTGTAATGTTGTTATTGAAAGGCATAATGGCACCTAAACAAATAAAACCAGAGTTGTATGAAAAGACATTTTCAACTTGGTATAAAAGATGCAAACATTTCAAAGGAACAACTAAAACAGGTCAAACACACTGAACTCTGGTCGGCTTATTTATCATCAGCTGCATAAAAGAATGAGAGAGAATGAGCTAAAGGGCTAAAATTTAGAATTTGCATGCCTGATCTGGCAACACACACACGCACACACACACACACACACACACACACACACACACACACACACACACACACACACACACACACACACACACACACATGCCTTTGTCTAACAGAATGAGAGCAGTAATCTTTCCTCCACTTATCTTGGATGTGTCAGCTAAATGGGAAGTGAAAAGTCAAATATGAGATGTCACATTTACTTTACCTCCCTGCCTACTCTCTCCATGCCTCCATCCCCCTCTTTCTCCCTCCATCCTTTGCTTGTTTGTTCTACACACCTCTATTTGATTACCTCAACATGACATTCACACAATACACAATGCTCAGCTCCAATCCGGGTGATGGCAGTGCATGGGCATGTTGAGTTAATGGATTTTATGCAGAGCAGTGAGCATTTAGTCTAAGCATGAATTAAGAGAGTCTTAAGGTACTGATACAGAAACCAACAGAAGGGGAAAAGTGATGGGAAAAAGATAAAAAAAATATATTTAACAAAAATACAACGATAATAATGGAATATTGACTGCAAGTAATGTTGGAATTATTACTTTTCTATGGCGTTATAGTTGAAAAATCACTTTTCTTTCAGAAGCAGTGCTTCAGCCTGGTAATTTTACTGACACTTCTGCTGAGTTTTGCATCTATAGTAATCCTCATTGTCTGCAACTGAATTTCAATAATGTTACACGACAGCTGGATTCTTTGTGTGAGCTGCTGCAGAAATGTGTGAAGTCAGTAGCTGTGTTTTTCATCTTCATTAATAAATTTTATGTGCGTTTCAGGCATAAGAGATCTGAAACCAATCAGAGAATAAGTTTTCATCACAGCTGACTCTCCAGTTCTCCACCCAATGGACTGAATATGAGTGAACTTAAAGTGAGGGGAAGATGACAGCTCAGAAAAAAGATCATTTAGGTTGATAAATGTGACTGGAATAATACAATATGAGTTTTTATGATTTGTGTCTGCTATTTTTAAATTTGTGTTAATGGAAATATTGATATGATTCTGAATGAGGTCCGGTTTCTTTTACGGATCTTCACCAATTAGTCTACATTCTTGTGCCAAATAAACCATGCAGAACCCTCAGTATGTCTGAGTCTGAACTACCGATAACACCATGCAGTCATATCATTAGTGTTGAAGGAGAATTTTGATATTATGCAACTCAAATGTGGAACAAGCTGAGCATCACTTTAACCAAATTTTTAGATCAAAATTACAGACATTCCTAAATTGCATTGTATACTCATTTGTGGCTAAAAAATGTTTCCTCTTACCTTAAATTTTCAATTGCTCTGATTTCCTTTTAATTTTTTTCAAATGGAATAATCATACAATCCCTGCTTATGTCCTTTTAACTGTTCATTTTTTAAAGTGTACTGACTGATTTTTGGCTCATGTTTTTCACAGAATTGCCCATCTTTACATGGAGACTGAAATTTAGAAGAAAGGAGCTGATTACTATCGAAGACAGAGCCGAATCAAGTCATAATTAATCAGGCAGCTATGTCATCATCATATCCATCACAAGACTCGATGGAGTTTTGTTTAAAAGCTGCAAACTCGTGTCATCTCTGCACCTCTGAGCAATTGTCTCAAACTTGGTTAATTACATAAAACACCACTTTTCAGACTTACAAATCGCTGCTGCGCATTGAAAGTCCCTCTGGAGACTCCAACCAATGGGAAATTGCAGTAAAGCGTTAAATTGTAGAATTGAGAACACTGGGAGGTATAAATTTTTTCTCGGGCACTCTGGAGAGTGTTTTCTTTGTTCCTGTCAGTGGGAGAGATAACAATTCCTCCCACCGTTAACTACCTGCCTGCCTGCCGACTGTCTTTGTTGTGTTTTCTTGTGTTTTGTTGTTGCTAATAGGCTTAATTGGCCATAACCCAGGCACTCAGGGGGTGGAGTAAATGAAGCTACCTGGTCGGTATACTTCTTCCCTTTGCCTCTTTTCTCTATTTCTCTCTTTTCCGTCAAGGAGAAACTATTCCACAGAGGAAAAGAAAGCACATTATGGGAGGGTGTAAGCTCCGACGATCTATGAGGCCCAGAGCTGTGGAAACACACACACACACACACACACACACACACACATAGAGGGAGAGAAAAAAGGTGGAACAGAATGTGGCATGAGCAGGTAGAGGGAAAAAGAGAAAAGAAGTCTGTGAGGTTTCCCCAAGAGCAAAGAACAAGGCCAGGTGATGTTTATGGATGATGATTTTAAAAGCCCTAGCGTTGGATGAGCAACACTTTGATACTAAAAACACCCTTGATTATCCCTGGTTCAGGCTGTAGAATGTGTGCTCTTGATGTTTAATTGATGTGGCTGTTTTGTGACAGTTAAATACGTCACACTGCCGTTTTGATCTTTCTGTTCCGCCGTATCATATAGCGGCAGAAAACCATTAATGTGAGATTCATTTGTTTTGCACTGCAAATAGTGATCCTGCATTTGATGTGGGCACACATGCTTGATTCTGAACTGTAACATAGTTCATTGTACATGTGTGTGTTTTGTGTGCCGTGCAGCACATTCTTCTTATCAGGAACAAAACGACAAGAATGGAAGTCATTCAAACTACAATACACATGAGTAAAATAAATTTATGTGCACATGTATCAAACAGTCATTTTTTTTTCCTGAGGGTGAGGAGTGTGTGGTTACAGAATTGAAACACACACACACACACACACACACACACACACACACACACACACACACACACACACACACACACACACACACACACACACACACACACAAACTCCAGACAGAAAGTGAAGCACCTCTGTGTCCCCATGTAGACATGTTATAATAATACTCCTCTGAGATAACGGCAGTGAAACAGCCCTGACTGCACTCAGAGGGAATACTATAAGAACAGTCTATCAAAGAGTGTGTGTGTGTGTGTGTGTGTGTGTGTGTGTGTGTGTGTGCATGTGGTGTGTGTGTGTGTATGTGAGATAAAGAGATAGAGAGAGAGAGAGAGAGTGTGTGTGTGTGTGTGTGTGTGTGTGTGTGTGTGTGTGTGTGTGTGTGTGTGTGTGTGTGTGTGTGTGTGTGTGTGTGTGTGTGTGTGTGTGTGTGTGTGTGTGTGTGTGTGTGTGTGTGTGTGTGTGTGTGTGTGTGTGTCTGGAGCAATGGGACCTGAAGGAACACCGCGAGGACAATCTGTCGCTCCTCCGCCAGGGCCCTGGGTGACAGATGATGTGCTCCCTGTGTGTGTGTGTGTATGTGTGCGTATTTGACCATATGGAGACAGCTTGCGACAGTAACAATAGCTTTATCCCAGCCTTGTTGTCAGAAGTTTCAGATGTGCAGTAAAATTGAAACCAGAGATCGTCTTTGCACTAACATACTTCAAACACTGAATACTGGCTACATGTGTTGAGTTCTGATGTTTAGAAGAGAAGTTGTCTTTACCACGAGGCATCGAAATGCACTACAGTGAAATTACTTGTGAGAAGCCTAGTGGTTTATTTTCGTCTTCTACTTTAACGGACCACAGAATATTTCCAGAGACTGGTTTAATAATTAAAGGATAGTAAAAGAGATTTGAAGGTAAGATCATTTTCGGACAACCTATTTATATTATCCTGTATTTATCCTGAATTCCAAAGGTTTAGTGGATAATTAAGTCATGTCTGGAGCTACTGGAGGTATTGCATTAATGTTTTTATGATCATAAAAAAAAAATAATGCCACCAAAATGTTTAATTTTCTACTTCAAATAACACCTCATGTTCATTTTGACTTTACTGTCCCTTTTAAGAGTTTAAGTTACACCTTCCAACACGGCCAGCTGCCATGCCAACAAGCCACATAGCCTTTATATATAAATCTCACTATCTGGATGGATTTTGATCAGGTTTCTGATAAAGTCCTGATGTTTTAACGCCAAATTTCAAGACATAGGTAGTGAATGAAATGATTTTAATTTTTCCTTTGTTTGTGACTCATTTGATGGTTTTTCCTCTGAGTGACACTTATTTGAAGACTTCAAAGCATGTGATGAATGTAGTCACTTTTGTTTTGGTTATATTTTAATGTATATCTCATTTTGCTTTAAAATGCAAGAGAAAAAAAGCAGTACTAAACAATTTTAATGTTGATTACAGTTCTGTTGACTCACCATGCAGAGGAAACCAGAATGAGTATTGAGACTTTGTACAAAAAGGAAGCTGTAATTTCTTGAAAAATACAGAAATTTCATTCTGTTCTTCTGTTCATACTTCTTGATAGCCCTTACTGGATGTTATTGGATAGTTATTAAGCCCAGAAAGGCCACACCATGTAGGGGAAGGCTGCAGATTCACAAGAAATATGGGCCTATTTTGAGGAAGCCAAAATGTTACTGACATCACCTTTTAAAGAAGACCAGAGGTGACAAAGAACGTAACCACCAAACAACACACACATTCACCATCTCTCAGTTGTGCATGAGTGCAATGACCACAGGCCAGTCTTCTTAGCATTAGTCACCATTTTATTTACAGTGAAACCCAGGCATAAACTCACCCTTTGTTACCAAGCACTTAAGACCTGACATGTGGTGTATACACACTACAGAGTGGAGGTGGTGTGTGCGTGTGTATTCATACTTGTGTGTGTATTTCAGGCAGTCGTTTGTCTCTTGAACTCAAACAAAAGAGCATGCATCCTCCATCACAGCTTTATCTGTTTATGCCATCAGCTTCTCAGCACCCAAATGCCTGTAAACACACCAACCCACCATGTTCGTATCACACAAACACACACATATTAGAAAATGCAAGCATGCAGGTGGGACCTATGCCCCAAGAGTCAGAGCTAATAAGTCCTGCTAGGACTGAAAAGTTAGTGTATATATCATGTCAAAAGAGTGTTCCTGTAAGCATAACTGAACTGTTGACATATTTGTTATCATGGGCATAGTAATGAATCATCCACCTACACATAATCATTAAACTTCTGCTATCAAATCATTTTGCCAGACTCCAACCACATGCTATAAAAAGTCATGCAGGAGTGTTGCACTATTATATAAAGGATATGTAGAGTAGAGGTTTTCTGGTTTGCTTAGTACTTAAATGGTTGTATAATAATATCCTCTGACAAATAAAGGCTGAAAACCGACTATTGTCATTGGCCCTAAATGAACATTTCTGCTGATAGGACAAACTGATTAGAAAATTAATAAATTATGAGCTTGCAACGCAAATCATTGACTTCGTAACATTCTTATTTTGTAATTAAATGAGTGCCTTTGAAAAAGTGCTGTGTCTATCTCTGGAACAAGTGTTTCATTGGCATCCACCAGCAAAATTAAGTTGGAGAAATACCAGAGTAGTGAATATTAGCAAAAAAGAATTAATGCTGCATATTCTTTAGCCTTTTGATGAATGCCTTTCCTCTGTAATATAAGGAAATTCTAGACTGCGCAAATTCCAAAAGTTATCTAAAATCACTGGCACATTGCTTGGAGAGAGAAGACATGAGTTGGACAGAGTCATACCTGCTTGCCATGGTGAACCGGAGGTACAGTTGTAGTGGAACTACACCATCATGGATCTACTTTTCACAGTTAAAGTGAACTGACCTAAGCTCACCGAAGAAGTCCTTCTGAAGTTACCTAGATATAAGTCACGACCACAAATTGCTCATTCAGAGTCCTGTATGTGGGGTGAATTTTAGCCTCTCAATAGCTCTAATGTTGGTTTCCTTAATGCACTGCCAAAGTTGAGTTTTAAAATAGCTTCTAGTTATAGTAACGCGGAAGCTAATTCAGACATTTTAGTGAGGTAAGCTAATCGCAAGACATGAGTCTCTCACATGGACTCAGGTTTTCCAAGAAGGTTTACTGAGAAGTTAGACAGGGAAGCCAAACACAGCACGTTAGCGGAGCCACATCAGGACCCCGTTTTCACTCTGGCAACATTAGAGACAACTGGACACGATGGAAACTACACTAGGCCCAAGGGCTCTATTCTGAGGCTGCCTGTTTGGCTCTATTTCCTGGCTAGAGCAAAGGAGCAAAACCCATATGTCAGACAATGTAATGCCACGTGAAGCATGTCATCCCAGTGGTAGCCAACAAAAAGGAAAGAGCACACACACACACACACACACACACACACACACACACACACACACACACACACACACACACAGACACAGTCTGATTTAAGGACAGGACTTCCTGGATGACCGCTCTGGCAGATGAAGAGACAGCAGCAACATGGAGTCTGTTTATGTCCAAGTGTCTCTGGTGGTGTGTGTTTGTGCTCACATGAATGTGTTTATATACACGTGTTTGCATTTGTAAGTTTGTGTACCTATGAGGATGTACGTATGCTCCTTTTTGTATATGGGTATAACCACTATGTGTGTGTTTGTTGCTAGTTGTACAGACTTGCCCTCCATAGACTTAGACACACACCACTTTGTCCCTTGTGTAGATGACATATGAGTCTTTCCTATTCTGTCATTGTGGTCCCTCAGTAGCAAGTCTCCGATGCCGAGGTGAGCCATATGTCCCAACTAAACTGAAGAAAGTCTTGACTTGTGTGTAATTCTTTCGACTTTTCTTCCATCCTTTCTGTCAGCCGTTTTCTTCTGATGTCACTGGCTCCAAACCCATGAATTACCTTGTGTTGTTGTCTGTGTAAAAATCTTCACATCAGACATATTTCAGAGTAAAAAAAAATAAAACAGTCTGTATTAAAGCTCCATCTGTCTCTTTTGTCTCAGCTGTTGTTTCCTGTCCCCTCCTCCCATTGCTTTCATTTCCCAAGCAAACATTCCCACACTCCCTACTGTCCATATGCTGTTCTCTGACCATTTAACATTTTAGTTCTCTTACCTGTTGTGATTCTAGTGCCCCACTCAGAAAAAGTTTAATGTGCAGTATTGGAGGCAGGGCATAGAAAAAGGAACAGAGAGCAATGGAGGATACACACATGGGAGATGGTTTGTTTTGATGTTGTTGTTTTTTTTTAGTTTGTTCTACTAAAAGATTTGCAGCAAAGGTCAAACTAATGCTCCTAAAATTATATTTAAGCTGACGAGTGAACCAACTCAGCAGAGAAGGCCTACACAGACGTTTTCATGAAAGTTCTAAAAATTTTTCTCTTGACTACTGCAGCATTCTTTAACACAATGGCCTTTATTTTCATTCACTTTTTTTTACATAATCCATTGTTATTAAAATCTGGTGAAAATTTGCTTCAACTAACAGCAGAAAACAATCAATTGGCCATAGTGAAACATAAGACAGAGCCAATCAACATACTCCTGATACTCCTGAGATGTTATTTTTTCTCACTCTTTTGTTCTAATATAATTTCACACTAAGGATTTAACAATGCATATACACGCAATAAAATGAAGAAAATATGACAATGAATTAACATGAGTTATAAGTTTAGATTCTGACAACTTTATAACTACAGCACTGATAATTCAAAGTAGACCTAACATCAAAAGGGCACATCCTATTCCAAATGAATAGCAGATATAGTTATATGTTTGTGAAGAATTTCATGGGTCTCTTTTGTGTCTTGTCTTCAAGAAGCATGCTGTCCTGACGGAGATAAGTAGCAATAACAACGTAGTACATAACAGTGTACAGATAAGAGAGAAAAGAATCTTTCCCAGCTTCGGAGTGCAGAAAGATGGTGAAAAGAAAATAATGGTAGTGCTGTTCATTCTCTCTCTGGAGGAGGTCTACCTGACAAACACTTTACAATGTCAAGTCCAATGAAGGGCTTTCTTTCTCTTGTATATTACACTTCAATATCTGGATTGTAAGCCTCGGCTCCCCTGGTTTCTTTCACTTTAGATCCACTGTCTAATAGCACATTTTGCATGCTGTCAATCTGCATTTTAAAATTTATGGGAAAGAGATCTCAGGACTGAATTTGAAATTCCATTCTCATCCTCAGTTTCAGGGAAATATGGATTTTCTGAAGTGATTTCCAGCTGATATCATAACTTGTAATATGTATACACCTGTGAGATGTTAATAACCAGGTAAGCTTTGCCATTGATAAAAACTACAGATTAATACATGTGAAACAGTTGCAAATCAATTAATTAAAGAATTTTTCTTCTTAAAGGAAAATCATTTTTAGAGGATCCTGCACTACTTCAACCTTCACCATGCAAGAACCCTCCTCTCTCTCTAACCGTCATGTCAGATGTACAGATATGAAACATACTGGCTACCCACTGGCCCCGTAAAGGCCAGTTGAGAATTCTGATTGGCTGGATGCTGACTGTGTAGTCATAGAAACTGACTTGAGCCCTGTGTGTGACCTCATGAAGGCCACATAAAAGCTGGGTTACAGGCGCAGACAGAGAGGGTCTGTCCGTGTTTTCAGAGACAGAGAATGACTGATATTACTCAACCCAGTTCAACGTGTGTTTGATTGCTATAGTTTAGGAAAGTCTCCAGAGGATATACAAGAAGTAGGTTTTACTGAGGGCGTTTGTGTGTGTGTGTGTGTGTGTGTATAATATGGATATAGTAGCAAACCTACAACTGCCCCCAGAGAGATAGCTTTGCTGTAAAGAAGATACCCTTCAGAGAGACAAAACCCCTGCAAGATACATGTAGCTGGATTTTACAGTCAGAGACACAGCAGGATGACTGTAATATGGTGACACACACGCACACACACGCACACAATCACACATACACACACAAAGCGCAGCTAATCAGATATGAAAAAATAGAAATTAAGCACTGAGGGAGGTAGAATAGAGGTAGCTAGAGAAGAAGCAAAGAAGATAAAGCTATGGAGCTGTATGTCCAGTTTACAGAAAGGGCCTGGTGCATTTGAATCTTTGCTTGTTTTTTCACTCTGAGTTGGAAGCAGAGTTGATATCAGTGCAGGAGAAAAGCATTGCATGTCATTCTGTAGTTCACCTGCAGTTGAAGTGGGATCCAAGAGTTCTCAACTCTTGTAGTTGCAAAAAAAACTTTCTCTTTAAATAAAAAAAAAATCTTACTCATACACTTCATACACATACATAAATTCGTCAACACACACTCACATCTAGTGCAGACACATGGACACTGTTAATGAAGCTGAGGACAAAAACTCAATATTTCCTGTGTGAAGTACAGAATTGTGGGGTAAACATCCAGATCAGTTGATCTCCTCTTGGCAGGCCTCAGCTGCCTTTTTGCCATGTCCAGCCACAAAACCAGCACCCTTCTCCTCATGTTCCAACACAACACCTCCCTCTTAAACATGAGCCATTAGATAAACACACACACACACGCACACACACACACACACACACACACACACACACACAGCTCAATTTATTACTCTTTAAAAAGGTCACTGTTTTCTCTGGCTAAGTGCCCCGCAGTATTGATAATTTTATGCATAAACAAATGGCAAATTTGTGCCACATAAATATGTATTAGCAATTAATAATGGTGGCGCGTGTGAGGGGACGCCAGGTGCATGCCGAGTGCTGCTGGCTTGTTGCTGGTGGTGCCTCTGAGCAGGACTGGTGGTGGATTTATGCTGCTTGCTGGTCACCCACTACAATGTCTGCACAAGGAAACCACCTACAATAAACTGGGAGAAGCACACACTTGCTACTACCAGTGCTACTAAGTACAGTACTGTATAGAGGCCACACATGTTGTGAGCATACAGTTACAAAATAACAAAGGCCTTGATTCTAAATAATGTTGGATCGATTAAAATTTAAGAATGAAACAATTTGCAAATGATAATTGACTTATAATCAATTGTATATAATATACAAACTGACAAATAGTTGTTTTAAATAAAAATTTATTTTGAATTTGATATACATTCCTTAATTCTGCACTAAATTTAGCTGTTTGTGACATCTTTTCATTTCATCAATAATTATTGAGAACTGAGGAAACGGATGTGAATGTTAGTGAATTCTGACAAGGCCTCCCTTGTTGTATCTGATGCTTCATGATGCATCGTGTATTTTTAGTAGGGGACAGATGTTCACTGTAGACAGGTCAGTCTAGTACCTGAACTCTTTCCATGAAGCTGCTGTAAAGCAATAGAATGAGGATGCATCATCTTTGTCAACAGGACATGCCTGAAAAAGGCCTTATTATTTGTAACCTGCGTACACACGTGAACCTATCAGCGATCCTGGATGTTGCACTGATTGTCCTGTTTAGAGGACAAAAATCAGATCAACCTTATGATAGAGAACTTTTCATGAAAGAACATGCAGCACAAAGTGCCTCACAGAGTTAAAAGCAATAAACACAATCCTAAAATGAACAAGGTAGTCAGAGACAGATAAAAAAATAAGAATTAATGAATGAATATCATAAGTAAGTCATAGGTAAGTCCCCCTCTCTCAACATCCACAATTTATTTAAAACAACACTTTTTCACTTGGTGTCCATTATTAACCAGCTTGCATCAAAGACATTGGCTGTATACCAGAATTCTCTTAATATACACTTTTTGGTGTGCATCCTCCCAATCTTGCATTTATGGAAGCAACAATTATCTTTCTCTATGTTTGCAGAAGGGGGTTTTCTGTAGTATCCCTGATGTCATGTTGTAACATCCCAGATTTGGAAGGTCTGAAGGTAACCTATCTTGTTTTGTGAGGTTGTGGGTTTCATTGTGAAAAACTCAGTTCTTTGTAACATTAACATATGTTCTAAAAGTCTTCCCAGATCCCTTTAGCCACATCCCAACCATGACTTTACCAGTTAACTTCTTTTTCTGTGAAATGATCCATTAATGTTTTCTTTCTAAACTTCAACATCTTTCCCAATCTTCTGCTGCCTTTGTCCAACCATTGTTAAAACATTTCACCAAAAAAATCATTTACATTCAGTTGTGTTTTTTTTTTTTTTACAGTGCATTCTAATTATTTTAGAATCATTGTCGTAGCAGATGACATCTGGGAAACACATTGGCATACATATGAACATATGCATCTGCAACCAGACCTTAGGATAGGCAGTTTTTCTGCACAAAGGGGAGTCAGAGGAAGTAGTCTTCCTGTCCTGTCTGAAGAACAATGCTTTGGTTACATCTGACACCACTTGGCACCAAATACTTTCAGCTGTCTGTATGGCGTACAGCTTTCCAATCACTTTCACTTTTATCCACCAAAACCACTACTTTATTCTTTCTCTGTCAAATAAATGCTCTTAAAGGACATTGAAAACCAAGCATACATTTAATCTTTTTGAACATTCAAAGGTCAAGATTGTTTTCTTGTGTGGATGGACTGATTGTTGGTCCAATAACTGCAAAAAGCAGGATGAGAGAAGTTCTTGTCAATAATACGTTTTCTGACAGCCACAATGAAGACAAAGACAAAATAAAAATGCTTTTTAAACTCAGTTGCATGTCAGGAGAAAAGAAGAAGCCTGAAAATGCTAACGGTAACCTGATGAATGTGTTGGACTTCAGTTTTAAGAACTCAAAGCCAGCGAGGGACATTTTAAAGAATATTGTGAGGGGAGTTGTGGGGGCTGTGTGTATGTTTGTTGTCCGTCTGGCGTGGTGAGAGCAGGCTGGCTCCCCTGTAGTGCAAAATCACTCTGCTTGGCTAAACACAATCACACAACCTCAACCCAACTCAAACTGCCCACTGAGAGACAGATATAGAGAGGGGGCAGAGAAGGGAGTCTATAGATATATCTGTGTGTGTGTGTGTGTGTGTGTGTGTGTGTGTGTGTGTGTGTGTGTGTGTGTGTGTGTGTGTGTGTGTGTGTGTGTGTGTGTGTCCTATGTGCAGGACAAAAGGCAGCCCCATCTGTTCCATTGTCACAAGGTCTTTAATACGGATCAGATAAACATGACATTTGGTATTACTGGCCAAGCTCAAGTTATAAACCCTGACATTGGCCTCTCTCAACTCTGTGTGTGTGTGTGTGTGTGTGTGTGTGTGTGTGTGTGTGTGTGTGCGTGTGCGTGTGTGTGTGTGCGTGTGTGTCCTTTTATTGTCAAGCTTACCACTATTTCACTTCACTATATGTGTGTTTATCCGTTCTCTGTGGGCATTGTTGTTGTGTGTGTGTGGGTGTGTGTTGTTTAACCGGCACATATTCTCAGAGGTGCAGGGCAGAGCTGATACTCAGTGGAGGTGAAGCGGCTGTAGAGGGATTAGCAGCCCATTGGCCTAATCAGAGTAGGTAATCAGACTATTTTCTATCATGACAACAATCAGCCAAGAGAGATACACATCTGCCAATTGAGCTCAGCACTAATGCCATAATAGTGATGAAACATCTGGTCATTTGGGGCTCAATGTAATCAAGAAGAGGGATAGGGAGAGTTACAGATGGCAAACCTATAGTAATAATCAGTTTTAGGAAACAGACATTCAGACTGAATAGACAGGTTCACAGAGCATCCTACTTCAGTCACAATTAGATCACAAGAGTGGGAGGACTTGAAGTGACTCAAGTCAGTCTCAAGTCATAAATTTGAGGACTGAGGAGTGTATTTTATAATAAGCACAATAAAAGCACAATGTTAAACTAAGTCAGAATAAAACACACAGACAAAGCGATATGATGTCTTTTAGCTAAATTGTTGAATGATCAAACATTAGCCGGATGAAGTCTATGCATTGTACATGTAGCTTCAAATAAATTGATAATTTATCCGTGAAGTAAAAGGCATGATTCTGATGATTCATTACTCTGGGCCATACACCAACTATGTAACATGTTATAGTTAAGAGTTCCATTCTCATGGCTTAATTATTATACTTACAACATCCTACTGGTGACTTAGAGCACATCTTGATTACAGGTTTTTCCATGCATCTGAAATGGTGTTTTTTTTTTTTTGCTTTTTACTTGTTTTTGACAGATTGCAAATAAAACTAATTTTAATTATAAACAAAATAAAACTTTCATTATCAATAATACATGGAAATATTTTTTTCATTCATTCAGTCATCTTCTGAACCGCTTTATCCGCTGTCGCGGGTCACGGGGAGCTAGAGCCTATCCCAACTTTCCCTCTCCCAGCGGGCGTGAGGCGGGGGAAACTCTGGGTGAGATGCCAGTGCACCACAGTAATTCCATGTCTTTTGTGGAAATTTCAGAACATACCTCTAAATAACATCCATCTAAATTTAGCCTATATCAAACCGATATTCTAAACAATTTCACATGAATGGGGGCCATCACTGCATGCAGATTGTCAAAGAGTGAACAAAAGAGAATTTTGCTTTGTCCATGATGTTAGTTCTACAGGTAAAAAATATTATTTGTCATCTCTATCAATTATTAGAGGACTGAATAAATGTTATCAAGATGTTACAAAAGAATGCAAACTAGAGAGAACAATGATTTAGCTGCTCCAAAGGTTTACCCTGGTGTGTTGCTTCCACCCTGCCCCCTCAACACAAAGTATAACCAACTATCACTCCACATTCTTCAGTGTCTGAAGCTGCAGCCCACTCGGCCAAATTACCTGAAACTACACTTAGACAAACATGAGTGTGTCTAGTCTCAGTGAAAACTGACCCCAGCTGGATACCCCCAAAAGAATTACCAAATTCATGTGTGCAGTTTTGTGTGTGACTTTGTGTGTGTGTGTGTGTGTGTGAATGTGTGTTTCCTGTCTGGTTCTGTGTGTTTGCGTGTGGCTGCTCTGAGACACAGAGTCCAGTCAAACGCTTCAGTGGAATAAAAGCACCATTGTTCACCAAGGTGGTCTCTGCAGGACCTCCAGTCCTACGCCTTCACACACACAAAGACCCACATACACACACATACAAAATTAGAATTATGTGTGTGTGTGTATATACAGCACACTTACTTATTCAAACATACAGAGTTTGTGGGCCACCGGACAAACACACATAATACAAACTCACCTCTGCCTAATCATGGCTCTGTAGAAGAGCGTAGCAGTTGCACAAAGGTAAATATTTGGGTGTAGGATGTAAGCGCTGGTCTGTGTAAAATCACACACACACACACACACACACACACACACACACACACACACACACACACACACACACACACACACACACACACACACACACACACACACACACACACACATCATGGTCTGAGTAATTCAGACATAGTTACTTCCTTCCTGTGGGGTGATGATGTTTAGTCTCCCTGTGCCACAACCTGATTGGTGCATTTGATCTCTTCGACTTCCTGTTTGAAGGCTCTGATCTGGGATCAGCATCTGTCAGAGAGAGTCATGCACACCACATGCAAGGGCGTTAATAACTAGTCTGAGATCAGATCTGTGTGAAGGAGGGCTGCTTCATCCTGACAGTGTGCGTCATCTGGTGAATGGGAGCCGCTTGATGAATGAACTGGTGTCCTGAATCCAACTGCTGCATCATTTCCCTTTCTGTTTTTCCTGAGGGGGTTGTGCAGAAGGATGTGAGGGAAAATGCTCGTTTTTGTCATGTTCTCTTTTTTACAGCTCTTTGAATGCATATACTTGTGAGTCGTGTTCAGGCTTGGTGCATTATTCTGTTCAAATGATGCTAACATAACCTTACACAGAGGGAGGCATGACACACCATTTAAACGCTATTGGTTGTGCATGTATGCATGGTGTGAGCACATCTGAAATTGTAGAGCAAACTTAAAATGACTTTAATACAGCTTTATATGGACTTTAGAGTCACTTAGCTCTTACTGCACTCAGTCATGTATGGCACATAAAACAGTGATAAGATATTTAATTTAGAATGATATGTGGGATTTTTTTTTTTAATCTCTGTGGGGAATGGCTCTAATATGTTGTTATTTTGAACATCCACAAGAAAGTTTTATTTTGTCATAAAAATCATGATTTAAAAAAATCTCATTCATTCATTCATCTTCTTATCCGCTTCTTCCACTTTTTCCAGGGGCTCCTGGAGCCTATAGATGCAGGGGACATTCCGAGAACATACAAAATCCACACAGAAAGGAATCGAAACCGGAATCTTCTGGCTGTGAGGTGACGGCACTACCCACCGCCACCCACAGCAGAAATGACTGTTTATCAAATTATCAAGTTTATCAAGATTATCATGTAATCCTTTCTTCAATTCCGAACGATTTTTAAAAAAAATATATATTAGAATGTGGTAAATTAATAAACAAATAACAAATAATAAAATAGAAAACATTTTGAGTGTGATTATATGACATGATTTGTTTCCTCTTTCCTGTCAGCCAGTCAAAATTGTGCAGTGGACCCATCTCTCACGTAGTACAAGAGTACTGCCTCCAACCAGCACATGGTGAAATATTTTAAACTGCCTGTCTATCTGATGAAACCCTCCTGTAAACCTCTTGATGTCCAGACCAAACAAAAGCCTTTGAACAGACAAAAGCTCGCAGCCACTTCAGTACAATTGCACACTGGACAGCTTATTCATCTAATGGAGGCCCTGGCCCCTAGGAGAGGAAAAATAGATCACATGGTTAAGACAGCTACATGTGAGATGCTGAATGCTGCTTTATCTAAGATGTGAGGAGATAAAATCTATACAGCTTATAAAAGCAATAGTACAAAATGAAGTCTGTATAAATGTTCCACATTTTTGCTGTTTGAAAATAAATTAAGAGTTTCCAGCTAGAAAACTTTAATGTAATGTAACAATCTTACTGTACTTTATTCCCATATTGAATATTTATGCATCTCTGCTTTGCATTCTTGTAAATGCTTCAGTTTTTGTGTCTCTACATGTGATATAGGAAAAAAAGGCTTGAAAGGTATCAAATTTGTATTTAATGTACATAATTTTTAGTGTCATACATGACAATCATCCTCTTTCACTGTGCTCTGATCTCTTTTCCAATAATAAAATATGTCGAGAATGATAAACCTCTTTCAGAAGAAATACAAAGTCACAAAAGAAACCTGCCAGGGATAACAAACTAAAGCTTTACCAAAGTTCTTTTAGGAAAAGAGGAAAAGGCAGGTTTTCCTGGTGTTCCCTTTATAAATGACACAACTACTGAAGTAAATCATTGACGTGGAGTTCATGTATTCAGCAGAGACACACCCGTAAACTTCAGTCTAAAGCTCTTCTATCTCTACATGTTTGTTGTGTCAGATAAAACTAGGTCGTCACATGGAGGTAAATAGAGGGAAACACTTGCTTGCACTCACTAGACTTAACTGCTTGGACTTGATTTTGCTCTTGACAGCGCTAGTCTGAAGCACACACTTACTGCAGGTTACTTACACAACCCAAACTGAGGATTTATAGAGGCATGACTACGTCTTTTCGTACAGCAGCATCAGTTGTCTTAACCAGTTGTTGAATTCAGAACAAGGCAGCTTAAAATTTACTTAAAATGTGACGTTGTTGCTGAGGAGACAAATATGTCTAAAGTGTTACAAATATCAGCCAATATTGAGTATGTTTCCACCAAATTATCATGCTAAAAGATATTATTTGTTTCCAAGATTGATTGTTTCCAAGATGCTACTTTGTTTCCATTCAATCTCTTCGCAGATGTCATTGAGCTCCAGAAGGCAAAGTCCTGTCCTTGGATCTGTGTCAAAAACTACATTTACCTTGTGGTTCTCTAAATATGAGCATACCATTAACACAGAATGTTCATCGTGTCAATGGTGCTATCACTGTCAGATTAGTTGTGACATATAGTGTGATGTTTCCTTGTTAAGTCTCTTCAAAGATACTAATCCTTTCTGTGCGGAGTTCACATGTTCTCCCCGTGTCTGTGTGTTTTTTCTCCAGGTTCTCTGGCTTCCTCCCACCTCCAAAAACATGCGCAAATTAATTGATTATTTCAATTAATCTGAAATGCCTGTAGGTGTGAGTGTGTGCGTGAGTGGTTGTTTTATCTATCATGTGGCAGTGCACTGGCGACACACACGGAGTGTCCCTCACATCTCGCGTGTAAGTCAATGGGATAGGCTCCAACAAACCCCATGACCCGAGAAGTGGAACAAGTGGTCCTGAAGATGAATGAATGAATGAAGACAGTCGCAAAAACATGTTGCTCTCGTCACATTCTGTCCTACCACCCTCTGTTTTAGATTTTTTCCACTCACCTGTCAGTCATCTAACAGCTGAACAGAATCATTGTGTTCTGATCAGTGACTCATGTCTTGCATACGTGTGTTAGTCCCTGTCCTCATGTCCATGTCCAGCTGATCTTTGAGTAACAATGCAAGAATAGCACTTTCTGTAGAGTTGTATTGATGTTGCTTTTGGAAAATAAGGAGGACAGCAAAGATGAAGACCTTGAAGTACATTTCAAAAACGATTAAATGGTTTGTCCTCATTATTTCAAACTTTGCAACGAACAATGTACTGTAATTCCCTGTATCTGTTTGAGCTAGAGTATATAAACAGGGTGTAGTTTAAGTCCAGTTATAAGGAGTCTGCTTCTGTTCATCAATCCAATCAATATTAATTTGTCTGACATCTTACTGGAGATAATCCGAACCCACTTCTGAGCACAGAGAGACCGTAAGGTCTGAACCAGCTGCCAGGGTCGGTTCAAGAGCTCTTGATAGTCTGGGTTCTCAGGAAAAGCTGGGAGGAAAACACAAAATAGACAGAAGAAATGTTGTTGTGCTCCTCTACCTACCTGTTGCACACTTCCCTTTTGGCAGTTACAAGGCACACACGGACAAACACACACTTCACCCCACAGAGCTGTGACAGGGCGAAGAAAAGAGGAGGAAGGTTGATAAAAACACTTAAGGGTTGTCTCAGCTTTGACAGGGTGAGTAAAACACACCAAGCACAGATCCCTCCTCATGTCCACACACACACACACACACACACACACACACACACACACACACACACACACGCATTCACTGATGTCTCTATTCATTTAGACTGTCACACTCACACACCCCCAAGAGATCTCACTTCCTCTGTCAGCCAGCTAAATTACAGCTCTCCCTCTTCCTGTCTATCTCTCCATTCCTTTCTCTCCGTCTCTCTCACCTCTGTCTGCAGGCCAGACAGCAACAAACACACAATTGTCGTTTTGTGGCTCTTTTGTCAGTTCCAACTTGAACACATAAGCAGTGTCTGAAGTCTAGCGAAACGCGTACGAGATGAGCAGCTTAATACTTTAATACGATTAAATGTTCCAAATAGAACATCGTCATTAGGGAGAGAAATATCACTTGTATGGGTCAGTGCCCTGGTCTGCCCTCTGGAGACACACAACTGCCTTGTGGTTCTCACATCAACCACTGGTTCAACTACTAAATACAGTCAGACCGACACCCACCTCACCATCAGCCATTGTCTATATTTCACAAAAACTTGTTAAATATGACATGTTAAGCGTGATGATTGCATTTAATTACTCAGGTCAGATAAGTCAGTCAGATGAGTTTTACTTTACTTGCTACGGCTAAAACTAATGGAATGTAATAAATCTCAAATCTGCATTCAGACAGACATCGTGGCTTCAGTCAATGAATACGATAAATACCCACACAGGGGGAGGATGGTAAGAAAGATAACAGTGTGAGTATGCTATGAAAACAGAAATATAAGGAGTGAAGAATGAGCCACTTTGACTGTGCAGACAATAAGATATTAGAACTGTGCATCTTCATCACAGCTATAGTTTCCACTAGAGGAAATAACTAGGCCACTAATGTCTCAGGCACACTGATCTTGCACACACAACAGCTGAAGTGAATAAAGTCAAACCAGATCTGATTAAAGTCAAAGGTAATTAGGAGAAACAAAAGCCTGAGCTAATCGGACCTGTGGTGTCCAATCAGGCTAAAGCTGGAAACCAAAGCTGTGAGACGAACTCAGATCTTCAAGAGATCAGCCAAGATCAAATTAAATGGATTAAATTAATTCAAAGTGATGTCTACAATTTAACAGGACATTCAATCCTAAAGCAAACACACTGATTCTCTTTTAATCGGTTAATGAGCAAATTTCTCCTCCCATAAAAAGCTACTGGATTTTTAGCTAAACTACTTCTGCACATTATGTTTCTTTGAATGTCTCTCACACACATGGACAGGAATAGACACACGAGTACATCACACCCCAAAGTGGAACAAGAGCTTTAATTCCATCTCAGCATGGTAACAAATGCTATTCAGATGAGATTAATTCCACAAGAGGATTATTCTCCACATTAGAGATAATAGGAAACAGGAAGGGGGATGGTGGACATCATTTGATCTCACAAGCATTCTGATAATCCCAGGTATAACACATGTTGTTGTGTGTGTGTGTGTGTGTGTGTGTGTGTGTGTGTGTGTGTGTGTGTGTGTGTGTGTGTGTGTGTGTGTGTGTGTGTGCATACCTAACAAATGACTTTAGACTTCTGTATTTGGTGAAAACTATATATGTACTATATGTTTCCTTCACTACCAACCAGACGACCTTCCTACATATATGTGTATTTGGTTTAAGTAAAAACTTTTATTGTTAAAACAACAAAATTTGGGAAGTTGTTCTGGATAAGAAGAAATGACTGCAGAGGAGTGATTTTAAAGTCTCAAAAAGAAGAATAGAGATCGTTGAGAAACGGTACACAAACAAAAAAGCACGTGAGCTGAGAAAGATAAGAACGATCTTGCATTATTTTCATGGCAATTTGGTCTAGAAACGTTGTCAATAAAATCCATTAAAAACACATTTTAATGGCAAAGGTCTGATGAGGGAGCAGAGCATGTAGAGATTCTGATATTCTTACAGATAGATACTGTATTTTTCTACCAAACAAACATTTCTCTAATATAAAAGCATCATCAGATAAAGCAAACGTCTTCTCACATCATGTTATATATTTATTTCGAGGGTAATTCAATTAGCTGTCTCGAAGTGCATCTTTTCAATTTCAGGCTTTAAATTAACTGGAAGAGACAAAGCTCTAAATGAAAGGACACAGTTGGCAAAACATCAGCTAATGGAGTGAAGTCTCCACTGCCCACCCGTCATTTCTATGGGCCACGGCTGGCTTTGAAAGCCATTGTATTATACTTGTTTTCCCCCTAAAATGTTAGTACTTTTAAAATCTAAATGGCAAACTATAAGCTGTCTAAGCACATCAAAGTCTCTGTAACTGATTCAAAACAGAAAAATCCACCTTAGATTAATGTGATCCAGAATATTCTTGGATATAGAATCAAAGAACCTAAAACTGCAGCTAGCAAGATTTTTTTCCTTTACATTTAAAATTTTTATTCTTAATAATCTTTGATTCTGAAGATGAGAAACGGTAAAACGCAAATCATCTTCTGACATTAATGTTTTGTCTGAATAACGTACAGTATTCAAATTCTTACCACTGCTATCCTGACAAAAGCCTGACTTTTGTCAGGATAACAGCCTGACAATCCAATATGACTCAGGATAGGTCAATTTACTCTATCAGTCATTCAATTTGTTACGTCACAAATTGAACTGTTACAAATCCGAGCATACTCGCTGTGGATTTTTCATTTTATTGATGCAGGGAGCGTTTGTTTTCCAAATTCTAGGATTTGGGTTGGGTTAGAGTTGTCCACCAAGTATGTGTAGAGACCTGAAAAATGTGTTTTTCGTAATAGGACCCTTTTAATGTTTTTAACTATTTTTTAGGTTTGTAAAAACTAACTAACTAGGTTTTAAACTAAGTAGTTTCTGAACTAACTGACTAGACTAGGTTTTGAACAAATTAGGTTCTAAACTAGGTTTTGTAATAACTCACTTGATTCTGAAGGTTTTGAATTATTATTTAACATAAACGTTGTATTTATATTTCTGTTATTATTGAATTATTATTTATGTTTATTGCTTATTGTTTTTATGTTCACACTGTTCACACTATGTTTTACACCTATCCTGCTTTATGTGCTGTCAATTGTCCCTATGGGACTAATAAAGTCTTTTGAATTTGAATTTGAATTTGAGCTGATATTCCGTGTACACCAAGTATGATGTAGCGAGGGAGAACAGTTTATGTACACTGTGGAACAGAAGGCAGCTTAACAAATCAACTTTCACGCATGCACACACACACTTGAACTTCATTGTCTGTCTAGGCAGAAGTAATCAAATCAAGAATCTCAATCTCTAATTTTCACTCACTCACTCTCTACCTCTAATGAGAAACTGGCAGCAGCTCCCTGTGCTTGTCTGGTGCTCATTTCAAATTCTTCCCCACTCTTAAGAGTGTAAAACAGTTTGAGATCCTCCAGATGAAAGTTAAATTACACCAATAAGTCTTCATTTAGTTTTCACACAGATTATACAAACTGATTATGTGGTTCCATATTTTAACCAACAAATATTCTGTTCTGTGGGGGGTGCTTCGGGAATATGGGGTACCGAACCCCTTGATAAGGGCTGTTCGGTCCCTGTACGACCGATGTCAGAGTTTGGTCCGCATTGCCGGCAGTAAGTCGGATTCGTTTCCAGTGAGGGTTGGACTCCGCCAAGGCTGCCCTTTGTCACCGATTCTGTTCATAACTTTTATGGACAGAATTTCTAGGCGCAGCCAAGGCGTTGAGGGTGTCCAGTTTGGTGGCCTCAGTATTGCGTCTCTGCTTTTTGCAGATGACGTGGTGCTGTTGGCTCCATCAAGCCGTGATCTCCAACTCTCACTGGAACGGTTCGCAGCCGAGTGTGAAGCGGTTGGGATGAGAATCAGCACCTCCAAATCTGAGACCATGGTCCTCAGTCGGAAAAGGGTGGAGTGCCCTCTCCGGGTTGGGGATGAGATCCTGTCCCAAGTGGAGGAGTTCGAGTATCTCGGGGTCTCGTTCACGAGTGAGGATACGATGGAACGGGAGATCGACAGGCGGATCGGTGCAGCGTCTGCAGTGATGCGGACTCTGTATCGGGCCGTCGTGGTGAAGAAGGAGCTGAGCCGAAAGGCAAAGCTCTCGATTTACCAGTCGATCTACGTTCCTGCCCTCACCTATGGTCACGAGCTGTGGGTCGTGACCGAAAGAACGAGATCCAGGATACAAGCGGCCGAAATGAGTTTCCTCCGCAGGGTGTCCGGGCTCTCCCTTAGAGATAGGGTGAGAAGTTCGGTCATCCGGGAGGGACTCAGAGTCGAGCTGCTGCTCCTCCGCATCGAGAGGAGCCAGATGAGGTGGCTCGGGCATCTGGTCAGGATGCCTCCTGGACGCCTCCCTGGTGAGGTGTTCCGGGCACGTCCTACCGGGAGGAGGCCCCGGGGACGACCCAGGACACGCTGGAGAGACTATGTCTCCCGGCTGGCCTGGGAACGTCTTGGGATTCTCCCGGAGGAGCTGGACGAAGTGGCTAGGGAGAGGGAAGTCTGGGCTTCCCTGCTCAAGCTGCTGCCCCCGCGACCCGACCCCGGATAAGCGGTAGAGAATGGATGGATGGATGGATGGATGTATTCTAATGCTGCGTTTAATCTTTAAAAAAACACCTTCATTAAGCTTCTTTTTTAATACAACCCAGAGAAATGTCTTTGGTAGTTTTTGGCCTTCATGACCGGAATTGGAAAACGTCACCATAAAAAGCACAAAAACAACAATTTTACCACATCTTCTGTTTCAAAAGGTGGTGGTTAGTACCCGCGGGTACTTTTTGTCAGCAACTCATAACAAACAAGGAGAAAAGGCAGAAGGATGGAGCCAGCAATGTAATGTAAAAAATAATTTTTACAAAAATGACATACAAATGCAGCTGTGGAGAAAGACGAATGCCTTCACGTAAAAATGAGGTATCGGAGATGTTTGGACCGACCAACTACACACTCCTCCCCACGCCTGCACCAAATTTTCTGTGCCGCCTAATCATCGTCATTACAGCTGTTTGAAAACCTGTTTCCAAACAGGCAATCAAAGCCTGTCTCGATAATTAGCGGAGGGGCAGACGTCTTTGTGAGCAAACGGCTCCTCTCCCCCCTCCCATTGCCACCAATCTGAGAACACAAAATCAGATCTGTCTCCTATCCGAACACAAAAAAAAAAAAAAAAAAAACGGCACATGTGTTTTTGCACGTGTGCGTTTCTTTGCGTGTGTGTGCATGCACATGCACTGGTTGCACTTATTGTGATGCCGAGACAGCTTGACTGAAAACAAACTGACAAAAAACATTTGAAGCAGAAAAAAAATGGATGGAAGAAAAAAAAAAATGTGCACACACAACAACCTGTCAAGAGCGAAATGCCTCTAATTTTTTTGTCATCTGCCAGCCGTTTAACAAGATGAGAGCGCTCTGCCCCCACACTCCTTCAAGCCATGGGAGAGACAGAGATGGAGGGGGAAGATGGGGAGATAGAGGAAAAAGACAGACAGAGCATCAGATGTCTTTTTTCTATCTCTCCAGGTTGTGATCTTTGTCTCTTTCCCTTAATTGCACCTTCTTCCCCACCTCAGACAGCGGAGGAACAAAGTGTATATTTTTAAGTATCAGGGGAGGCAGGGTAATAAGCACTTAGCCACTGGCCCTGTCTCTGTCAGAGCAAACCTCCAGCTCTCTAAGGGGGAATGGTGTTTATAGTAAAGGTCCTGTTCACTTTAATATGGCACATTATGCTGATGCTGCTGTCAGCTCACATGAGAGCACAGGCTGTGTGTGTGTGTGTGTGTGTGTGTGTGTGTGTGTGTGTGTGTGTGTGTGTGTGTGTGTGTGTGTGTGTGTGTGTGTGTGTGTGTGTGTGTGTGTGTGTGTATGTTTGCTTCAACTCCTCCAGAAGAGCTAAAAATTGGTGGAGACAAGCGGAAAGATGAAATATTTAACTGTTGTGTTTTAACTAACAACCAATGCTTTGTTCTCCAAATTAACACTTAGATCTACAGTATGATCTTTGTGTGTGTGTGTGTGTGTGTGTGTATGCGTTTGTGTGTTTGTGAGAGAGAGAGAGTGATTTGGATTGGGTTATCCAAACTCTGATGGGGCTTTAAGCTGCACTGCTTAACAGGCCACATCCAATCCTGTTTGCTCTCCATCAAAGCTGGTTCTACAGCACAAGCAGGTAGAAACAGTACAAGAGAAAAGACATCCATCTAAAGATCAGAGCAAAGCAAAACACTGCAAAAAACGTTGAGTCAGATGTAATTCCATAGAAGAACACATTTGTGGTTTTGGTTTGGGGTTCACAGCAACCTGGATTCTGCTAAGAACATAGACACATACAAAAATCCTTTAATATAAGGTTCTGGACGGACTTGTGACAGAGACAGTAATGACATTTATCTGATATAAGAGCCATGCGAAGCACTTCCATAAATGTTAAAGGATGTAAGTCAATTAGTTGGCATATTTAACTAACCAGAGTTTATCAAACTGCTGCACAGGTTAAAATGAATATAGAAAATAAGAACAGACATGTAGAGATTTAAAAAGCAAAAGTCAAATTTTATATCAGCTGACAGAGACAAGATGGTACACCTCAACCAGCCCACTCCACTCTGGTGTTAATCTAACCATCCTCTGACAGCAGCTTTGTGTTGCAAGACAAACAGATGATCACATTGTTTCAAAAAGTTAAAATCTGTTACCAGTAGCAGGCAGGCGTTAGAATTAATACAATGAGAGAGAGAGTTCACTGATTCACTACCACAGAGGTCACTCAGAAGGCCTCAAATCAGCCTTACTCCAGGACATCCATCGGAAAGTCAGCCTGTAGAATAAAAAGCTTTTTTTGCAGCTACGGTTGTAAATCTTCACAGCTGTGTGAGAGAAAACCATTACAATTTGGCATTAACTGAAATTTTTATGTTTAAGTGAAATGTTGTCGCATCTACAGTCCTCAAATGGACAGAACCTCCAGATCACAATAAATATGTAATAAAAACCAGTGAATAACAGCATGCTTTACACTGTTTATAGCATCCTCACAGGGTTTATCAGCCCAAAGAGGACATTATTTATTAACTTTAGATGTATTGAGTTCTATGGAGTGCAGCCAAAGCTGCAGGATTGTTCCGTTGGTCTAAAATGACTATAGGAAAAAAAAAAAAAGTGCAAACAATAGATGTAGGAAGAGTTTAGTGGCGGCTGGACTTTGAATTGGCTCGAGGTTTAGTAAACACACAGCTGTGGAGAGACGGTAATACATTAGCACAGCTCAGCTCAGCCCAGTTCTGTACTTTTGTCCTTATATAGGGCAGCTAGCGGATGGTCGTATAACACCAGCATCAGACTCAGCCACAGCAAAATATAAATTTAGACGGAGACAATGGGGCCCAGTCTGAGAAACACAAGGCTAAGACTGTCTGGTCTGATTCTGTCGCCCAAAATAAAAAGAGAAACCGATCAGTCGTATTGTACGCAGCGCTGGTCATCATTACAAACACACTTTCATATCCTGTAGTTGGTGCCTTTTTGAGTCATCAAGATGTCACTCATTCTGATGGCAACAGGAGGAGGTGTGTGTGTGTGTGTGTGTGTGTGTGTGTGTGTGTGTGTGTGTGTGTGTGTGTGTGTGTGTGTGTGTGTGTGTGTCAGGGACAGGCTGTTGTCGTTTCATGCCCCCTCCTGTACCTCTCCTGCCCAGAGATGCTTGTCTCCTCTCCTCTGACACTTAATCAATGCACTGGAAGTAGCCTTTCACACACAATCTAATTATATGGAAATGAAGGGAAACCAGCAGGGCTCTATGCTAAGTGTGCTTAAACGCATGCACAAGTGCACACGCGCGCACACACACACACATTTGCCCAATGGAGAGTTTTCACTGTGACAGAAAAAAGAGCTGTAGGCACAGAGAAGGTTACAGGCAAATGTGGTCCACTTTAAGTGCTGCTCATATCAACAATAAGGTCATAATTGTCACAGGGAAAGATTACCAATACGCTTGAACACACACTGCTGTGTCACAAACATATGCCAACATATCTTCTGTACGGTGGTCATGGTCCCTGTTGTGCTTTATTCCTGTCCATTCATCAAGGTTTGTGTGAGTGCAGTGTAGTGAAGGTGATGATATGAGGAAGATTAGGGTCAGAATAGCCTGATAACATCATTACATTTCCGCCTCGAAGCGGTAATGTATTGTAATTGTCAGTGTTCGTTCGTTCGTTTGTCCGTTCGTCCGTCCGTCTGTCCGTCCATCCGTCCGTTGTCAACCAAATATTTTCACAACTGTTGCAGATAGAAAGATGAAACAAAAAGCACGTTACTCAGGCAGCTAAGAGGATAAAAATGAAATGATGACCTTGACCTTGAGAAAACTAGGTCAAGGCCAAATTTCAACTTTTGTACACTCAGGAACCGAGTAAGATAGAAAAACGAGGGACAAGGTCAGTGTGAGTAAGACCATAGATCAAAGCTAGTGCTTTGATCAATGACAGTAGGTCAGAGCACTAGCTTTGATCTTTGACCTATGCAAGTAGGTCAGGGTAAAATTTTGAATTCAGGTGTGTCATGGGATGTTGCAGTCTCTGACTACATTGGTTCTAGTTTGTTGTTGTCATTTTAAAACGGACATGTGAGGGTGAAATAAGACACAAGCTCATATCAGTTCTGACAGCAAAGTTTTCAACATTTGACACTTGAAAGTTTTAACTCAAGAAGAAAAAAACTGCTTGATATGGAGAAAGTCTTGGTTTTATGGCAAGCCATGATAAATACTGTATCTTTGTCAGGGTTCCAGTGTGTCATCGTTTGAGTTGAACATATCGTGAAAAATCTGTGAAATCTAACAATACATTTTCAAATGGTTCATTGGTGTACCTGAGACCTGGTACATCCGAGTGAAAAAAAAGGTCTTTTTTTATATCAAAAGTTGGATTTTGATACACAACCTCATGACTATGAAAATAATTATAAACATATTTTTATCTGGGCTGAATTGTGCCAGATATATGCAGTACAACTGCTGTATCCGTGAGTGTATGTGTGTATGTGTTACATACAAATCCCACAAATCCAACGTCCTTGCAAACAAACAAAACCGTTAATTACACTACAAGGTCAACAAAGCTCTCCTCTTTGACTGTTTTGTCATCAACACAGATAGTGCTGCACCTCTTCTAATTGTCCTCGAACCTTCACGGTGCGGCTACGACACCAGGCGAGGAGGGAATCATCACACATCTCTCATGCCGGTCCAAATTGTTTTCTACTAACATTTTACCATTGTCTACAGACCAAACTATTACCAGTCCACCATAGTTGATAAAAAGGCAGATCACAGATTCCATTCATTAGACAGAGACATTTCACTATCATTGAACCTGTTAACAAGCGTTAACAACCTTTCTTGTCAGGAAATGGAATGCAGCCTGTATTGTGGAATCATGGCTTTCAACCCAAGCTCTGTCTCCTTCTCTCTCCCTCTGAGGAGGACACTACAATTCAGAACGATTACATTTAGACTCTGATTAACCTGCATATCTTATTTCATGCTCTAGTTAACAGATCAATTATCCTATCAGTTAAAGACCAAATCACATATCCTGTTGTTCAAATCGACGACAAGCACCATTACACTGTTGTGGGATACAGTTAGCTCACTCCAAATGTCTGTCAAAACCACAGCTAAATTACATCACTATTTCTGTAATAGCGTCAGCCTCATAGAGAATGTAATAATGAAAGTTATTAAAAAGTTTTAAAAAATCAGTTCGATTTATCTATTTAAGCTGTTAAGCATTTTAAATATATTATATCAATTATTAGCCCATAACAGAATATGTGACAGAAACAACAGAATGAAGGTCATGTGTGAGTCGCCCAAACTGACAGCTGTCAGTTGAACCTGTTTCAGACCCATCCACACACACACACACACACATACATACACACACACACACACACACACACACACACACACACACGTCAATTAGGAGCCATGGTGAGCAGAGCAGTAGTGAGCTGATGGGGTCACATGTTTACTCCCTGCAGCAATTGTCAGCCACAGACCAAACAATGCAGCAGACATCACCAGGCACACAGACAACGAAACAAACACAAACAAATATACAGTGTATTTTTGCAGTGTGAGAGCATCTGGCAAAATGAACAAAGCATTTACAACCACAGGTACAAAACCTATGCGTACAGAAATCCCCTTAGAATTAGCTTCAGTATTTACCGTAATAAATTCTTACTGTTCCAGCCATACGAGACGAAGACGAACGAGTCACGCTATCAGTTAGTTGACACTATGCTTTAAGATAAATGCTACATCACTATGTGAAGATGCTCGTGCTTATCGTTCACATAAGAATAAGTAAGTTTCACATGAGCCGTCGTTCACCAACATTTACGAATTTGCACTAAACCAAAAAAATAAATAAATAAATGCAGGTGAGGCTGAAAGGTAATGTCATGTGTTTGGGATGAGTATTTGCACAGAAACCAAAGTTTGGATAAGATAAAATTATGATTGTAGAACTACAATTAAAAGGTTACATTTTCTGGTAACAATTAATGTTTCCATCAAGTGTCATGAAAATCAATCAGATAGTTGCTGAGAGATCTTCAATTCATACCATAAATATCAACGAGTGACACAAGACTAAAAATCAGGGTTTATCAGAGATGAAGGACTGTAAATAATTTCACTGAAATCTTTCCAACAGCTTTTCTAATATTTAATTCTGATCCAGAATGGTTGAAAACCTGTTTTGTTTTTTGTTTTTTTCAATAACACTGTATGTAACAAATGCAGTCTCATCAGATATTATCATTGGTGAATGAGGACGTTTGATGGTTGTCTACATGTAGAGGGATCAGACACTGTTAAAATAAAATTTTGGACTTGACTTGTATATGAAATATACACAATTACTGGAGCAACTGGGAGATCATAGTGACAACAGAAATGGTTGCATCTTAGTATGGATGTAAAGTCATAAAAGAAACAGCAGCCATTTAGATTGTGGATTGTGACTGCCGCTAAAGACAGAGGACATGTTCGTGTCCAGCAGCGAGCCCTGCAGGGCCACGTCAAACCACACAGATCACAGACAGGAAGGACAAAAGAGAAGAAAGGATTGGCAAAAGGGAGAATTAATGGGATGTGGGCAACAAAAAGGAATGGTTGTGATAACAATATAACAAAAGACCAAAAGACTTTATGAGAGAACAAGTGATAGATGGAGACAAAGTGATAAAGTGCGTGTGCATTCATCATAAAAGTGTTCTGAATGTCTTGGCGTCCTATCAGGTGGCATCAAACCCATGTGCGATCTGGAGCGGGAACTACAAAGTGGATCCTGGGGCCTGAAGAAAGAAGCCTTTTTGATCGCACTAATTAAAAGCCATTTTGTTTAAAACAAACAGACACAAGTCTAATTGGCTCTTTTCCATAAGAAAGGCAAAGGATGTTGAAAGTGGAAAAACGCATGAAGGAGGAAGTGTGTGTCTGTGCATGTGTGCGTGTGTGTTTGTGAGGCGGTAGTGATTGGTTCAGAAGCTCAGTCTGGCTCATGCACCACTTCAGAGGCACATGTAAAACGTGGAGGCGCACACTTGTGTGTTTGGAGCGACTCTTAGAGACGCCCGGTAACATCAGTGCAAGAATGTGAGGAGATAACAGGTGGGGATGACAAACAAGAAAACACACATTTAGAGACGCACAAGAAGAAGTCAAAGACAAGCGCTGATAAGTTGAACATATGGTGACGCTTATTGGCCCCTGACTGTTCCATTATTCTGTCTTTCTAAAGGGGACAACTTTAAGACAACTTGTCTTCAAGTGTTCTTTCTCTTTAAAATAAAGGAATTTGGCTTGTAAAATATAAACATAAGACCAGAAAAAAGGAAGCTCACGCCTGAACTCTGAACTCAGTGCAGCCATCCACATACAAGCTAATGTTTGGCATTTTTTTATTCCATCACATGAAGTCACTTCTAAGGACCAATCTGGATTTTAACGTTCTTTTAAGCCACCCAGCTGCACTTATCTGATCGTATAATCAAGCAGATCTCCATGACACTCACAACAACCTTGAGCTTTAAAAGGAAATGTGTTGTCCAAGAACGACTCTGTGCTGCTTTCACAAATAGAGGAGCACTCTTTCATACTGTTTACACTGACCTTTAGGGTGAATGTAACATATACTTCATATGCTATGGCCTATGGTTTGCAAAGTGGGGTCTGGGGGCAACCGAGGGTCCTTGTGGGAATCTACTGGTTCAACAGGAAGTAGAAAATAATTGATTCCAACTACAATTAGTTGGGCGCAAAATATTTCATTTATTTCACATCAAATGGAAAATTCTAGGATGAACCTCATCAAATAAGGGTCTGTGGTCTAATATGTCATTTCAGGAGTTGGGAATTGAATAAGACTTTTGTGAGGGGTAATTACAAGTACAACCACTTTTAACGTGCTTTTAATGTGAAGGAGTCACTGTGGGATATTATCAGCGTCAAATTTATCAGCATTGAGCATTGATACTCAGCATTGAGTCATGATAATGGAGTAAACAGTGACACTGGATAACGTGCATGCATTTTCTATTAAATCCTCATCTATACAATTAAAATATCTTAATACACTTATTATTAGCTATTATTGGCAAAAGTAGTTCTGAAAATTCCAACATCCAAGGATTCAACATTCCAACCTTGAAGAGGTTTGTTCTTATCCCTTAACAAACTTATATTGACTTCATTTGGCGGCCCCTCCCTGAAGTCCAGTTGAACCAATGGCAGGACCTTTAATTAAGGGAAATAAAACTTCCACAAAACCAGAAGAGAACATAGTTTGTGTCAGAAGCATGTTTTAGAAAGTTTCCTCTTTTAACAAGCTGTGTTGTAGCTCAGCAGAAACCCCACGGGTTCTAAATCAAGCTGTGCGTGAAAACAATTGTTTGTTTCACTCAACCTGGGCAACTCAGTGTTTCATACTGTTCAAGGGAATTAGAAGCCTTACAAATTCAGACGTAGTTCTGTCAACACAAATCCCAGTGGGTACATCCCACGATATAAAATCAAAAATATGAAACACAACGTCTCCTGGATGCTTCACTTTGGAGGTTTTCCAGGCACGTCTGAGTGGGACGAGACCCCTGAGTAGACCCAGAGATAGCAGGAGAGATTGTACATCTCATGTGGTCTGGAACACAGTTAGGAAGTGTTCCTGAAAGATAAGCGGTTCAAACGGATGGATATATAAACCATTACCTGCATTCTGTCTTTATTGTGCATCAAATCCATGAGGAGCATTTGCATTAATACATGCATTCTCTCTCTCTCTCTCTCTCACACACACACACACACACACACACACACACACACACACACACACACACACACACACACACACAGACACACACACACCTGAGGCTGAACAAGGAACAGATTGTCTCCCTTCATCTCTGAGTCATCACATCAAGGCCTGCAGCTCCTCCGCCCGAATTCACACTGTTTTTCTAAAACTGACAGAAGCCAATAGGGAAGCGCTTCCTCTAAATGGCTGCACGAGTTTAAACTGTACTATCTTAAATCACCAGTTTTAATCCAGTTTAACCAGTGCATTTGTATTCCTGTGAACAGAGGGAGCACTGGGAAGAGGGAGGATTTTAATGTCAAGTGGTGTATAGTGAGCCCTCGTACATTTCTGCATCAACGCTCACGACTTCGCCTCATCGTGGATTTTTGCTAGGCAGTCACGTGATACCGTACATGCATTCTATTGGCTGATGGCATCCGGAAATGCGCTTTGTTCTGTGAGTCTCGGACTTACGTGAGACACAAAAGTGATTTAAACGGTCAATAAGAGTGTGGGAAAAGGTAATACAGATTTCTATCTGTATTACCTTTACAAAGTGGATCCTGGTTTACAAAGTGGTTTAATATCAGTATGGCGAGGCTCATGAACGTGTAAATTACCATAAATAATAAGTTAAATAGTTCGTCACTCTATCACGGAATTTGTTAATGACACGTGGTTCCTGGAACACATTAACCGCAAAGAACGAGGATGCACTGTATACCTGTTTTTTTGTCTAAACACAGAATCCAGAAGAGGCGACCAAAGACTCTGAGACAGAAGTAGGAATTTTTTTTGTACTTTTTACATGCAATGACATACAAATACAGTGTTCATGTAGAAAAACACAGAATATGAACACACTGTACAATATAAACATCTTACTTTTGAAATAATAGGCCTACCCAGACTACAGTACACCCACACAGAAAATGGACCAAGTTGTTGATGAAAACACAATCCTTCAGCATCTTTCCCTTCGACACGTAGCCCTAAAAATCTCTGCGTCTGTTGTTTACCACAAGGACAGAGGGGCGTGTGACTCCACTGACAGAGACAGCAGGGCTCAATTTATCCAACGCACACAAAGGACTGCATTAGAGCTGCACTTCAGCATCTCCCCGTAACAGAACATTCACTTATCTATATGATAATATTAGGGCACAAAGCTCAATGTGACAACGAGGCAGAGATGCAGCACAATGTGGATCCAAGACATAATCTAGAGGGAGAAACACGCCAGTATGTGTGATACAATTTAAAGTTGGACAGATTAACAATGGGATTGTCAGCAACAACGCCCAGACAGAAACCGAGTGTCAGGCAAGATGTATATGCAGCACATACTGCTGTTAAAACGGAGATGAAATACAGGAAACAGTGAGATACAGGAAGTACTGCCAGTCGTCACAGCTGGTGAATGGAGTTTGTGTTTGATATTATTTTTATTTATTCTGTTGGATAATTTGATCCTTGATTGATGGAAGTTCTGTGGGTTTCATAACCTGACAAATTAAAAGGATTTATGTAATAACGGAGCAACACGCAAAACATATTTTTTTCTGTGTAACTGTAATGTTTTGTAACTTGAATAAGTTATAAATTATTATTATGTTATTTAACATTAAGGAGTAGTTACATTTATTTTACATGACACTGAGTTAAATTTAGTCACATTTAAAAGTTACATCTGGCCTTTTGAGGACAGCTGTAATGCTGATGTGGCCCTCAGTGGAAATGAGTTTGACACCCCTGATCTAAAGAGTATGCTCACCAACATCTGAACCCATTTGAAATCTGTGTAATACCAGTAAACAGATTGTGGTTTCAGCTACAGGTTTCATTATTACAGTTGTGTGCACAACTTACTTTATTAAGAAAGTAGAGCTACATTTTCAAAAAAGCCAAAAAATCTTTATTGACTACATCTGGTAATCAGCTGGACCAACTGTAGAGCAACAAGACATTATTCTGAAACGCTACCAGATTCTTTTATTTAGTTCATGTACAGGTATTCTGTAACTTCATTTTTCCACATAAAACATAAAGGTGAAGCTGGAATTTTGAAATTCAATTTCCAAGGTCAAGAAAATTTCAGCAAAGACTTATAAAGAGCATAAATTGAATCTGGTACAATTCCGATTCATGTAAAAGATATTATTTTCTTTCTTGTCAGTTTGCACTTGCGATGGAATGTGCAAACTGACAAGATGTGCACCCTATGGGAATAAATGATGTCAGACATCTATTTCTAGTGGTATTAGTCTTCTGTCCACCCAGCCCACTCTGATTTACCTTTAAATCACCAGTCCATCAGCTTTGGATGTTGGAAAACTCACATATAAAAAGATCACAGGGAAAAGATGTTTAAATTCTCCTGTGTTTAGCTCTCAGTACCATTGTGGCTTAAAAATAATTTAGTTTCTCTTTCTGTTTGTACGATCAATATCTGCTTCCTGATTATTTATGCTGTAGGAGTGTGTGAGGTAACGGAGGTATTTTACCACTGAAGCCTAGAAATAACAAAGTAGCTAGATTTTACAGGAAATTGAATGCGCTAAAACACTTCTAATTTCACAGTGGGACTGAGCGAAGCCAGTATATTTAGATGGAAATCCCCCAAAAAGAGTTTCAAAGCTCTGCTTTCCTCTTTCAAAAGCGCACCATGTGAAATTAAATTTATCATCGATATGTTTATTTCTCTGACTGTTACTACACATATTTGATTGGATGAACATGTGTGGGGAATCTTCACATAATTTGAATGTGTGAGTATTCTGGGCTTTTACAATATTCAGCTTGAGTCTAGACGAGTGTCAGCAATTAAAGTAAAAATAGTCTATCAAAATTTTAGGTTTCTCAATAATTTATAAGTCAAAGTGTGAAGCCTGAAGTCCTGATGTGGACCTGGACCGTGGTCAGAGTTAGTGTCCTCAGTGGTGATGGAGAGAGACGGCGGTATAACAAGAGATCCAAGTCATTTTAACAGGGCATGGTGGTTTCAAGGTCACTGATGAAATGCACTTAATTCCTCTTTCACTTCATCTACAGTTGTGCACAGAAAAAATGAGCAGACCCTTTAAATGGATTTCTGAGAAAATACGGTGAATCAATTATGACACGCTGCTTTTTGACCTACTGCTGCCTCAGTTCTCTTCCACTGCGAGATGCTAAATATTAAACAAGGTGAAATCAAACTAAATTAACCTGTCAGGTCAGGCCATTATCAGGTTGATAATCTGTAGTCTGATATCTGCATAACAAATGTCTCATTATGCTGAAAAAAAGAAAAAAAAGTCAGCTGTTGACGGTTAAGAATCTGGGCCATGGGATTATTCTAAACTAAACAAACCATACCTGAGTCCCCATTTTGAGCATCTGTGCATATTTTTCCAAATATTGACCTTTTCCTTAAAGCGTCTTTCCCACCACAGGACAAAACAAATCAGAGAAAGACGAAGAGCGAGAGAAGTGGAGGAGAAATCACAAAGGAATTACACTTTCTGTTGGCTCATATAATCTATTATTAATCAAATTTTTGAGCGGACCGTTACATTTTTGGAGGGGAGAAAAATCACATTCAGAAAATTAATGAGGTAAACGTAATGATCTGAGATGATCAAAGGATATCAGTGTTGGGCAAAGTATAGCCACCAATTAGTAAAACAAGCGCAGGAAAGGGACTAAAATATGCACCACCGTGCCTGATGAAAAGACAGGGTCAGACAGAATGGACTAATTTCACAAATGAAACAACGCGCGAGATGGGCGTGTGTGTGCGTGTGTGTGTGTGTGTGTTCCAGGAAGGGAGGTGTGAATGCAGGTCATGTTTAGATTCCCCCTGGGTCTGTGAGCAGAGAGAGTCAGGGAGGTCCCATAAGAGCAGCAGGAGAGGAGCTGGCTTTACTTTGATAACAATAATAAGGTATTCCTCTTTCCCTCTCCCTCTCTGTCTCCTTCTTTATACCACATTGGCACAATGAGCACTGCGGCTCCCGTTTGATCCATGAAAGAAGCTTGTTATGTTTTTTGAAGAGATTGATGCACAAAGGAACAGGAGGGGGAAAAAGTTTGGAAATAGGCTGCCTTTGTCCGACTTGGACTTTAATTCGTTAGGAAGGCCTCAGGGGGTGTACTTCTTTTTGTCGGGTCTTGTTTTGTTATTTATTTTTGAGCATCTTTTTTTAAATTTTTTTTTTTTTTTGCTTTCAACGGTAGGTGCTTCTTGACCAGCGGATGGTCTGGAAGATTCCTCAGTGTATATTTGTGTGCATAAAAATGATCAGTTGTATTAAATCAAATCATAAAATGGATACAAATGAATTTTAATGAACTTTAAAGTTGTTAGTTGGACAGAAACAAAAGACACTCAAAATTGATAATGGGATCTGTGAAATTAAAAACCAGCAGTTCACTTGACTTTTCTCCAGGTTCATGCCAAAGTCTGTCTGTGACTCAAATGTTGTGAAGCAACAGCCTCACCCATAAAAAAAAAAAAAAAACACTACACTGATAACAACATGACACACAAGCAAGGCTCTGGGGATCCACAGACGACTGGACACCTTCTGGTCTCACAGCTATGTTCGTGATCGATCGAAACACAACAGTATGACAGAAACATTTGGATGGCCACAGAGCTATAACCAGGTCACAGACTTTGTTGTAAATAAGTGCACAGATTGAAAACAGCTTCACATATAAAAAAAAAAGCAAAAGACCACAGTACTACAACAAGTTATCAAGTAATGTGGGTTTCCACTTGCATGTAAACCTGTTCCTAAAACAGGGTTAAGGTCAGAGTTCTGACAGTGAGCTACAATTGCAAGACAACCCTAAATGGAATGGCTGCTTCACAGTGCAGATATGAAACACATATAAATAATCCATTCTCTGTTAATTAACGATTCATTCATTCATGGTTTCATTAAAAGGACAGTCTTCTGTCAGTTCCCAGTCAAAAATTGCAAACTTTGTTCGTTGGAGAAAGCATGCATGGTTACGTTATACTTCAGTAAAACAACATTTTTTATCAGTCAACTGTGAGCAAAGCCTGAAAAAAATAATCTTAGTATTCTCAAGATAAGATAATGAGCCCATGAAGTACAGCAACCATTCATCCAAATCTGCACTCACGCTAGACCTTTGCCATCTTTTCAAATCAAAAACACTAACACTTCAATTACTACGAGAATGTGTGGGGCATAACTTTAATGACAGCTGATGACTTTTCACTCACAAGACAGGAGAAGGTTGAGGGAGAAGAGGGGTTAATGCGTAAGAGACATCCTTCAGGATTTTCTAAATCCTAACCTTAGAAAAAGGAAGAAGAAAGAAGAATGTTGATTAGTATTTAGATTTCATTCCATCATTTACTCTCACTCTGTGTATTCTCCTGAGCTTCTGCATGACTGTACGTGGGAGGAAGACAATGTTAACACAAGCCACTTAAGCCCACCAGTCTAATAATTCAAATGTCTTGGCAGGCTAAGCATTAGCTTGGCCTAATGCCTGCAGGGATTCTGCGAATGTGAAAATATAGATGGACCAATTGATTGATTAGAAAACACAAAATAGAAATCATTTCAAGAAGGAAGAGAGGAGACCAAAAAGTGTTTACTGGAACCTACAGTAATGAAGAATGGAGACAACCCCCCAGAGAGAAGAGAAGAGAATCACTTAACAAACAAGGTGGACTACATAAAAAGGAGTTGCAACTTCCCATCATGACAATATCAAGATAAACATCCCTGATGTTTTCAGGTCCAGACAGATGGGACACTGGTGCTGTTACAACACTTTTTTCCATAATCAGGGTTGTGACTGAAGTTCTGAACAGTCAAGTAGATTTCTGCTGAAACTCAAATCAGTTAAAGCAAAAATCTAGAGCTTCTGGTCCCATTTAGTTTGCCATCATGCTCAGGTAGGATACATGAAACCTGGGCATGTGTTCTATCAGAGTGAAACAACTCTTCGTGATCAGTGTCACCTACAGTAGAGCTACATTTTGCTCAGAAAGTTTCATTTTCTCAGACATCATTACATATCGGATTTCAATATAGTAACACTATAACAACATAAACAGCTTTTAGTTATATCAGACCACTTATGGAGGCTGGACATGAATTAAATCTATGGTACAGTTCATCTCAGATGTCACTTAATTATTATTTAACGGACAACCAATGCAAACCAAAGCCACTTCCTCTGTTCAATAGAGTGATTTTATAACCTTATAAAATCATCCAGCAAATGTCTTTTTTGATCGCTGTTTATTGCACATTTTCTTTCACCAAACAAACTTCGTTTCAAGTGCAACGATCGTCCCTGCAGCGCTGACGAACTGCTCCAATTTTTGCTCGGCTGTGATATTTCATTGCTGCACAAGTTACACAAACACACTCTAATGGAGAAGGAGAAGAAGAGAGAGACATGCTCCAGCAAACTGCCACATGTTGGGGGATTTGTTTACTGCATCCTGTCTCGTTTGAGATCAACACCCCGTAAAAGTAATGACACCCAGTGTGTGTGTGTGTGTGTGTGTGTGTGTGTGTGTGTGTGTGTGTGTGTGTGTGTGTGTGAGAGAGAGACTCATCAATCGCATTGAGGAAACTCACTGACAGATGTCTTTCTCTGTCTGACTCTTACATGTCTATGTCTAGCTGTGCTGGCCTCAGGAGTTGCACACACACCCACACCCACACACACACACACACACACACACACACACACTGAACCATAGAGTGTTTTATGCGTGTTTCCATTTACAGCACTTGTCTGAGTTTTCGTCTGCTGAGAATGGAACAGAAGTCAATCCCTGATGCTGCAGCCCGATAATATCATCCACCTCCACCAAGCAGCAGCAGCAGCTGATATTGTGTGACTGTAAATAGCAGACATACTTCACATTCAGTGTTGATACAGTAGGCTCTGACTCAGCAATGACTGCCACTGGCACGTCAAATAAACTGAGCAGGGAGGGTGTACAAAACTCAATCCAGAAAAGAGTGGGGCCCATAACAGAATTTTAATCACATGCTTGATCCATCAGGTACAAATTACAGTCAACGTTAAATAATCCTCTTATACGACGGTGATACTTTAAAGACGGCGATAAGATTAGCCAGAGGCAGAGTTTCTGCAGCAACAGGACACAATTTTATTGGGTAGTCTCTTCAGACTTTAACAGCTTTGTTTTTTACTGTAGCAGACTTCTAGGATTCTTCTAATCTCACATGAACAAGGACGGCAAAGTTTGTCCCTAAACTCATAATGAGCAAGACACAGTGCTCGTGGAACTTCTAGCAGCCAAAGTCACAAAAGCACACACTGACACATGGAGCGCTCAAGCCACAAAGCAGGCATTAGCTGATAGGATGCTGAGACGTGTTAAGGGCTGCTAGAAGGGAGGCAACCGTCTGACAGCTGCACACACACAAGCTGTGAATGGGAGGCCATTACACCACAACATATGGAAAGAATATATTAAACTTTTGCTCAGATGTGTTTCCTGCACTGAAGGTCGATGTAAATACCTGTACATCCAAACAGCATTGAAGAGGTATTTTATCCTCCAGTTCCATGAGTCAGATCAGTTTGATGGATGATATGTCACATGATTTCTCTTGAAATCATGTGATTTGTACCAAGATAACAGTCATTTATAACTTTGCATTCTTTGGCAAAGGTCAAAGTGTGATTAAACTCTCAAATGGGATTTCAGTGTCGGGATGAGCTTAAGCAAGTTTGACTTTTGAAATGAAGAAGTTTACCAGTCAGACACCTAAAACAAACTAAATGGAAAATATCATTAAAATATCATAAGTCAATAGAAAAACGATTAGACCCCATTCATATATAGTTTTCAATTAATTACTAAATGACACAAAAGTAATATTGCTGTTTATTACTTACACCTGTTACACTTACATCCCTACAACACACACATACACACAATTACAGGGAAACTGTTTGACTCCAAAATGGTAAAAGCGTTAATTCTGTTCTCAACACAAAATATAATAATTGTAGATAAATTAAAATATTTTTCAACTTTCATTGACTAAAGTAATGGAACTCAGTTGTCTGGTTGGAACATGAGAACTCAGTTAGGGGAAGATAAAAAGTTAAAACGCATCTATAAGTAATGAAAAACCCACCTTCTTTATGATAATAATCTAGCTGAATCCAAAGACTCCTCACTAAATAGCACAAATTCTATATTCTTTTTGGAATATCTAAGTAATTAAAGATTTCTGTAAGACGCTTGTGGCTCTGCCTCCCTCTCTCTCTGTCTGTTGCTTTCAGGGAGGCAGGGTGGTGATTGGTGGAAAAGGGCGTCCCTCATCCCAATCCGCTGAGTTAAAGCATGTGTGTGGTGAGGACCAGCGACAGAGCTTTGCTGTTCTCATTAATTCTCTCCTTCCTACAGCAATAAAAACATGGGAGCCGAGAGGAGCTGGTCCACGGGAGGAGCAGAGGAGGCACCAGCCACGTCAGCCCCGCCCTGAGTCGCATCACATTCCCACGTTTGTTGCCATCCCTTCCACAGCTTGTGTATGGGGGGAAGAATTTCTTTCTCCGTTACGACTTACCAGATGCTGCGTAGTGATGGATGCTGTCTCCCCAAGGACTTTATCCCCCTGTGAAGAAAGGAAAAGAGTTTATGAGGACAGCGAGGCTCCTGACTCTACTGGTTATGCTGGTTTGGGCGCTCACATTGATTTGTATCCCTTCTCCATTCCTTTCTTTCTCACCACTCCACCTTTTATCACCACTCACTCCTTTCAAGTTTTATTAAGCACATGTGCGTGCACACAAACACTGATATTCACTGCGAAGTTTAGAAGAAGAATTTGGGACAAAATGAAGATTTGTTTCCTCTCTAGAACAGAAACGAGTATCACAAGAGGCCAGTCAGCATCTCCAACCAGCCCAAATCTCTGAACAAGAGTCAGCGGCTACCACTCAGTGCACTAACATCACACTAACACATGCTCTGTATAATGCATCATACCGAGGAAAATCCATCAACACATAAAGAACAAACAAGTACAGCCTGGAGTGAGCTCAGAAGCTGAGGGAAAAGGGTGATCATGATGGTATGAGTCAATTTTGTAGTCAGGGTTGAAAAATGATCACGAATAAGGAGGAAAGCAAAAGCAGGTGTAGAGTTATAGATGGATGTATCGCTGCTGCCTTCATGAAACCCCGTGTCGTGGGCATGCGTGGGTTTCAGTTAAGATCACATCGTGGAAGGTTCAGCCATGGTCTCTCTGACGATCTGAGAAGCCATTCATATTGGATTTTATTTGTTGACGAAAGTGAAAGTGATAAAAACACATCTAGAGGAAAGAAATTGACACTGGAGCTTTCATTAGCTAAACAGGCAGGAATGTATTTCAAAAGAGCAGAAAAGTTGCGTAAAATTTGAGTTTTGTTCACCACATGAGCAGGATCACAGCAATAGCATTAAGGTTGTGCTGTGTTTACTGAGTGTGTAATTATTGATTATTTGTATTCAAATCACTAATGGTGATTGAAAGGCACTATTAATATCTTATCACCTTATAAAACTGAACTTTCATGCTGTCCCCAATTGCCAAAAATCAATTCATGCAAATTCTCTTCAAGCAAATTCTACATGGAATCAGCAGCTACTTGTAGCATCTGTTTGATATGGTGGATTAAAAACACACAGATATTGTTTTATCTTTTTTCTCCTCACATTTAGTCTGACATATTAAAGTATTTAAGCATGGAAAAATAGTTAACTGTGTAATTCAGTTTAATATTTAGTGATGCACCCCATGACCTGCGCCAGCGGATGAAGCAGTTCTGAAGATGAATGAATTTGTGATACAGTAGAAATACTGTATATCTCAGTGCTAGCCAACAGAATATGACTTTATACTGACTCATAAACCACAATAACTCAACACGATAATTCAGCAAAATGAGTCCTGAATTCAGTTACTAGGGATTTTGTACAGATTTATCTGACAGGGATCTTCAAAAATATCATCGCTAAAGTTGCACAGAGATTTTGCATCTTCTCTACACATACAAAAATAAATAAATAAATAGAAATAAAAAACAGAAATTACCTCCTCCTATGGACATTGAATTCAATTTACTGAATTCTTTAACCAGCCAGCAGTGAAGCTTCATGCATTTCCATTACATTTTTTTAAAAAATCAACAGCAAAAGCTGGCTGAAAAACAAGAATTCCGTTGGTTTCCTCTCTGAAAGTTAACACAAGTGTGGTGAGTATTTGTGTGCAGTAGATTTTTGTCAACATGGGGACATCTGATCATCTCTTTATATTTCTGCCAGTCAGAATGAAAGAGGCTGTGGTTGTACACCTTTATAGGAAGTATCAGGAGATGCATTATTCAAGGCTTGGTTACTTGCATTATTGACTCTGATTACACAGCGTTTGCACTGGCACACTAAACAGCTAAATATCATTGTTTTTATTTACCGCCACATTATTGCTGCACTCATCCATATTAAATGATTCACCCTGTGCCCCACTCATTGTACCTCTCTTTTCATCCATGTATGCCTACTTGTGTCTAATGAGCATTTTGCTGCCCACTGTACCTTGAAAATGCCACAGTATGCCTGTGCAGAAGAAGAAAGGGCTCAGGGGCAATAAGCAAACTGAGGGGGCAGAGCTGATTGCTTCAAAGGCTGTCAAAACTATATTATATGGCTGATCCCTGTCCAATTCACTTTCACAGTTCAATAGATTCTGTATGTTGCTACTGGAGAAAACAAAAGCAGAGATTGGCATCTCCTTGTTCTAATGTTAGATCATACAGGCAGCTTTGTGTGTGTGTGTGTGTGTGTGTGTGTGTGTGTGTGTGTGTGTGTGTGTGTGTGTGTGTGTGTGTGTGTGTGTGTGTGTGTGTGTGTGTGCGTGTGTGGGTGGTCAAATGGGGTAACGGCTACATAGAGTGACTACATAGGTCAGCTTTGACACACTTTACTATTCATTCATTCATTCTGTCCTCAGCTGCGCTTAGCTCATCAGTACATAGACAAGCAAAGACAGACACACACACACACACACACACACACACACACACACACACACACACACACAACCTCCCCTTGGTGCAGCTTTTACTGCACATATGTGCCTGGACAATGCATAAATGTCATGAGCAATAACTAGAATGTCACTCCAAATTCACTCACATCTTCACATCATTTAGCAGCTCGGGAGCTCAGAGAAAAGCCTCACCTCGTCCCTTTATCTCTTCCTCTCCCTCTCTCCCTCTGTCTCATTCTCTGTCTCCCTCCCTCTCTCTCACTTTCTTTCTACATGCACATACTGTATGTCTCAGTATGAACATACCTGTCTAATTTCAGGGTAGCCCACAGGAATTTGTATCAAGGTCAGAGGTGATCTGGGAAGAGACGGCAAGAAAAAAAACCCAGAAAAGTTCAGTTCAGTTCACCAAGGGTTAAATTTGTGAAATGTGTGTACATCTGTATTAATTTATCAATTTATGTGATTACATTCAAAGCCATTTGGCACAGACTGGAGAATTTTAGTGTTGCAGACTATATATGAAGGCCTAATAGGAGAGTCCTTTGATAGATTTTTAAGCATCTTGTCTTCCTAATCATAGGTGTCTATTTATCTCCATTTGTGAAGAATAGATGATGTTTGATTTCTATTTGATTAGATGTGTAGCCTGCTGTTGGGTTTCCTTGTAAAGAAATTTTGTTCAGTTTCAATAAATAGGGATGTTAAAGAGTTCAGCTGTTTTTTCCCCAGCATGATGCAGCAAATATTCAGCTTTAAACCTGTTAAATACAGTATTTACATTTCTAAAGTCATCAAGCAGCACAAACAAGGGTTTTAAATTGGAATATTCCATTATGGAACAATCTTAGCACAGTTTATAATGATTCGTGAAACATGGGGTTGGGTTGTTTTTGGTTGACTTTGACTTCTATCCTTTGTATTGATATGAAATTATAATCTGCTTGTCTTAAATTAGGTTTGGTCTTCAGTGTTTCCATATTTTGCTTGTTTGGGAATTTTTCCAAAATCGGTGCTGGCCTTTTTTCTTCAAAACGGGGCAGCAAAGATGTCCTAATTTAATTCAAGCTGCTCCAAATCAAGATCATGTGCAGGGCTCTCTCTCTCTCTCTTTCTGTGTGTGCATGTGTGTGTGTGTGTGTGTGTGTGTGTGTGTGTGTGTGTGTGTGTGTGTGTGTGTGTGTGTGTGTGTGTGTGTGTGTGTGTGTGTGTGTGTGTGTGTGTGTGTTGTCTGGAAATCGGGAAGTCTGGCTGTAAAAAGACTTTTAATGCTCGTTCTCAGAACGATATTGTCAGTCTCCTTGGAGCACAAAGCTGTCAGTCAGTGGTAGTTTTAAAACATAACCCATATTTCACTGTGTAATCCAGTCAGAAAAAAAAATTAAAAGGAACATATAACTTCGATGTTAAATGAAATAGCTTCACACCTTCTGTTTGATTGAATTAAAAAGAACAAAAGGCACAGATGCACTCACATACACTGAGCATCATACAAAACTCTTGTGCTTGTCGCACGGCTACCTTCACAGGACTTGGCAGGAAGTGCCGGATCCCTGGGGCCTGGAGCTTGTGAGTCTGGCCAAATGACACCCTGCTGGGCAACATGGCTCCTGGAACAGTAGTCTCCTCCACCCAAAACCAGCTCTAATGTATTTTCAAGATGGGGCAGCAGTGATCAAACCACTGACAGTAGGTGGGCTTTACAGGGACAAATCCGTCCTCTGTTGGCTAATAGCTGCAGCATCTGAAGTCAATCATTTCATTACAGAGGCATCCATCTCATGGGTCTATTAATGTCTGTCAAAATTAAGATGTTAATTCTCCACTGAAGATGAACACAGATTCCTTTGATAACTGGACGAGAAAGCTAAATGAGGTCTGTCCATCAAATGTTGTCACAAAATTCAAAAAGGAATTTATGTCAGACGCAAAGATGCGGTGTCTTACATCACAAACTAATGAACAGGTTAAAAAAGTAACGATAGTCATTAAGTCTTATCATCTATCCAGATATTAATTACCTGCAACAGACGGTCAAATTCACTATAGTTAAAAAACATTCTATAGATTGTGACTTGAAAATATTTTGCCAATTCCTGATCATGCAATCACAAAAAGGAATCAGTATGACAGAGGAAGTTTCACATTAATACAATTTACAGCTAAAGGTTCCCATTTAAGTCATTTGATCACTCTGTGTATCATATCAATAATCTTACCTCTTGTGTCCACAGCTGAATCTTGTTCTCACACTCAGCCTGAACTACCCTCTAGTGACTGGAAACCAATATTACAATTACACCACCCTCAGCCTTCAGTCATGAGGAAGCAGCCGTACCTCAGCTTACGTTGCTACTTCTGAACATATACGCTCTTGCCAGACAAATACATCATGATATGTCCATCCGCTGCTGGGTCTATTCCAAGCCTGAGAAATGAGAGAGAAATGCAGGAAGTCGTTGGAACATAAACAAGGCGCAATGGAGGAAGCAGGGGTCAAGGCGGTGCTTCCTGTTCCAAGAGCACCTCTGAGTGCCTGCAAACACATGCGAGGCAGCAGTGACACTGAAGAGCTCAAGTCCTGCAGTCTTATCCTTACCAAGGTCTTTACATGTAATTCCTTTATTCTGGTAACACAAAACATTAAGATAAACCCAGATTCTTTTGTTAGTCCTGCTTGAAATGATTGAATTCATTCTATTTCTGTCAGTTTTGATTAAATTTTAATTTCTTGTCTTTTGTTTTTCTGTATTTTTTGCTGCAAATTAACACAAAATAAAATCTGTTCAAAGTCATTTGTGGGTTGGGAAAACCTACATTGTCAGATGTCCAGCTTGGATTAGATTCACTCAACGACTGGACAAAATAGCAGCATCTGGCCAGTATTATTACAGCATATCATAATGAATTCATAATCTGGTATTATTGAAGCATTTGGTATTATTCTCAAACTCATTACAGTAATAGGAATATAATGATTTCAAAGGGCCTCCTTGTTGGACAACAGACAGGACGTAACCTATCTTGTTACCATTCTCCCACTGACAGATTACCTCCGCAAATCAATGGAATCACCTCATTTCCCATTTCGATTGTGACATACTCCTCTAAATAATCTCAAAATGTGCAAGCTCAGTTTTTTTTTTTTTTTTTCTTTCAATCTCCTTTTGCTTTGCTGACGGTCCAGCGCTGCAGCCCACACGATGCTTTGGACCACAATGCTTACCGCATTCCACTCAAATGTCTTATCAGCACTTCAGAAAAGATGCAGTGCCTTAAATTTTAAGGGAAGACATATGGTATACATGGGAATTATCTTGACTGACTGAGTGTTGTGTATACAGTAGGAGCATCTGTATCTTAGTCGATGAGCAGTGGTGAAGGGAGAATGTGAAAGCTCTGAGGGATTTGGGAGAAAGGATATGATTGCATTTATGTCCCATCAAGCAGCTTGCTGGATCCAGGGGAATGCCTAATATATATCTGTATTTGGTCGCCAGCTTACATCTGTCTGCTTATGGATTTATGACTTCAAAACTATTTGGAAAAAAGACGCCTCTCGACAGAGCCAGTGACTAATAACTAAAGCTGACAGGGGTGGCAGGAAAACACACACACACTATGGATAGACGTACCGACAAGACTCGGCGACAAGGAACAAAGGAGTCGGAATCTGACACATTCTCTCTGACAGTAGGATAAAACTCACTCACCCCTCGAGCCATGCTAACACACACACACACACACACACACACACACACACACACACACACATACACACACACACACACACACACACACACATGCACACACACACATCTTAGTTCTTCATCTGTCACACAGTTTTCTCATAAACACGCACATCATGTTTTCACACATAAAAATAGTCATAGTAAAGCTTTCAAATCTTCCCTTAAAAGTGTGTTTATTCTCACTTTATTTAATCTTTAACATGCGAAGAGGTTCACACACACACACACACACACACACACACACACACACACACACGGATGAGAGCAACAAGCATTTATACGACTGCTAGTGTATCCACAGACTTTGAGGGGATGAAGTCAGTGTGAAGTTTGTCGTCTGATTCACACCGTTCATAAAAATGTAACACTTGTTTTATGTACAGTTTCAGATATAGAGTTGCTCTCAATACAAAATGGAGCTTAGCAGCACTTTTTGAGGATTTCATCATGTCCTTTCTGTTTAAAAGTAATGTGCCAAACATACAGGTAGCCATTCAAATGAGTATCAAAAATATAATCTGAAAAAAGACTGAATTTGTTTAATTTAGTTTGACTTTACTAATTTACTAATTCGTCGACATATGCTTCTCAATGTTGTTGGAAGCATGACTTATAGGATTTGAAGGGATTCTAAAGGACTCTTTTGAAAGCAGATATGATACTGCACCCAGATTAGATAAAACGCTAATGATCATTCCAGCCCATTTGCAGATGAAACCAACTATATTCTCTGGACAATAAAAGTGGTGCAAAGAAAGATTAAAGCGCGACATACAGAGCTGCAACATGGCAAGTTGGCAAACAGCAGTAGTTTAGCGTTGGCCACTTGGGGGCAGCGGAACAAGCTGTTAACACAACAATGATATAATGTTCTACCACTATGCACATTAGTCAACATCTAGCAGACAAAGAGAAACACGAGCATTAATTTGTAGTCCACAAAGTAGATGTGATCCCTCGTCTAGATCATGTGATCATAATGAAGCTGTTCTGGTTCTGGCTTTGCATCAGTAAGACCGAGCAGCCAAACTTTCTGTACTTTCCATTGTTCTTCAATATATGTGAGCATTTCTCATCTTTTTTTTTTTTTTTTTTTCTGACATTGATTAAAACATATGGTTTTTCTACAACAGTAGCATTTCTTGGCTAAAGGGCAGAGAGCGATGATACTCTCTGAGCAGAATGAAAAGTGGGTAGTTTGCTGTCTTGTGGCGGTGGATTTACTGAGCAGGTTACAGTCTGTCTATGAATAAACACTGTAGGTCCTCAATATTCAGAAAAATTCCATATCTTGATTTGAAGCCGTCGGGGAAAAGTGAAGTCTGTAGAATCGACACTCTGCTCCGCTTATCTACAAGGTGTAGGTAGATTTATTTATTCAGTGGCTTTTTACTGGCTGTTAACTTCAAATGCATACTGACTTGTACATAAATACCTGAAGCTGCGGTTGCATATTTAATAGCCTGATGGCTCATCGGGATAAAGGGTCTATTTAAGGTATATCCATAATAGCTCTAATAGTTCTTGTACAGACTGTGTAGCACTAAGGCCTCATTCATTCTGACATGTGGGCAAACATGGTGCTGCAAGTGGAATGTGAATCGGCAATAAAATGAAAATTAAATAATGAAAGAAGGAGCGAGGGGAGGATGAGAGTGAGAACTGGAAGGAGGTAGAAAGGTGAAGTTGTGGATGGGTGGTGGGGGTGGGGTGGGGTGGGGGGGTAGATTGTGTGTGAGAGAGGCATTTAATCCCCAGAAGCATCCTGACGGCAGCTGCTCTGTACAGATGGGGACGAGTGGATGCTGAAGCATGTGTGTGCACACACACACACACACACACACTCATACTGACACACACACAGAAACACACACACATATGCACACACAGACACCCACACACATGCACACACATATATTGTGTCATAGAGAAAAAAAAAAAGCCCTGTCAAATGTTGGAACCTTTTTCCAACACCCTCGAGGATCATGCTAAACAGAAGGTAAGGGAGTTTGGTTGTATTCCATAATTTCCCATTGTACTAAGGCCACTGGAACTGTGTCATCAGCTGATTAATGAAGACAATGCTCTTTCTGTTTCTCCATCCCTCCCCCTCTCAGTACGTTATCTGGAGTTTTCTATTTATTTCGTGCTGCAACACAGGAGTTTATAGCCTGGATTATCGGGGGAAATGAATGTGTTATGTCTAGTTCATTTCTGCTGTTGATGCTGAATGTATGCAAGCTCCACGTGAACCCACTTCATCATGAGTAGACCCCAAAAAAACTGCAGCCTGTTTCTGGTGTTGCAGGGAAACACCAGCTGGTGTAGACTCTCTCTCTGGGTCAGGTCCTCCTGGAGACAAACACAAATTTGACCAGCGATCCCTGATGTGAGAACGACGCTGTTTGACTTCTTCAACATTGGCTCCTTCGTTCGACGCAGCTCCTAATGAGATGCTGAAGGAAAGTGGACTTTTGCCTTATGAGTGCTCAAGTTAAGCTCCACAACCACTGGGTTCAAAATCACATTCATTCAGACCTTTCGTCCCCATGCCCTCGGTTACCTTTGAGCATCACGTCACTTTTCACTCTCGAAGGAATGATCGCAAAGCAGCTGGAGGTGCTGCTTTTGCAGTTGGAATATGCAGGTAATTCGAAACTTTTTATTTGAGTGCTTTATAGCTAATACCATCAGATTGACCTCAGACCTTTTCTGCCTGAGCTGTCTCCGCGTTTGGCGCCAGGAGTTTCCCGCAAAGTTAGAAACAACATCAACAAATAGAAAGCATCACAAAATAAATTGTGAAAAAAAAAACACACGAGTTATCACGCTTTGCCTTTGACTCATTCTTACATATTCTATCGCTTTTAACCATGTTGTTTGTGGCGCCGTTACCTTATTAATCTATCATCGCTCGTTCCATTTAAAGGTGGAGGATTTATTGTCAGCTCAGGCGTGGAGGTGAGGTCACGACTTATCATCGGTGCAGTTTGCGACAATAGCCATTGTTCCTGGGACCAGCAGGAAGTGCCTGCACGGGGCTTCCTGCTGCAGATAGCATACCTCTGAAGGACAGAGAGGTGTGTTTGTGCCTGGATTTGTGTGTGTGTGTGTGTGTGTGTGTGTGTCATTCATTCACACTGTCTTTGTTGTTTAGTTGATGTCATCGCTTGTTTGGTCTCCGACACGATACACTCCCTCTTCTGAAAAATAGCGCCGCCATCATTTGCTCTCTTTTGTTGTCTAAGTATTGAAAATGGTACAGTCACACAACAAAGCAGTTTTAGCCAACTTATTTTCTATTTAAAACTCTACTTCCTGTGGATTCTGTTCCTGTTGAATAGTATAGTATTGATGACAGATGTCACTAGTCTGTCCGATTAATTTGATCAGAATGTGAAAACAGTTCTAAAGAAAAGGATCAGGTATCATAATGTTCTGTTCAGCGTTGAGTGCTGATTTATTTGCATGTAAACCGAAGCAAACAAATAAAATAAGGCGTATGTTACTGAGATCAGGTCAGTTTGAGTCAGCAACGGCGACATCCTTTTGGAAATAAAACAAATCTGCTTAAAACCAAACAAAATAGCAAATTAGCTGCTACAATATCACAGCATTTTATATCGGTCAGCCCAACAATAGATTTTTCCATTGCTCCTTTATTTATCCCCTCTGTAAAATTATAGACATGATCAATTTAGATATTGCGACTGAAAAGCAGAAAATAGCCATCTTGATTGTTTCTTCAGATGGAGATTTTTTTTTATTATACTGTACTTACTTTTCTTTTGCACAATAATGATAACAATTTTCTCGTTTCGCTCTCACTTGGTGCCATTTTTTCTCACTGACTGGTGAAATGTGGAGCCATTGTTTTTTTTCTGTCTTCTACTGCAATCCTGAAAGCCTTTTGACCTACAAAGTAGGGTTTTGCTGATAGATTGATGCTTTCACACAGCGACATTAGCTGAATTGCTGGCGTTCAGAGGCCCATGGTGCCACTCTGGAACAAATGCCCTGGAATTTTCCCAAATAATACCCCCATCTGTGTGTGGTACAGCAATGATCTCTGGCTAAAATCAAAAACATATATCTGTCTATTTGTCAGTTTGACTGTCTAGATTTTATTAATCATTGTCCATCTCAAAGGGGTGCACCGATGGAGGTGTGTAACCTTTCGTATGAGGAGCTGAAGGCAGATCGAGATGGATGTAGGGGTGGAGAAGGGCAGGAGGAGGAGATGTGGGATTATGTGATGACAGCTAAGGTATTAACACCTGGTGACACTGGCACAACATGGCATTATGGTCTGGTAGAAAGGGGACTCAGAGAAAGACATGAAAGAAGAGATGAACAGACAACAAAGAGCTCCATTCCAGAAGTCAGCCCAGGTTCTCTATATGTCACTGGAGATCACCATAGACCAGCATCCAATCATGCTTTGACGTTCAAGACTCAAGTAATTATTTTTGATTTAAAATACCTATTGGGTATTTTAGTACTCTGTTGGTCTGCAGTATTGTCACTATCAGCAGCTCATTGTTGATGACATTTGACATAAACATTACGAATGCAGCTTTAAATCTATTGAAACCTAAGCTGTGACCACTCAGGTCTGTCTGTGATTTGGCATATATATGCACACACACACACACAGACACACAGACACACACACACACACGCACACAATGGGTCATTTATGTTCCTCTCTGCAAACCACATTCATGCTTGGCAGGCGGGTGACTGCTTTGTTGTTTCAGTGACCTGGAGGAGAATTTATGTGCTCTTAACTTAAACATCAGGAACCCCCCGCACACGCACGCACACACACACACACACACACACACACACACACACACACACAAACATACGCACACACATATACATACTCTAAGTTATTGCTTTATTATAGATGCAAAAAAAAAGGAACTAGTTTGAAAAAAACTAATTCATAGAAAAATTTGAATGGACCTAATTAGGTTTTAGAAAAGAAATAAACATGGTACAAGAGGTAAGCTGACCCAGAAACCTTCAACTGCCCCAGGGTAAAGTGTAATATTGATGAAGAGTGGACGACCTGTCGTTCGGTCGTATGCTAGGATGTAAATTTCAAGACTGAAAACAAGACAGAAAAAGTGCCCTTAAAAAAGGAAAGCCTTTGAAATAGCATGTGTGTGTATGCTTGTGTGTGTGTGTGTGTGTGTGTGTGTGTGTGTGTGTGTGTGTGTGTGTGTGTGTGTGTGTGTGGTACCCATTGAGAGCAGTGCTCTCCCATGGGAGAACAGGCACAGCTGAGAGTAAATGGCAATTACTGTGTTTAACTGTTTTATCTGCAGTCAGAGGCAACTATACATCTCCGATTCTGCAGAACATCATTAAAACACACTTAATCACGCAGAGCCCCCCCCCCCCTCCTCCTCCTCCATTCACACACACATGCAAACACACACACACACAGACACACATGTCTGATGGGTTCTCCATGCCTGTCATAGCATCGTTTCCTCAACCCTGATGGAGCGATACAAATACTGGCAGACGTATTTCAATATTCTGCTGGAGCAAATTATGATATGTGATTAGCAAATGATGGAAAATGGCATCTCTCTCTCTCTCTCTCTCTCTCTCTCTCTCTCTCACACACACACACACACACGCAGTAGCACACTTTCTGATGCACACATTGGTACAGCTCTCTGATGAGTTGAAGGTATGGCACACATGCACATACATGTGTTGCAGCATCAACATTTGATCAGCTTTACATTTTTTATCTTTTAGACTGGAGACAAACAGATTTACGAAGAGAAAGGAATATAAATGAGATACAGGTGACACCAATCAGGGCGGGGCAGGCAGTTATAGACCCACAAGAATGAGGAAGGGGAGTGAGGAAGTAAATAAAACAGAAAACATGACCTGGACATTTGACAAGATGCATCATAGACAGTTGAGTGTTGTGTGGTTTGAATGAAAAGACAATGATAATGAGCAAAAATCAAATAATAGCAATAAATGAAAATAATGGGCGTGTTTTGATGAGCTCAAAATAATAAAGAACATTTCTAAAATGGATAAAATATCAATTAAATTCATGTAAACACAAAAAATGCAGCTGTTTGCTGAGAGATGATAATAAAATTTAGGATACTAACAAGACATGTTAAATAGTTAAAAACCCTTTGAAATTTGAGAATGATGAACAGTTATTAATTCTATAAACATAACTCCACAATCAACCAAAACACCTACAGATATACTGTACATGTAACTGTTTTTTATTGCACATGTCATGGCAGTGGTAGAAATGCCTTAATTTAATGCATTTAATAATTATAATAATCCGTACAGTGAGACAGCTTGAATTTTAAGAGACAGAGGAGAAAGAAAGGTGCTTTCTCTCCACCTTAATGTGAGCTGGCATTTGACAGGGATGTGTCAGACATGTGAGTAATGAGAGGGAATGACTGTGTGTGTGTGTGTGTGTGTGTGTGTGTGTGTGTGTGTGTGTGTGTGTGTGTGTGTGTGTGTGTGTGTGTGTGTGTGTGTGTGTATTTGCTGCTGTGGTGGTTTGTGCTGTTGCTCTGCAGACAGACAGACAAACAGACAGTTGTTCACTGGCCAGTTGGCTGCCACGGTTGCTGGCACACGGAGGTGGTCAGCATGAAACGCAAGATTATTGGTACCGTGCATTAGAACAACAAGCCAATGCAAAGTGCTTTGCATTAAACTATAAACAGTATGAGGATTTATTGAAATAGATAATAACTGTGAGTACAAAATAAAAGAAATAAATGGATTCATCTGGATGTGTGTGCCAGAGTGTGTGACTCATTCCCACCTGCAGGGAGATTGAGCAGTGCCAGCTGCAAGGCCCGGAGAACATTACTCACCGACTCCTTTTGATGGGCGCGCACACACACACGCACACACACACACACACACACACACACACACACACACACACACACACACACACACACACACACACACACACACACACCACTGAATAATAATAAAGTACAAGTGTCCTGCATTCCGAGAGACAAAATATGCCCACCTGTGACTGAAGACATGCCTCACCCACAGAGACTGAAATCAAAAGCATGGAGGGAACTTCTTGGCTTCACATTGATGTTTTGAAAATAAATCATTACCATTTAAATTTTGAAACACTGCTTCAATGATCCTGAGCAACTGCAACAATTAGGAGATTCCTCAGAGCTTCCTCAGAACATGCTTAGATGTGGCACCAAATAAGACTTTTTTTGGGTACAGGAAGACTGGATTGTTTATTTATTTGTTTGTTTGTTTGTTGTGGTTGTTGTGAAGAATACTATGTACTTTTTTAGTGTTAAAGTAGCCTTCAACCTAATATAAGGCCCTGTTTTTTTATTTTTTAAGAGTACCGTAAATATTTTAAAATTCCCACAAAGAAATCCTAGAATGATGATGATGAATGAGATCTTGGCCACAATTTATGCTTTAATTGAAGGGGTGATAGACTTAACACACATTTACAAAATTGAACAAATCAAGTTAAAGTGGAAATTTAGTAAATTAAGGTGAACATGACACAATTACTTATAGTCTGATTTCTAAGATGCAGATTAAAGTAGAGATGTTTCAGGATTGTAATAAATAAAAAACTCCCTACAGCGATAACTCGAGAAGCTTCTCCTTTCTCCAAAAATATGCACTGGTATTCACTGACTTTTCTTCCTTCTGAAAAAAAAAAAAATGCATCTCTCCCTCTTTTATAATCATTTCTGTACATTCCTTAATGGAAGGTAATGAAGCTTTGGAAAGGGGGACAATACTGAGCAAATAAAAATAACATCCCCTTTATGTGATAAAAAAGATTAAAAACTTTTTTTTCCACATCTTTGACTCATTTTTTTACATTTTTTTCTATCTCCAGAACCTGAACAGCCACGTATTTATCACAATCAGATGCATTTGGTGTTTAAACACCAGAATATCAAAATGTCTGATTTTCCTCTTCCTCTCTACAAAATGAGACTTCAACTGCTGGGTGACAGCAGAGCGTCTCCATTACACCGTTGATGAGAAATAAAACAGCTTTTACCACAAAGCAAATCAGGCTTTGGTGCTGAAGCTGTGTGAGTGACACTGATCTCTCTGTGCAAGTGTGTGTGCATGCCTGATCTTCATCCGTCCATCTATCCATCCATCCATTTACTCTAAGCTCTTAAGCAACTCCGCTGTTAAAAAGTCTCCTAAAACTCTAAGCCAAGAGCAATAACATGAGCGGCAGGAGGATAACGTTGATGCAGTGTCAGACATACACAACCAACACCCAGTGTTACTCTCGTGTTAACAAAACCCATCAGGGTCTGTCTGTCCATCTGAAGGCACGCGCTAATCTGCTTTAATCACAAGCTCTTATTTACAAAAAAAATAAAAAATACTTTTTTTATTAATGCAGCCGATGGGGGGTGGGTTGGAGGGGGGTAAGGGAGGGGGTTGCAGGGGATAGTGGTGATAGCGGTGATGGTGGTTTTGTGATTAAATGATGCCATCCTTGTGTTGGTGGATTAGGATGGGCATGGAAATAGATTAGTTCTGCAGTGGTTTTTCATCATGATTGGCAGGCCTCCAGAAGCTCACTCCTCACTCTCCCCGAGTCTGAAGCAGAGCTGAGATCCATGGTTTTGTAAGCTGCTAGCACCACCCGCTGGTAAGGAGAGACATATTGATAATACAGTACTCCCCTTTCTGTGGAATGCTCCTTAAAAATCAACATGTCTAAGAGTAAGCGGTCATCATACCATGGATAATCAAAGAGCAATCATAAGTTTCAGAATTCCTGTTTTTCAGATTTAGTGTTGATGGACCATGTATGAATCCGAGGGGAAGTGTTTGGAATTGATAGTTCATATGCAAATTAGACCTAGACAATAAATAAATAAATAAGTTTTGCATGTGTAGATTTGAGAGAGATCACATTACAGTAAAAACTGTATTTTTTTTTAATATTTTTTTTGCGAATTGTTAAGCCTTTAAAACTAAACATAAACTTGAGCTTCATTTTGGCTTTTCAAAATAATATAACTGAGAAGACACTCATGTTTGCCAAGGATAATGCATGACAGATAGCAAGAAATATTTTTCTCAGTGGACATTCCAGGTAAAATCTAACTTCCGTGAAATTTCTAACATTAGGTGTCTCTGCTGCTGATTCACATTTGAACAGTGGTTCCTCACTGAGACACTTCCTTGTGGTATTCCATACATCTGAATGTGATATTGTAGATCACTAGCCAGAAATAAATCTATCTTTCATTACCTTTCATTATTTTTTTTCTTTCTGCATAAATGTTTGAAGTTCTGCAAAGGCAACCAATCACCCTTTAACGGATATAAAGACAAACACAAACCAATCAAGACACTCACAGGAAACACACACTGTTTGATTCTTAATGGATGAACCAAAACCACCGATATCATCTGATGACCGCAGTCTCAACAAGAATGCAGACACACTACCTCCGACTGACTGGACGAATGAAGGAGAGAGAAGGAAGGGTAAAGAAAAGACAAATAGAAGGCAAAGTGGACTGGAGAAGAGGCGAAGGACTACAACAGCAATGATGACAAAAACACAAAGTGGCTCCGAGTTCATTAATTAGAATTTCAAATTGGACAAACTCAAGATGACAGTGTTGCGCTTGTCAAATCAGATCATGCCCCGGCGGGGTGAGACAGAGGAGCGGGAGGGAAGGGGGCACACTGCTCTGAGCCAAAGAACTCTTAATAGCTGAATGGGTGCCATCTCTTTCTCTCTCTCTCTCTCTCTCTCTCTCTCTCTCCATTTCCTCTGATTACAACTGTCTCCCCTCTGTCCCCACTTGAATGTCACGGCTGCCTTAACAAGAAGTGACAATTAAAACATCATCGCCATCTCAACGCTGAATGAGAAGGGCCTGCTGGGGTCCCTGGTGTCTGGACGCTTGTGTTTAACTGATAGAACAAAACAACCATGAATCATATGTAAACATTATCAGAGCTTAAAAATAAACAGTAATTTGGGAGATTCTCTAAAACTTAACGTTGTGGGTATGAGAAAGAAAAGAAACTCATTAGAGTTATTTATATCCCTCAACTGTAACAAAGCAGTTGTACACTGTTTGGTCATGCTGTATTATAAAAATCACACACATTCAGTGTGGATAAACAAGCAAATTGACCAGACAATTATAGGATGCACACATTTGAGTCCCCAACAAAACATGTGAAATTGCAAATTAATGGGCAACTCAGAAAGACAAACAACACTCAGTCTCACATTAACACCTGCAGTCAAGTCAGACTCATGTCTTCATCTATTTACAATAGTTTTTGGTGCTGGTAGGAAGAACCATGAGGGAACCCACACAGACACTTACAGACATTTAATCTATTGTAATGTCAATAGTATTAAAATGTTTAGCAAACATAGTTAGTTGTTCGGAGTTGAACCTCTGAGTATGACGCTTCCATCAGTCCACATCATCAGAATGACTTTAACAATCTTATTGTTGATTCCATTAAAAGTGAAGATAACTGGCTTATCATAAATGGAAAGGTTTCAAAGAAGCCGATTCAAACAAAGCCCTAAAAAAACATTCACTTTCATCTGTTTGGGTTAAATAGATGTTGCTGTCAGGATCCCAGAGGGTGAGATGGAGCTTTGAGCCAGAGGGGCGAATTAATAGCTAATTATTATTGAACAAACTGCTGTAAGCCTTTAATGACAAGAGAAAAACAAACAATAGTGTGTGTGTGTGTGTGTGTGTGTGTGTGTGTGTGTGTGTGTGTGTGTGTGTGTGTGTGTGTGTGTGTGTATGTGTGCGTGCGTGCATGCGTGCATGCGTGCATGTATGTATGTGTGTGTGTATGCCAAACAGCCAAGGGCTCTGTGATTTATAGCTTAGTGTTATAACTCCATTTTGCTGAAGGCTCTGGTTCCGTTCCAGGTTCTGTGGGTTTTTGGGTAACAGGGGAAACTGTCCTCGGTGTCACTGCAGACTGCTGAAGAATCTACGCAGAAATTCAAGTCCTTAAAGTTTGTGAAAGCTCGGCACAGAAAGCAGGGGCTTTAGCAAAACACAGGTGACATAATAATGGCATATTATAGCTTTACAGCAAAAGACTGCAATAAACTTAAGGTTGTACAACTGCCAACATTTTCTTTTTGCTATTTTCTGTACTTTAATCCTAACCCTAACCACTGCATTAACAAGAGGCTGAAGATTTTTTTTTTGTTTTTTTTTTACCTATGAAATATTGAGATGTTCTGGTGCGACTGCATTATCACACTCAGTGAAAGGGTCTTCAGTCATTCTACAATCCTGATTAAAGCTGCAGCCAAATAGAACTCTATCCCAACAAATACTGAAATGAACACAAACAGTTTACTATTCACACTTAGCAGTGACTCCACCCTAACATCTCCTGCTGCTACCTGTTGTCATCTCGCTCAGTCTGCCTTTGTGTGCCTGCTTACACGCTCTTATTGTTGTTGATCTGCATCAGATCAGACCTTTATATCTGCGCGTCTACTTTACATGTTTTCCACAGGTTCCACATGGTGGTGTGTCTAGTTACATTAGTATAGTCCATTATTTCCTATGCATTTGTGTTGCGTTATTCATCTCTGTTTGGATGTTTTAATTAGTGTTTGACAATGTAGGTTTACTTCCGTTCTACAAGACTGCAACTACTGAGTCCCTTTGTAGCCGCCTTATACACATGATTTCAAATAGAACTCATAGGAACGCTCTGTTTCTTACATTTTATTGGAACATTTCTTACATGTTTTCTCTAAGTCACAGCTGAATCCAGACTGCTGGTTGGAGCAACAGTCACGCCACAATAGCAACTGAGCTGTAAACTATTGTGCAGTATTGCATTAGACAGTAGCCTAATTTTTTAACTGCTCTGAGAGATAAAACTTGATGACAAACTTATGAATAAGAGGAGGTAAAGTAAAATCAGACTTGCAGTAGAGTTTACTTTTTTTGCTTCGTATTCTATCGATACGCCTTTGTATGTGTGTGTGTGTGAGTGTGTGTGTGTGTGTGTGTGTGTGTGTGTGTGTGTGTGTGTGTGCGCGCTGGATGTACGTCTGTACTGTAAGAGAATAGAGGTCATAAAAAGGTTGCTTCTTCTCCACAGGCCTCACATCACGTCACCAAAGCTCCAAAGTTCTCTCGCCCAATGCTGCTTAATTATGAGCAAAACACAAATCAAAAAATGAAATCAAATATCCGTAAGCAAATCTGCAAACTCGGAACACAACAGAGAAAAGAAACTATAATGAAAATCAAAACAAAATGTTCCCCAAATCCACGACAGCCGCGGAGACAAATCCAATTATTTGTGTCTCATGTTGCAAATTTGTTCTAATGGTCGAAGTGAGAAAGTAAATAAACGCCTGCGAACGGGAAACAAAAGAATGTGATTTCTAATTAACTTGAAAGAGGAACAGCAGGGCGACTTAGTAAACCCATCTTTCATCTGCTGCCTCAGACCACTCGTTTGTTTGTTGCACAATGTTGTCTTCAAGAGTGGAGGGAGGAGTGTGTGTGTGTGTGTGTGTGTGTGTGTGTGTGTGTGTGTGTGTGTGTGTGTGTGTGTTTGGTGGGGGGGGGGGGGGTAACACTGCAATGCTTCCTTCCAAATGAAATGTCAACAGATTTAACAACGCCGCAGAAGGAGCGCGGCGTTTTCCAGCGTTTTGTCGATTTTATTGTTCATTAAGCTTTCCTGCCCTCCTCACACACCACCATCCAAATCTTCCTTGTCCTCCTCTCCTACTTGTTCGAGGCTTCATTTGCAGCATCCTGGCTTTGAAGATCACAAAAGGCTGAGGCAATAATTGGATTTGTGCAATTACAAGCATGCTTAATGAGAGAATTCAGGAGTTTCTCTTCCTCCTATCTCTAGCTTTCCAAACTCTGTCATTATGCCCCAGCAGATGGTTTTCTCTGAAGTACTCTGGACCAAAGGAGATGTTATCATGTGGTCGACACATTCATAACACCCACCACATGTCCGTACGAGGCCCGGGTGACGGAGAGAGAGATTAAAAATCAGCAGTTAAAGTCACATCACATATAGAGGACATTTAGGAGATCAGGACTGGGTCATCATCAGTTAGATGAAGAAGCATCCTGCAGGAAATCCAGTTTAAAACCAGTCAAGTGTTGTGATTCATAACCAGGTTGTTACTGAACCAACGACATAACCTTTAATTCTAGGTCAGGCAGACTGCTCATGAACAGACTGGTACACCACAACATCCTGTACATCATTTTGTTTGACTCGATGCAGGAATTTAGAGTGACAAATTTAATGTCGTTTGTTCACATTTAAGCATTTTGGATTTAAATTGCTGCCTACATCAATGGTACAAAGTATTATTATTATCAGCTATACAGCGTAAAACATTCTGCAGAAAACATCCCTGGGGTTATTGCATCATCATAAATGACACAGATTCTTAGACGGTAATGCTGATATGCAGAATGTTGCTGCCAATTGAGGTGTAGCTATTTTAAGTATTCTAATACTTCAGAGCAGAAAGAACTGGTGAAGTAGAAGCTGGGAGATGATTTGGGTGCGTTTGTTGTCAGTGTACATCAAAACTTTCGGTGAGCAGGGAACTGGTTCCCTCAGGTAGCTTTTGTGGTAGTTTTTACTGCAGTGATTTGATCCTTGACTAGAGAGAGGACACCTATTCATTAGTTATGACATTAAAAGTAACTTAAAATCGCACTGCCTCTCTTAAATAAATGATTTACTTCCTTTTCATTATAAAGTAGACGTTCGGCTGGTTTTTGGTGATATATTAGTTAGATAAGGATCTTAACTACGTGCAAGCAAACAACTACGCGCCAGATTAATGCTCCTACCCCTTCTTATAATAGACTCATTCCACCGCACAATAAAAGAAAGTCATCCATACACAACAGGCTCATTAGCACCAATCAGGCCTCCAGCTAAGAACATCATGAATCTGTTTAAACCTGCAGCGCCGCGTAGAACGAGCAGGCCCTGTACGATAACCATATTAGCAAGTCATTACTCATTACCTAATAAGATATTTTACTTATCATGTAGTTACAGGCAAGATAGTGCAAAGACAAATGGGGTTTAGCTTCTAAAAAAACAATTTAGTGTTTTTATCTCATTGAGTTAACCTCTCAGATAGCAGCCCATAACACAATTACAGAGAGGACTGAGCGTTTGAGGGGAGATTTGTCTTTCTCAGGTCTTTCCTTTCATCGACTATATTTTCAATTGAGTCAACACTTCTATTTAGTTGTATACACATGAAAGATGTGTACACTAATGAGGCTGACATGTGACAAAATGCACACGCTCCAGGCATTGTCATTTGTTGGCTGCTGTATTACTTTTTTTTTTTTTTTCCCTCACAATCACATCACAGAACTCTTTATTCAAAGTAACCAATTACTTCAGTCCTGAGAATGACAGAAGAGTAAATGACACAGATGCTCACCCAGCTGTTACCAACCTAGGGAAAACATCTGTGTGTGTGTGTGTGTGTGTGTGTGTGTGTGTGTGTGTGTGTGTGTGTGTGTGTGTGTGTGTGTGTGTGTGTGTGTGTGTGTGTGTGTGTGTGTGTGTGTGTGTGTGTGTGTGTGTGTGTGTGCGCGCTCACCCACTGACCATTGTATTTGTGAATTCTTTTGCGATTTGTTCAGTCAGCTTTTTATCCTGACAGGGGATGTTCAAGTCCTTAAAAACGCATGATTAATTTAAATATATATTTAAAAATTATAGCAAAGAAAACAAAAACAAGAAAAATGTGTGACCCGATGCCTCACTTATTGGAGTATGTATAGTTTTGCTGCTGTGACATTGTGGTTGAGGTCCAAAGCAAACTTTGTATCTCTATCATGAGTGTAAAGAATGTTTGGATTTTTGTGCAAATTGATATTGAACGAGTTATCTCTGTACAAAGTCATCAAAGCAAATCAGTCTTTAAAAATACGAGAGATTTACCACAACTGTAAGAGAAAAACGGATGAAAATATACATTGATTGGCTTTATAAATGTCAATACCATACTGTACTGCAAATTGCAATGTAAAGTGGGAGAAATTGCACATGATTAATGCACTCCAAGGAAATACTATTATTTCACAAGTATGTACAATTGGCTCAAAGAAAAGGACGCACTGACATGTTTATCTGTTTGTCACTGGTTTGTCCACACCTCTTTTAAAACTGGTGGTCAGAAGGTGGACTTTATAGGTGTGCATTTCACAAATGTTTTCATCAATTTGAATTATTGATTTGGTTTTTTGCCAAATTGAGAGTACTGTAACTGCATTGTGCTGTTATTCCAGCTCTGTGGGGCCAGCTGTGACTCAGGAGGCAGAGCGATCACCTTCCTATTAGAGAGGCAGCTGCTGCTGGTAAATTAATGAAAATTTATAATGTTAAGTTAAACAGTTTACCTCCATCCTCATTGATCCAGTGCAGGAAGATGTTCATGTCTCCAACAGCCAGAGCACCTGATGACACCCATGAGCCCTTGCATCATATTTGGCAGCAATACTACATCCATAGTTATTGGATTTAGCATGTAGTTTGTTGCATGCAACAAACTACTCTTCGCGGAGTTGAGCATGTGTTTCCTGTTTAGCCTGGGTCTGAAGAAATGCAGTCGATGGTCTGCTCCACAGAACACCTTCAAACCCTCCAACAGCTATTCAAAAGGGAGAAGCAGGAGAGAATAAAGGAACCAAGGACTAGAGTATTACATAAAATTGCTAGACCACATCAATACTTGAACAAGCGTGGCATTGAGATTGTAGAGATCCTTAGGGGCTTTATAAGTGACAAATTCAAAATAGGAACTAAAATGAACAGTCTTTATGCAGCTCTCAGAAAGTGCAGATAACTTTTCCCATTATGTTATTGTGTCTAAAAGCAGCAGTCCAAAAGAAGGTTTAGAAACTCATAATATAACATCATTATTTGTTTAGTCAAGAAAAACAATATTCCAATGATTGTGTGTTTCCTCCCAGATTGAATTCAGTCACCACAGAAAGAAAAACAATTCCAGTTTGTGTCATTATTTACTGTTTGTTGGTTCACAACAGTGAATATTAAATGATCTGGAACGTTACTGGCGGTGAAATCAGACTTGTGACGTGTGCTGGATCTCCTAAGGACGGATTGTCATTGATGACACCATCCATGAGGCCCCCTGCCCCCCAATGGTGATGGATCCTCATCAATGTAAAGAATCTAATGGATTGAGCTGTGCTCTACTGCTCCAAAATCTTTGGTGGAATGATCTAATATTAATGTATTTTTCTGTATTTACTCCAACATAAAGATTTCCTTATGGAAATATTTGTATTGCCCTTTTTTTGACAGATCAGAGCATCAGAAAAACCTGCAGAAAAACAACACAAGCTTTCATCTTTGTCATCAGCAAACAACTTGTTGTCATCCACCAAGTTTCAATTGTGGACTTTGATAATTTACCAACAGACAGACAACAAACATGAATTATAAGGTAACTCAGTGGTTTAGAAGAAGCCAGTCAATTCAGATTCATACCTCTGAGTAAAAAAAAATCATAAATAACTAAATCACAATAATACAAAGGATGGTGTAGTGGCCCAACAGCAAGAAGGTCCTGGGTTCTAATCCATCTGAGGCCCTGAGACCTTCTCATGTCTCTAGATTCCTCCCACAATCCAAAACACACTATAAAGATTAACAGTGTGTCTCCACCAACTGTTGGCCCCTAAATACGAAAGAAATCACCAAGAAAAAGAACTCGAAATAAACGTGTCATGAGAATAATGTGAGTTGTTTTCCTATTAATCTAAAGCCACTCTGCCACAGTTATGTTTTCATTATTACAGTAACATATCTCCTCCTGCTCCGCCATCCAGTGTGTTATCTGTTCCAGTTGGCTTGGATTACGAGCTCTTCTTCCCCCTCCTACTGATGCAGAAGGTTACTTGTGCCATAATCCCAGATTACAGTACTGGAAAGTGTCAAGTGACCACAGAGCAACATGTGAAAGTGTTCAGAACAATGCTTATCTCTTACTTCATGTCCATCTCTGATCATATTTGCTTCATTTTCTTCAAGTAATCCTTTTTGCTTCTACACATTTATGCCCTCCAAACTAGAGCCAGTGCTCATCCTGCGGGGTGTGTGTCTGTGTGAGTGTTTGTGTGTGTACAAATGTCTCTAATCTCTACCTGAGCCTGCTGTCTACTGCTCAGGCCTCAGGGTCAGAAAACAAGCAAAGCTCCAGCTACTTAGCGTGAGCTGGGAAAGTGGATTCTGCTGAGCAGTCTGCACCAGACGGTGGAGGAGGACGGCAGACTCTGCTCGTGACCTTATCCTCCAAAATGGCGGCAAAGTGGACAAACAGAGAGCAGAATCAAACACCTTGGAAAAGACTTTTGAAAGCATATGGATTTAGCACATGTTATTAATTATTTTTTTATGTGTTTTGTTATCAGAACACAGTTGAATGAATACGAAACTGAAGCCCATCCATTGGTGATCATAACAAACATGAGGACAAGAAGTAGTGCTGGAATATCCTCAGTGTGGGGTAGCAGGAGGTATTTGTGAATTTCAGACAAAGCAAGGAATCATCAAAATGCTGCATCTGGATCAGCGATCGAGGGTAGGTGACATTTTATGACAGTTCCATCTAAACACATGCCTGAGGGATCTTTATGGACAAAATTAAATCATGTACTCCTATACCTTAAATCTTGGAATGCGATTTTCAACCATTGGCTTGTTAGAATGTGTGATTCCTGAAAAAAGTGAATTAGTAGATCAAACTCAGATCTTGAAATCTACTTTATGTGTGCTCTGTTCTTCAGAGACAAACTAACAGTTTATGAATCAGTAACTTTATAGAAATATTTTATGCTGGATGTTACAAGAGGGGAATGTCCTGTGGGACAGAAAAAAACTTCCAACAACAGGTTGGAAAAGGCACATGTACAGTGAGTCAGAACAACATGCAGATAGATAGATTGATAGATAGATAGATAGATAGATAGATAGATAGATAGATAGATAGATAGATAGATAGATAGATAGATAGATAGACAGACAGACAGACAGACAGACAGACAGACAGACAGACAGACAGACAGACAGACAGACAGACAGACAGACAGATAGATAGATACTTGACTGTTATAAACTTACTCATATTGATGATTCATCATTATTGATAAGTGAAGGTGCTATGAAGGAAAGTGTAGCTTTTGGTTGGCTTGTTGATTATTTATTATCTGTTTTAGAACATTTACGAGTCAATATATGAATATATTATTATTAATTCTTAGATCACACAGAAGTTTAAATTGTACAATAATATCGGGTAGTTCCCCATTTTGACCACAGGGAGGCGGTGTTAGAGCATTTTTAGAGTCAGGAGCCTCGAACACCGTACTACGTATTGTGCGCGTGCTCGTCTCGTGCGACAGGTGGCCAAATATTTCGTCGTGGGTATTTTCACATACGGGGGTTTTACAAGGTAAAGAAAATGAAGTCAATATGGATTCAAACATTTCGGAGGGACTGAAACAGAAGGTTGGTTTTTTCATTTCTTAACACAATTCTGCGTTCGAGTCTCGTACAAGGAATAAAATTCTTGTGTGGATGTTGTGGGCAATTTCATGCATTAGTTTTCCTTTTTTTTTTTTCTCAAATTGTTTCATTTTCCTCGTTTATACGGAAAACAAGTTAATTTTGACGGTTTTATTTTGAATCTGAACTTTTGGGAGTCATTTTAGTCTTGAAAACCTCTTGAAGTGATTGGCTCGTTTGCGCACCTGTAGCCTGTAGGGTGTGATTCTTTGAATCTGAACATATTTCATTGTCCTCTGTGAAGAGAAGCCAAACTTGTTGGTGGTTGGATTGCATGTATGATGATTTGAGTCGAATATTATATCATGCAAATATTTATTTTGCACGTTTTTAACATGTTACTGTGATTTGGGATATCTTTTTTAGATATATCCAATTATAATAAGTTATTGGCCTAAAGTTTTGGGGGGTTTTTTGAGCTGAAATGAAGAGTTGAATCATGGAACAAAGCGGGGGAAACAGACCTGTGCAGACCAGTTACCCAATATAATTATGGTATCTGTTTTTGTTTTGTACATTGTTAAAATTGTATTCAAATCATCTTTTCTGTCTCCCTCATAGACTTCAGCCTCGCCTCTTGTCAGGAAACCAGCATTGCAACCCTGCCGCCAGCAGCATGGAGTTCTGCTCGCCCCACTCGAATCGTCGTCACAATCCCGTGGACAGCATTTGCCGCAAGTTGCAGACCATTCAGTGGCGTGGTGACCTGGAGCCTAATTCACCATTCCAGATTCCTAAACTGTCTTCTAGCAGTTACGACAGCCCACAGTGTGGCCTCAGGAGCAACCTGGAAGCCATTCTGAAAAAGGGGACTGTCCAGAGAGACAACGGGGAGAGGGCGAAGGAGAGAGTGAGAGGAAAGGGGAAAACAATGGGAATGCCAGGCTCTACAGAGAGGGGTAGCCTAGGTTCTTCTGCCCATATATCTACCTCCTTTACCCCAGCATTCAATCCATCCACACCAGCTAATGTCACCTACACCATCACTAGCACCCTGGGAGAGAGGAGAGGGGCTGATGGAAGTGATCTGAGACAAGGCAAGACATGGCAAAGGTGTTGTTCGACACCCACAAGACAGTCCAAAGAATCTCCTTACTTTACTTTCACACGAGGACCTCAGTCTGTCCAGCCCGAGAGTGAGAGACCAAGCAGGAGCCCCCCTCTGAGTCGTACCTTCACTCCAAACCAGGAGACGCTCTCCTACAACCTCAACTTCAGCTCGGCCGACACGGGGAACTCCGAGTGCGAGCTGCCCTACCCAGCTCTGGTTGTGAAAAGACTGTCAATGGGAGATGGAGGTAGGAGCTGCAGTAAACACAACAGGAGGGTCTTTTTGGTATGGAGGTGCACCCTCTGGAATATGTTTGCAAATGTGGGGTTTTTTTTGTGTGTTTTTTTGTTTTTTTTCTGCATGAAATGTTTGAAATTCAGGTTCCTGGCCAGGCGTGTCAAGATCTAGAAAGTGCTGGAAAGGGGTTTCTATCTTCTTGATGTCTCTTAAATCAAACAATATGATTAAATTGTGTTTGTGTGATCCAGATTATTAAACAGAGCCACCTCTCACCACACGGTGTCCCTTCACAGAGTCAGAATCACAAGGGGTAAAAGAGGCTCAACAGTCCTCTAGTGGTTTTATCGTTCTATCCCTTAGTGAGTTTGCCACTTTTTAAGTAGTGTATGATGGACCATAATACTGTCACAGTTGCTGCTGTGCCTGAAGGGAAATGTGTCATGTGCTCTCTTTGCCACACAAATCACACTCTTTTTGGTGTGGGTGTGTTTGCTGTATATTCATGCTCAGGATCCTCGATGGCTTCTGAAAACAGGAAAGAAAATATGGCTGAAATCAGTCTCATCTGCGAGGAGAATCTGCTGGATACCATCTTCCACGCCTGCGACACTCAACGTCGAGGTACGACCACACAAACGAGCATGATCACACGTTAATTCCTCCAGATTTCTGATATGCTGCCTAACGGCTAATTCTAAGCTGCCACCAAATTTAGAGAATGTGTGTTTTTGTGTGTTTTTCTGGGAGTTCCTTCAGCTTTAACGACCGTGTGCAACCACGGTTATTTTCAGGAATACAACAGGTGTCTATCCATCTGTATGCAATGCATTATGGTCTGTTGACATCTCACAAACTGCCAAAATGGACAGAGTGAAATTTCTGTCATGCTTTGTCATTGGACTAGAGGTGTGTCTCAAAATTTTGTTATTTTTGGAATTTAGTTATATATTAATTCAGGGTTTGTTTTTGTCTGTTATTCTGCTGTTATTACCTTTGATACAGTTCTGTTCACATCAGAACAAAATTATTTTTACAGCAGCGGTGGAATCTGCATCCTTGGATACAAAATTTATATATTTTTTTAGTTGCGCATAAAAAAAATCCACAATTTTTGAAGGTCATCAAAAAAAGGGTCGGTCCTGATTCTGTCACTATGGTTTTCCGCTTTTGCTGAAAATGGAATAACCTAGAAGTGTGTATACCACAAAAACAATGTCAATCATCCCAGTCTGATGCGGGTGTTTTTTTTTAATGTCTTTCTGTCTTCCTGCCATTGCAGGTAAAGTATTTGTGTCTCACATTGTGGACTACCTGCGCCACACTACCAGTCGCAGCTCAGAGGACAGCGGATTGGAGGAACTCTGCAACATGCTGGATCCAGAACACAAAGACGTCTCCATCGACCTGGACACATATCACGCCGTCATGAGGGAGTGGATTGACGAGTGCCGTAACAATGGGTACTGAAACACAAATGTAAAAATTAAGGACTTTATTCTGAAATGGTGCTACATTATGCCGGTGATCCTTCATTTAAAAATAAAAGTATTTAGGGTTTGGGAGTTCCTGTGAGATTTCGATTGGGAGTCAATGAGAGAGAAAAGTGTCATGAATCGGTTTTAATTTCATTATACATGTTCTTTTCATTCTCCAGTGCTTGTTTGGATTTGAGTTGTGACAGAAATATGGACTTTATAATCCTGATCATTTCAAATTAAAGTGCAAGAAGTGGTTTCAGACGTTGAGGGGAGAAAAAAAACAGTCCATTCCTTCCATTGGCTTCATTTCTGTGCAGGTCAGAGGATGACTGAACTTTTTTTTTTTTAACAATGTTTTTAAACACACGACTGTGACGGTGTCTTTTATATTTTGCATTTTTTTGTGCATTGGATTTCATAACCCTCCACATTTGTATTTCCAACCTCTTTGACATGCACGAGGAGGACAGCTTTCACTGTCCTCACCAGTCCTTTTGTCTCTTTGCAGCTTATCAGAGGAAAACCACTTAGTCATTTTGCTTGACTTATGCAAGTAGATATTGTGTAGGCATGTTCTGCATCAGATGAAAGATAAGCGGTGATATGTTTACCCCATACTTCCAGCTATGTGTGTATCGGAGACAGCTGTGTATGATCATCGACTGCACGTTGTTCGGTTTATGTGGAACGTTTTTTTGGCTTGTTCTAGTTTGTTGTAGCTCAGACAGAGGATGGAAAGTGACAGCTAGATCACTTCACCATAATATCTTGATTTATTTCCCCTGTTCCAATTTTGATAAACCCGTGAGAGATGATTCAGCTTGTCCCCGTGGCAACGGTGTATTAGAAGTTCTTTGTGAAGTGGCTGAGCACACACTAGTGTAACTATCTGACAGCTGAAGACTGTGCCAGTCGGTGAGCTCTCTGCCGGCATGCAGGATCTGTTTGTACATCATGTGGAGGAAGAGTGTCTGAGCAGAACTGGTTTTTAGTGCCAGGCAGAGAAACACAAACTAAACCCTTCGACAAATCGTTTCAAATGCTGTCACAAGTCCAAAAGCAGCATCATCGACCAGTACTGCCAATTACTGAAAGTAGATTATAAAGTAAGTGACATTTTAATGCGTTTCAGGGAAGAGCCAACAGATGATGCCATTCAGGACTCAGTCAAACTCAAAGACAGTCTGTCTGGTGAGTGAGTGTGCACAGAATCTCTGCTTTTTGCTTTTCATGTTCTTGAATTGGACACACATCCATTTGATGCTGGTGAAAAATTTAAAACGTGTAACGGTGTTTTAATCTGTTTGTTTTAGCCAAGAGGTCCTTGCTTCTCAATTTCACCTCGGGAAGCTTGGAAGCCTTTGGAGGGGAGGTGTCCAGGCCAGAATTGTAAGTGTGTGTCATGATTGGTAGTGTTCACTATTGAGTAAACATGGATTGCCGTGCATAGCCTGTGTTTGAGACCAAACTCAGTGCTGAATTATGACATTCCCATCCTAGGTTAAATACTATACTCATTTTTGCTTTCTATTTTTAATTACAGAAGTAATAAAATGCTGGGCTTATGGTATACATATATTTGTGCATTTCTTCTCTCAGTGAGACTTCAGAGCTTGTGTACTGCGTTGCTGACCTTCAGATGAATAACCACAAGCTCCAGGAGGAAGTGAGGAAGCTGAAGCAGGTGGTGGAGGGCATGGAGGACAGCAATCAGAAGCTGGCAGATGAAAACGAGGAGCTGCGGAATCAGGCCAGGGTGTAAGACGCAGAAGTGTTCAGATATTCAGTGCTGATTTTACTGGAGCATTTTTGGTTTGCTGACTCTAGTTCTGTTTGCATTCTTGCACAGCAACCAGCAACTGGCCCAGAAGGAGAAGATGCTAAAGGAAGAGGTAGAGGAGATGAAGGCCACTCTGAGCTGCACCGAGGAAGGCAGAGCTCGTGCCTCCGCACACAGCAAACACGTGGTCAGTCACAATACAAGTATCTGTGAGGACGTTCAGGTTGGATGTTCGAGTTCGTCAAGTTATTTCTCTTACTGTGGTTTGTTCATCTGCTGCACTGTATTGTAGACCGTATTCTGAATGAGAATTGCTCAATTTAGACTCATCGTATCATTTTTGATCATCTTTTATCTTGTCGAATGTCCAAGTGCAGATGTTTGAGTACGAAATCAGAAATTAAGGACGGATTGCACTGATTGTTGTTCTTTTGTGTAGGAGCGAGAAAACCAGAGTCTCATTTCTAAGATTGCTTCTCTTCAGGAAGAGGTGCGTCGCTATCCACACATGAGCCATCAGATGGATCAACAGTACAATGAGAACGGCAAACCATAGCACTAATATGTTGACCACTATCTAAGCTGCCCTAAATCCTCTTGTGATTTTCCAGAACTTTAAAGTCACCATGGAGATGGATAACCTTCAGAGGAGAATAACAGAGCTGTGTGACATCAATGCTGACTTGCAGGTTCTGTCCATTTTCATTTTATGTTCAGCTGTGCTATTATATTCTATGCCTCTTTACTCCTCTCTTCAAATACTAAATTCTGTTGCCATTCTTTTCACTTTTTGGTACATTTATGCCCAACTGAATGTCATTTGACGTGTTGACTTTGCTCCCATTGTTTGTAACCTTGGTCATATTGTTCTGGAATGGGCTGACTCGCTGTCCACAGGTACAGATACACTCTTTTGATGGCATCATTAGTGAAAAGGAAGCGGCGGTACTCAAGGTCAGAGCCGTGTGGTATTTTCCTGTAATTTTTATGCAGTAAAGCTGCTTTTTTGATTTGTACAAGTATACTTGAATCGATTCAGCTAGCTTGTGTTTCTAAAAGTGAATTCCAGCTGGTCTGTTGTTGTACTCTTCTACAGAAGAACAAACAGATAAACGAGCTGAAGTCTGCTGTGGAAGAATATTCTGCAATCACAGAGGTCAGTGTGGAACTAGAAATGGGCATTTTACCTACTTACAAACCATTATGTCCTGTTCTACTTTATTTTTGAGATGAGGAAGTTTGTCTACCTCTCTAGTAATTTAAAAAAAATTATTATTGATCATATCTAAAAGACGTTATTGTCAAATTATTTTAAGGTTTTCATTATAGAATAATAAAATCTATTTTCCTCAGTAGTCTATACAACTACTGGGGAAAGCTAAATGTGAGTGTAGTCATGTTTTCAGTGCACAGATCATTTCCTGCTACGCTCCGTGTGTCCACTTATCAGCGTGTGCGTCATTCTCTGACCGTCGGTGGGAATAACGTCACCTGTTTCCACACATGCTTTGTAATTATCATTGTCCAGTGAAGTAACAGCGAGCAGCATATTCGACCATTAGATAACTGAAGGGATGGCCTGAGTCATGTTGATCTGTCTGTTGATTTTAGCTGCTGAGAGCCGACAAGAGCAAGCTGGAGAACCAGATGAAGATGATACATCCAGACTTGACCGGGTACGTAATCCTTTGAGATATCAAGAGTTATTTGTAGAAAGATGAGCATTAGCCTCGTGTTTTACTTCTTCATGCAGTTAATACAAGAGAGACACGCTAAGCCGCAATCTGTGGTTAAACTTTAACTTTGGGAAACGTCTGTCCATTGCGGCCATCCCTCGCTAACATCTCAGTTTCTCACCCTCTTGTCTCTCAGCTCTGGTGCGTCGCTGTCGGGGGCCTACAGGTTGAACCAGAGCAGCTCAGGATCCCTGCAGACTGAACTGGCTTTGGCACAGTCACCACTGGAGGTCAGCACTCCCTCGCTGTCTTATGCATTTACTCCATTTTTTCAATCTTTCCCCTGTCACTTTTTGCTCCTCCTTCTCATTTTGTTTGACATTTTGTGTGTGTGGATTAGTTTATCCTCTCATCTTTTACTCCTGTCAGTTTGTGACGCCTTTTCTTTGGTTCTTTCTTTTAGCAGCTAAACTGTGGCTGCGCTCTACACTGATTCACTAGCTTTGACCATTATTTCCTGCTTCTCATGGCCGATTCAGATTTTGTATTTTCAGTTCACACTTATATTTCATGCACCCTTGAGAGTCAGGAAAAGCTGAATGGCTGACTATTCTATGACTCAGAGATGTTTCTTCGAATTTTCTGACTTTCTACCCCACCCCTGGAACCTAGTAGAGGATAGATTAGGAATATAATTCTTTAATTGCCGTTTTAAATTGTAATAAATAGATGCCATGGTTATTTTTGGTCAACACCACATGACTGATTAGGACCAGTAACTTGACAACAACATGCTGTTGTTATCCCTGGTCTGCTGTGTGTGTTAGACACCACAACTGACTGTGTGCAGACACTCCATGTATGTATTGTATATATTAAATATAGTTCCAGTGATTCTAGCCACTGTTGAATGCCTGCAGGAAGTTTATTATTCTATCTTTCATACAGTAGAAATCATTGCTCGTTGAACATTACCTCTTCACATGTTTCGTACTTGTCACGGCCAGCCTCCGTGATAATCTGATTTCAGATTAACTATTTTAAGTGTCGTTTGACTTTTTATCAGAACATGTTTCCACTGTGGGTCCTGCAGGCCCTGCATGGAGCTGATCCGTTGTCCAACACTATGAGCTTTGCCTCCCCGCTGGATGAGACATTGGACAGGGAGGTGTTGCTGATGCTGCAGGGACCCAGTCCTGAATACATGGCTCAGGAGTTCAAGAGACTCCTTAACAAACTGGTAATCAAGTGTGATGAAGTGTGTTTGAAAGCCTAACTGGTATTGTTCCTAAATAAATCTGAGGCTTAAGCTTTTGGACAATTTTATAGTTTGTGTTTGTATTAAAAATCCCACTATTGTATAAAATTATTATGACTTTGCTACTTTTTCTCGCGCCGCATAGCAATCACTTCATTGGCTGTGGCAAATGGAAAAAGTTGTCATTATTTGTTGTCGGTATTTCAATGTTTCTGTGGTTTCGCCGTCAGATGGTGGAAGATCTAAACGGCTTGAAGTCGCCCCTTTTGGGTACATCCGGTACTTCCTAAACAGCTGAGGTCATTAAGTGTTCATGTCGTAAAACTGTGTGGCATGTGTTCCTCCGTAAATATATGCAGACAACGTCACTTAATGCATTTCCTGTTGAGAGGAAACTAACCAGAATGTGAGCTGGAAGGGAATTCCTCCTGACTGTGTCTACATTACCCTGAATTCACGTTACTCATTTCCTTCGACATGAGTCTTAATAGAGTAAATTAAAACACTCCCTGTGAATATACGCTACTGATCTCACCATCATAAAATATTGTAGAAAAAGGTTTCAAAAGTTGGGTCAGTATCAGTCAGATGCTTCAGTCATATCTTTCACAGCAGAGAAAATCTGACAAAGGAAGAAAAACATAACTATAATAATGTTGGTGCTTAAAAATGCCATCCAGAATGACCCTTCCAAAAATAACTTGAAAACTAACATTAAGAATGGATTTAATAACACATTTATTTTTGGATGCGTGGTGACAGTCATCTTGACATAAACAAATTATCGGTTAAAGAAATGATTGTGTTAGGATGTTATGTGTCAAGTGTTTGTATTGCTTTTTCTTCTTGGATTTTTCATTTTCAGATTTCTCTCCCACTTCTTTCAGAAAAAGGATTTCTCAGAGGAAACCCACTCTGTCTTGTCAACAGTTCGAGACATGCTGGATTACCATACTAAGCCACAAAGCAACACAGACACCGTCATCCAGGTCAGATCCACAGAAACACTTTTCAGTGTCAGACTACACAATACTTGAGGAAAGCTTGAGGTTAAAAGTTCACAGTGGACTTTCTGTAACTGTAAGCCCATTTAATGTTTTTTTTAACAATCTATAAAACATGAAATAATGTACAGCAATTTCTGTATTGTCATCCCTCCACCTGCTGCCCTCTCTGTCCATCTATCACTGCCTTCCCACCCACCATCACTCCTCTAGAGATGTCTCACTTATATAACGCTCACACAGGCCTCATCCAGGCACGGCTGTTAGTCAGTGTGTTGTAGCGTGAACACAACCCACTCCCCTCCTCCCTCACTCCAACTTTCTGAATCTCTCTGTCTCTACCCCCACCTCTTCTTGCATTGTTGCATTCATTAGCCACGTAACATACTGCAGTAAACACACCACCAAATGAGACATAAAACATTAGTGTGGCTGGACTGTTTCAGTGTAAGTCCGTCTTCCAAATGGTTTCTCCGTGCGCTGCCTAACATGCAACGATTGTAACAGTTAGGTGTCAAATTTTTGGATGTGCAAACGGGACACGACTATCCAAGCTTTGCCCTTCTCTCAAGCAAGCGGCTGACACCTTGGCCTCTTCTTCCCACAGACGGTACAGGCCGAGCTGGATGCGAGACGGGCGGACTGGGCCCTCAGCCTGGATCAGCTGGCCCAGTACACAGACTCGCTGGAGAAGGAGCTCGTCAAAATGGCCAGCAACCTGAGAAGATCCCGCACTGAGATTCTCCACCTTTCAGTCCGGTGAGTAAATCTTCTCTGTCTGCTCTTCCTGTGCATGGAGAAATCAAAAGTGTCAAAAATGTGTGAGCAGCTAGCTGGACTGAATGATGACTTTGGCATGAAAACAGAGGAAGGTGAGAGAGCATGAAATACCAGAGGAAGATGGAAAATAATAGATTTGCAGTGAATCTTGTTCTCAATAATAAATGAAAACCCAACTTTATGTTATGGGAACATTACTTTAGGATAGAGCTGCTCCCGTTAGATGAATTTAGCCCGAGTCGGCAAAACTTGAGAGTTCATATTCTGGCTAAATAAGGTAATAAGGATATCGCTGAAGAAACCATTATTGAAAGGACTAGAATTTATAACTCAAAAAATCCACCTATCAGAGAAATCAACTTGGATAAATAATATCATACCACAAAAAGTCAGATCCACACAGTGTGGCTTGTCTCCGCTCTCCACTGTGGCGTCTCAGTTGGCCGGTCACTCATCCGGAGTGGTGGAAAGAAGTGTCAATCATCCTGACATTCAAAACATCAAAGGTCCCACCTCACTGCGTCTGGATTTGGGCTACTTCTCGACTTCTGACTGAATCTTTGTGGATGGTCATGCCTTGTGCCGTGTGTGTATCTGTTTATATGGGTGTTCATGGAGACGGACTTCCCCTTCAGATATATAAAAGAGCTGGTGTGGAATAATATCAGACGAAAGAGGGGGTGTCCAACTGGGATCTACTGGTGCTCTGTCGCTGGGCTGAAGTTTTATGCTGTTTGAGGGAGAAAAGAAAAAAGTGTGAAAACTCATTGCACCTGTCGTTTTACTTCCTGCCTTGCTGTTTGCTGTGCTAGAATCAGGGGATGTTGTAGGACACATTTGAGATGCTGTGTGATTAGAGATTAGGGTGTTTGCTTGAGATTGGATCTACAGAATCGTGAAGTGAACATCTTGTTTCTGGGCAAGTTAGGGAACTGCCGCTGGTCACCCTGGGAAACGGAATGGGACACTGCATGGGCCTGCGGATTGGGTACAGTATGTCCCCTGTACTGTCTTCTAAAATAGTTTTCTGTCTCTGTGGGAAGTTAAGAGTGTTTTGTGTGTTTTCACCTCTCTGAGTGTTTCCTGAGTTGCTTTAATCAACATCTGTGTATTGCTTCACACAGGGTGCAGGAGCAGGAGAACCAGAAACGGCAGCTGTGTGAGGAGCTGGAGCAGCTAAAGGCACCTCAGGACAGCAGGGAGGCCTCATGCCAGACTCCTGCATCTGAGGAAGAGGTCAGAGAGGAAGGGTGCACTATATCAGACTGTAAAGCTTTTATTAAACACATCACAGCATGTGTTGACTTCCACTCCAAGTTCAAATGCAAGCTTTTACCTCCCAGCTGTGTTCTGTGGTGATGATGATGTCCTCTACCCCCTGTTCAAGGCAAGAAATGCAGTAATAAATTCAAATTTTACAAGTTGCGTTATCTGACCAACCACCTACCTGCTCCCTTCCGTCTAAGGAGGTTGGGCAGCAGTAGCTCAGTCCACTAAGTCTTGTACCTGGGACCGGAGGGTCGGCTGTTCAAGACCCGTGTTGAGCACAAAATTTCGGAATGTGAACTGAGCGTGGGAGGTGTCAGTTCACCTTCCGAACACTGCCGAGGTGCCCTTGAGCACGGTCCCCTTTATAAGCTGCTGATTGGAGGAGAACCACAAAAGAGCTTCCTGCTGCTCTACCTCCCCATCACCTGCATACCCACAAGCCCCCCTGTGTGTGTGTTATAGAGATGAAGACCTACCCAGCAACATGACTATTGTAACTGAACTGAATTACTAGTGTATATTTTGTGTGCATGTATATTTGCCCAGATGGGAGTGGAGTGAACTTTTCTTTCTCAGAAGCAGTTTTTAACCTAAATCTGTGTTCTTTATGCATTGCTTACGTAACATTCAAATATACTGTGAGACAACCGTTTTATATCCTGGATATTTGCCAGAAGGAACGCCATGTTCACTTTGGAATCATTTGCGTTAACATTTAGTTATCACAATATGAGGACTTTGGAAGGCTTGGAGAGCTGTGACAGAGATCCTACTGTATTCAGACAGATGGAGCATCTGGTAGAGGAGAGCTGAGTGTGAGTTGGTGGTGGTTGAAGTGGACATGTTCACCCACACACACACACACACACACACACACACACACACACACACACACACACACACACACACACACACACACACACACACACACACACACACACACACACACACACACACACACACACACAGTCTGATGCAACCACACACCTACGCACTGCTCCTTGCATAAAATGCACACTTATATTTCAGCACCATTGTTTTTATTATAAAACATGATGAGCTGAATGCTGGCTTAGGCAAATTTGTACAAAGTGCTTTAATAAAACCAGAGTTCTCACTTTGCTATAATTTATTCAGTATAGCTCTTGATCACAGAACAAATATGAAGGTTATTTCTCCTGGATTCAATATAAAGAACATTGTTTTAAAGGAAAGATTATCTATGAACTCTTTTATTCAGTGAAATTTCTCTTATTGTATGAGTGAACATCTCATATTTGAGTTTTTCATGCACGTTTGAACTTTTATGTTTTCTGATTTCTATGTTTTGTTATCCACTTATGATAGAAGTCATGACATAGACATCCACACAAATTTGAGTTAATCCTAGTAACTGATCCTCTAAGGTTCCTTTTTTGCAGGTTTTTTTCTAGTCGTGTGTCCATGATTAACAATTGTCTGTCTTTTTCTTACAGCTCAGAGATGACTTAGACTGGGATGAGGAGTTTGCTCTGCAGGATTTCCTGAAGAGTGAGCTAATGGAGAAGAACTGCAGAGACCAAAGTGGGCAATCCGACTGCAGGCCTGATGTGGTAACAGACAAAGATGAGGATGGGGAGGAGAAGTGGACGGTGGTGGACACAGTAGGAGAGGGTGAAGTGAGGAACTCCAATCTCCCATCCACCATCTCTGAGGAGGTCCAGTCTGGACGTGGGCCAGCAGGAGGTGAGTAGGGAACACTAAGGCAGACTGCATGACCACCAGGCAACATTTCAATACATCACATACAGAGCAGTTAATACAACTTATTCCTCCAATAGTATATAACGTGGTGAAAGTCAAAAATTATCATAAAACATATAACAGATGTGTATTTATTCGTAAAGAAGCATCAACTATAAGCCGCCCTGTATTTCTGAATTGGCCTTTAACAGTAAATCATTAGTAAGTGTTGAGAACTCTGAGAAGTAGAATGAAGACACAACCTCATCTGTCCAGACTGGGAACTGATGCATTATCTTCTTAGCAACGCAATATTTAAACTATAGTTTGAATGTGAAGGCTCATCATACATTTCCCATATTTGAGAAGCTAATGAAGTAATTTTGTTATGTAAAAGCAAATGTTTCTCTATAAAGCCTGTGTTTGCTCACTGACTGAACAGACTTACTGCTTGTTTTGTAAATTCTTCATTGTGAACAATAGACTGCATGTTATTGGTGGATTTCACCGTCCGTAGCAGTATTCGGGGAACGTCTTCCAACTCTGTTAAGCTCTCTTTGTGAACCCAACCAGTTACACATTGTCTTGGCTTTAAAATCACACATGCAACTAATACACCAATTTGCAGGTTTATACGTCTTACAAAGCGCCTCAGAAGATAAAGTCTGACAGTGAGGTGCAGCTCACAGACTCAGTTTTTGTCTGTGAGTGTTGATTGGTGTGTCTGGATTATCCCCCTGTAATCCATGGGAGTCACAGGGCACTCAGCCACCCTTGAAGCTCCAGCGTGGTACACACACTCAGTCCCCCTAAGGATACACAGCCTCAGGCCTTGGGAAATAGACCCTTTCCTTCTATGGTTGTTGAGGCCCATGATCTTACAGAGCTTGTGTGTTGGATTGGTGTGTGTGTGTGGGTCTCCTCAATTTGTGAAATCCTTGCGTCGTCAAGATCCTTGTATGGCCAGGTGCACAACCATCCTGAGGCTATGAAGTGAGCTCAGTAATCCTCCATTCCTCTGCCTGCATGAGCAACTGGCAAGCAGTGAGACAGGAAACCGGTGGAAATGTGGCCAATAATGCCACCTTAGCCATGCATGGTATTTTAACCCCTCTGACCCTCTCAGCCCAATTCCTGGCGTAATAGATATGCTGACCTTTTTTGGTAAAAGGTGGGGTTGCGTTTTAGGGAATAAACGTTGATACTGAATAAAATGTTGGTTCAGGTATTTAATGGAGAATTTATTATGTCCTTATATTTCTCTAACTTGTCTGTTTTTCTGTTTCCGTATCTGTTACAGGCTCTGCAGTCTGCACTACATCAGAGCCGGAGATGAGCTGCCGGTCTAAGCAGGTAAATTGACTCGTCAAAATATTTTATTGTTTTGTACAAACTGCTTGCCACCATTGGGAATTTGCCTGTGTTTATTGTGCTTTAACTCTTTATTATCTTAAAACAGCACATATTTGATGACAATTATCTTCAATAACAAGATGAAGCTTTACCTTCAAAGTTCACCTTCATAATGAATGTTTGGAGTATAACTAATTCAATGCCAAGCTCAAGATGACATATCTGATAACAGGACAGTTGAAATGAATATTACTTCCCAGTTCTAAGTGTTTTTCATCGCTTGTAATGCCACAACCAAATTCATTTGTTATAGCTCGTGATTATGGGAGGATTAAAACCATTTAGAATTCATGAAAAACAAAGCCTGTGAAGCTTAGTGCTTGATTTCAGGCTTTTGTAAGAATCTTTCTCATTCCTATGAGGTGAAAGTTGGATTATATCTAGACACCAAATCTTAACCTGCTCAGGCCAACAATAGGAGATTGTTGTGGTCCTGGGAAGCTGCCAGGTATGTAGAACAGGTGTGGAACAAGTAGGACGACCGAAACACATTTGGTTTAACATTTAGACTCCTGGGCTGACTTTTTTTCCCCCCCAAACCCTAAACTTTCATTCATTCATTCATCTTCCAAACCACATGCATGCAAGCCACATTTCACCAAGAGTAATGCAAAGCGCCGGAGGCAGTGGTGTGAAGCACACTGCCACTGGACTCTTGATGAGTGGGGGTTTTTTTAAGTGGACTTTTTGTTTTTTCACAATAATAAAGCTTGACAAAGAACAGTACTGTATTTCTAAATGCCAGTAACCATTTAATTTACTTCCTGTAGAACCACAATTACACATCATCAGTTCAGTTATAGGCTTTTACCTTTGTTTTATTGAAATGCACTGTGGCAGGAAATTCTGAAAGCATTGTACTTGTTAAAAAATTGACAAACATATGTTTGGCTTTGCTATATATCTTGTTTTAACTGTATACTTCCTTGGCAGGTGTGGGAAGGAAGGAGGAAGTATTTAAATTATTAAAAATATTAAATGGGGTTAGAGGCACTGGATTCTATGAAATTACTCTTGATCAATTTATCTAACATCTTAACTAAAGTAAAACATCTTTTTGCATAATATTGAGACATACTTTTCAGGCTGCGTCCATGTTTTGAACACACTTAAATTCTTGTTGATGCCTTGTTTCACTATGCAAATGCTCTTTTGCAACATGGGACTATCCTTGAACACACCAGTGGATTTAAACCTGTTCGATAAATGCACATGTCTGATGTTTTGCACCGCTATTGTTTCATACAGCAGGAGACTGAAATACATAGGTAGCAATCTCTACCTAGAGCTTAGAAAATGCTACATAGACAGTATAACTGCAGAGAGAAGGTTATATTTCATCTAGTAAACATTTAATGAATATTTTAATTTCCCTATTTTCAGCATATACGATGTTTCCTGGTATAATTCTTAAATTCTGCTCACCAGCTTTCCTGGACTCACCTCTTTCTGTCCAGGATTTTTTTTTTTTTTTTCATTTTCACAAAAGCATTGGAGCCTGGTGTGGAAGATGCTTTCATTGATAATTGGAATTGTGGCAACACACAAAGTATATGAAAGTATAATGTGAATGCCTTTTATATATGATAATCTTTCTATTCTTCCCTCATCTTCTGTGCTCTTTAATTTCTCTATTTACCTATCAAATAACTCTTCATACAGTATCCCTCTTCACGGCCACTGCTCACAGGAAGCACTCCGCATAGTTCAGTTGCAGCTCTCTACTTCCTTTTATAGAATAATAGAGAACTAACTTTTACTTTTCACTGAAGTGAAAAGGAACATTAACATTAAGGTTTTGCAGGACAAATGTGATAATGTGTTTCCAGTTGAATTATTTTCTTTGACATACAGCAGACACTATACATGGAGCTATGTAACATGAAACATCTCGATGTATTCTCTTTTAGATGGAACAAGTCCTCGTTTTTTAATATCATGCCTGAGAGTTTTGTTTTTTTATTCCAGCAGTCTATCATTCCTTACCGCCACCATTGTTTTCTTTTCAATTCATATGAAGAGGAAAGGAATTTTTTATATTCATCTTTGGTGAAACAGATTATCTTTAATGTATGTCAGTTTTTGGGCAATGCTGACTTCCTATGTATTCTGACACATCTCAGACTAATTTGTTTCAATTGTTGTAGTTTTGCTGTTTGATACAGTTTTACTGTGTTGATCATTCAATCTTTTAACCCCTTTGTTCATTGAATAGTGATCATTTTCTGTGTTTGTGTGATAACAGGAAGAGGTAGCGGTGCTATCCCATTTAAAAGATGTTGGGAATAGCCTTACAGAGGAAGATGCTCTGCCTGAATTGTCCCACATAGAGAACGACAGTAAGATCCATGCTTCCCTCTCACTGTGTGGATTACGCACTCTTTTTGTTTCACTTTCTACTTCTGTCAGCTAAGTTCATTATTGTGCAAGTTAACAGTTTAGCCAAGCCAATTTCCTGACTCATTTGCTCTGTTTATGTAGAGATTATTTTACCAAATGTTGCAAGATTGAGGTCAAGCACTTTTAAGTGCCTCACTAAGGATGCTTGATTTGATTTTTCAGGGTCATTTGCCAATCAGGCTCTCCATGACTGTTTCTGACAATAATGGACTTAACATTAAGTCAAACAACTGAAAGTTTAAAATGTCAATATTTTTCTGTGTGCTGCTGTACATTCAACGTAATTACATTTTCATAGTTGTTAAAAACTGTCACTTTTATACTTCTATAATCATTTTTTCATGTTGTTAGCTAGTAAATATTAAAGCTGAATTATACCATTTCCGTGCATGACAACAGCTGATGATTTGATGATCTGAAATCATGGAAAGCACTGACCATTGTAAAAGTATAGACATGATGAACCTGTTTTCTCCTGTTACAGAAGATGAAAAGCGTCACTCCTGCAATTCAGCGCAAAATCTGAGCAGCTCGTCTCAACAGGATCAAACGATCACCCCCAGTAGCAGCCCATCGACGAATGCCGAGATGGTTCCTCCTGACAGCAAATCACCGGGACCAGATGAGGCTGTTTCCAAAAGAGAGAGGTGAATGTAGTAAACATAAACAAATGTTTGACTCTTCAGAAATACTGAATGGATTTACCTTTAGCAGGAGCCACTGTGAAGAATATACAGATTTTTTTCGTTTGTTAGTAGCAAAGGCGGCACAGTGGGTAGTGCTATCACTTCACAGCAAGAAGGTTCTGGGTTTGAATCCTTTCTGTGTGGAGTTTGTATGTTCTCCCCATGTCTGCGTGGGTACTCTATGAGTTCTCTGGCTTTCCTCCAAAAGTGTGCAGCTTAGGTGAATAGAGCAGAGCAATTTTTCTGTAGGTATGTGTGTGTGAGTGGTTTATTTTTTGTGTGGCCCTGCAAAGTGCTTGTGACGTGTCCAGGGAGCATCCCGACACCCGCCCATAGCCAGCTTGGATAGACTTCAGCAACACCCATAACCCTCAAGTCGGGTAGCAGCTGAAGATAATTTGCCTTGTCTTCAAGTAAATGGATGAATGTATGTTATTACTAATTAATTGAAGTAATACTTATGATTTGCTCAAAATTTGATTCAACATGTAATACCTCATTTCCACTGAGAGGCTAAATCATTGGGCTTAGATGGCAGGTTGCTGGTTGTTTTTCTTAAATAACTCCCTACAATCAGTTCCTCTAAAGGTGATCTTGCTGTTCTAGTAGTAAGATGGTTGATGAAGAAGGGTAAAGAGAACATACACAAATTCAGCAAAGCAAATTTCTGTCTTGATCTCAATCAAGCTCAAACATGAATATCATCCCAGACACACCTGATTTAGTGTTTGCATAGGAAAATAAGAAGTGAAGTCTTTGTGGGAAGTTGACTTTCCCACAGGGACTCGCTCTGTATCCTGGCTAGCCTTATACGGCATGTGAGCAGTTTACGACTAATGAGCCACCTTACAGTGTAAGAAGACGAGGGTTTTCTGTGGCCTTAGTGGTCACGTTTGAAATCATCATTTTATCTAGTTTCATTCTTTTGCATCGCTCTACCCACATTTGCTAGTCAAATAGATATTTTCCTCACTCTGGGAGGAGCTTTTAGTCTAATTAATGTCTCTGGGGCAATGTTTTGCATTGGCAGAGTCCACCCACAAAGAGGCAAAGCTGTTCCTCAACTCTATGTCATATGTGTGTTTTGTCACTTTAGTGACTTGTGCTTTTGTCATTAGAAAGTGTGCTTAATTTTAACAGATTAGAAAATGAATAGTACCTGACAATTTGTCTTAACTGTGGTTAGCAAACATCCAATCGGGAAGGACCGCGGGAAAGAAGAAGAGAAAGAAGACAAGTTGGACTTGAGTGGAGTCGTAATGAACTACACTAAGGTGAGTAGCACAGGGGAAGTGTTTGAATGCACATGGGAAAACAGCTTCCTCTATTCTCTCTTGCACCATATCTCCTCTACATCCTTATCAGATCTAGCTGTCTGCCACTTCATGTTTCCCATCTGAAAGAGATTAGGTGAGCGAGAGAAGTTGGGGTGTTCAGAAAGACTGAATAATCCTTGATGGGGAGGAGCGGACCAGGATGTAAAATAAAAGATCAGAGAGTGAGCCAACGTTCTACTTGGAAGAACTGCATTTCCTGTGGCCAGTGCTTTTTAGAGCATGCAGGACGACTCTGCTATTTCACCTCCCAGTTGCAGCAGACTGTCTGAATGAATGAATGGTTTATTGTGTTACATACTACAGTACAAAAGTTGAGTTGTGTGCCTTCAGCTGACGAAGCATTATTGTTCAAGCCTGCATGGAACTTTTTTTTCTCAACAGTTTTTCCAAATTTTTTTTTTTTTTTTTTTTAACAGATGTTACTACAGTAATAGCTGGAAACTAAGAATGCTTTCAGAAATAACAAATTTATTTATACGTCTGGGTTACAAAAAGCAAAATGAGCGAACAGTTGATAAATTCCAATCAAATCAGTATAACTACCCTTTGGAACAGCATGCTCCAGGTTTGTGTGCACACAGCCATGTATTTTGTAGAATCATAGTCAGGCGTGTGGTTCATTGGTTACATCAAACAGGTGCTATTATCAGAAATTTAATATGTAAGTTTAAACAGTCATGACCTGAAACAAACAGTTGTGTAGGAGGCCTACAACTGGGTAACCAATAGCCAAACTCTTACTAAGGTGAGCTTGTGGAAGACAGGTTCATGTCACAGATCATTAGCAACAAGATGCGAAGTAATTACGCTGCATCACCGAGTTCTGTCCCAGGCAAAGATTGCAAAGCAGACTGAGGTATCAAGATGATGGGCTGTTGAAGTTCAGTAGACGCAGAAGAGTTTGACGCTGCTGTGGAAATAACGAATCCACCACAGCCGTTCCCCAGTTAGTTTACAGTGAGCTGCTTTGATGTTTGTTCTATGCAAGAAGATGTAATCGTACTGTTTGACATGGTCTACCAGTCCTTCATGTTGGATTCAAAGCTCACTGTGTGTTTTAACAATACCCCTGTTCATCAGCTTGGTTTATCTGCATGTTTTTGAGCAATCAAGGCTGCCCCTCTACTCAGAACCTCAGGAGCTGGTGTCCTCAGCTTCATAATAAAGATAACTCTTTGATTACTGAGAATAAATTCTCAGTTATAATCTGTCAGAAAAGACAAGTTGAGTCCTTGTGAACAAAAATATTTGTCTGCATATAATTGTAATTTAAGAGATTTGCCCTGATGTTTCTTATTGGTCATAAAGATAAATATATTTATCCCAGCAGCATCTCTTTGAACAACATATTCAAAGTCATAATTTGTTGTTTTCTGTCCAGATTAACACTGAATAAGTTTTTTTTTTTTTTCTCAACATATTGGTATGTATCAAAGACCTTAAGGCCATCAGCGTTTATATTGCCCTGATATAGGATGCCTCTGCACTTCCTGAGAATACAATTGGGGGAATACAATAAAGAGAGGATGGTTTTTTGGTTCACTCAGTCTGGCTGCATTTATATTTTCATGTCCCAATTCTAAACATGGTGAGGGGATAAACTCATGCCGACACTGTCTTTGATGTTGGACCTAAAACAGGATTGTACAGACATAAAAATCAAAGTTTACTATTTTAGTCGTTTAAAAAAAAAAAAAGTAGTATTGACAGATTTTTTGCATTTGTAAACAGTTGAACTAAAACATGATGCTGAGTAACTGAGCTGGTTTATTTTGTTAAGTTCCCTTTGGAGACGTGTCAAAACGGATATTATACATTCATTACACAATATCCCCTGGCATTGCGCTAAACACGCACGTTACTTCATTGTGCGTCTGTGCCACAACTCTTTATGCGCACACCATATACGCCTCCACTGCTGAGCAGTGTACCACTGTTGCTATGTTCACTGAGGACTCAACAACACACACACATGGAGAGGGAGAGCTGTAGGGCTCTCCATGAATATCCAATCGAGTGATGAATCAATCTTTCTCTGTCAAACTGTGCAGCTTAGGTAGCGATCGCTGCCATGGGACAGGTACGCTACATCTCTGTGAATGTACGTACGTCTTTCAATCATTGACCATTTCTTTTTAACGTGGGGTAGAAAGCTGCTAAATGGCCACCTGTCTTTTTCTCACCCCTCCCTCTTCCTCTTCCTTTTGTCCATCTCAGAGCCTGAGCTACGATCAGTCTGCAGGCAGATCAGCAGCAGACAGGTGAGTAATGCACTCTGTTGAACTTCACTTTATAATAACGGCAATAACTCCTGAGGATTTTACTGATTTATTTGTACGAACTTTAGCTTTTGGGTTTGTATTTTTGTTATAGTTGTGCATAAATGTGAACTGTGTGTTGTAGCACGTGTCTACTACCAGTGCTGTTGGAGGAGGAAGAGAGTGTCCCAGACAGTGTAGCCGAAGCTCCAGCCGTAGCCACCAGCATGGAAGGTAAAAGCAAACAGACTCAAATTGTTGCGCATGAAAGAGAGAAAAAGAGAACATGATATTTTCAGTATGTTTGTTTACGCCTTCTTATAACTGTTTGGAACTTTGTCCACCCACACTCCCAACTCTTCCTTCCAGGCATGGAACAGCTCACCGGTAGCAGTGCAACCACCAACTCTCCATCACAGCCGTCTGTTGCTCATGGTAGCCAATCACAGAACGGTGTGGGCAGCGTGACCTCTGACTCCAGCCATTCTGAGGATAATGCAGCCAACAAGGACTCCTTCCCCCTTAGTGGCAAAAATAAGAAGGAACTGGTAAGACCTGCTCTGCTCCAACATTCTTAAGTGAATGTTGGATCAGCATTGCCCACAAAATAATAGTGAAAAGGAATAAGTGGTTGGGTTGACTACTATTTCAGTTTATTACAGCTTTTGTGTAGGTGAGGATCATTGTATTAAAGGTTTCACCATTTTCATATAAGGTGGCTCTCAACTTGCCCTAGTTTTTATTAATTTATTTATTTTACATTTCTAGTTTTTGGTTGATATAAAACGTGATTATGATGGAGGTTGCAGCAGTTATTATATATTACAAACAAAACGGGGAAATACAATTTATAAGCTGTTGTAATAAAGATAAATGTGAAAGTAGCTTTTGTTGCCATTTAAACATTTTCATAACGCACCCTTTTTATTTTTCATTTTTCCAATTTTTAAGTTTTAGTTTGACTATGATGAGATTGTGCCATGGTAATCTTCATTAAGCATGAAATGCTGTTTTTCCAGCTTTGCACATGTGCTTTTGTGTATGAAACAGAAGGAGGGGTAGTAGGAGTGTCTCGCTTCATATTACCTCCAAATAATTCAGCAACAAGGACTTAACTACTTTTAATCTGCACATTTACCTTTGTTATGTAAAGACGGCTAAAGAGAGAGAAGAGTATGGAGGGAGGGGAATAATATGGATGCTGAGGACACTGTGACCATGGATGGATCTGTGTTCCCAGGAGGGGGGAGAGAGGGTGAGTGATGTTTGTCCAAATCTTGCAGGAGTTATCAAGCAGTATGGAGGCTCCTGAGGAGCAGAAGGTTCAAGAGGAGAAAAACGAGAGCAGTACGGCCTCTGATAAAGAAGGTAAGTATAATATATTACACACACACTGTTACATATGAGATAAGAATAAAGAACATATCTTTTAACACCATCACCAGTTCATTTTTAAGTGACTATTACTTCACCGCATCAGATGTTTGTCATGTATTTACCATTGTCCCCATAGCTGAGGCATCACTAATCTCTAACACTGATGACAACAACAGTAACAGGTAAGACAGCAAGTGATGGCGGCAGCACAGCTCAACACTTCATCATCCGTTAATAAGCTGTTCAGCATCTTAATGGCTGTCTCTTTATCTGCAGCCTGTCTCCTAGTGACAAAGAGGTTGAGGTAAGATTTGGACTTAGAATTCTGTAATTAAGAATGCTGATGTGTTCAAGGACATTTAAAAAAAAATTAGCAGGACACTTGGGGACAGAGTGTTATCTAGCAGATTTTCTAAATCTATGTCTGACTCTGCACCTGATTTTCGGACTGTTAAGTTTCTTTCCACATTTAGTGATTTGGAACCTATAGAATAATTATTCCCATTAAAGGTTAACATGTTTAAGTTGTGCTGTGTGTATAGACTATTATGATGTGATGTCATACAGCGCCTGTATTTTCTTGATAAATAGATAGAACTCACTCCCACTGAGAATGATCCTTCTTACTGTACATTTGAAGGGAGTTTTTAGAAATGGCAATCTTACGTCATGCACTGAAAAACTTTTCAACAGACAGTATTTTGAAATGTAAAATTTTCTACAGGACAGTGTAGAAATCTATCTGATGTAACTTATCCACCAGCACAACAATACTCTTTGACTGACAGCAACTCTTGCACCACTCAAACAAGGAAATGTCTGCCCTGTCTATAAAATATAGTTTCACATCCAATATTTGACGAACCAAGTGCCAGAATTAGATTTTTTTTTGTGCGTTTCATGTTCGCAGGCAGAGTTTCAGCGTCTGGCATTGGGCTTCAAATGTGACATGTTCACCCTGGAGAAGAGGCTCCGGCTGGAAGAGAGGTCACGTGACCTAGCCGAGGAGAACGTCCGTAGGGAGGTGTCCAGCTGTCAGGGCTTACTACAGGTCAGTCTGCACATGTGTGGAGCGTCACAGCTCTGTGTGGACCACATGATCCTCCAAACGTTATTTGTCTAATGTGGTGAGATTCATGTTTGAATCAGTTTTTTTTCAATCACAGAGAAGATTATCAAGATAGTGATTATAATGACTTCAAATCTAAGCCAATCTGTGTATTCGATGAGACCTGCTTTCACTTTGGTCTCCTTTTCCTCATCCATTCTTTCTCTTTTTCCTTTTCTCACAGGCTTTGATTCCTCTGTGTGAGGATGACAATCAGTCCATGGAGATCATTCAGAGGCTCCAGAAGAACCTGGATATCCTCATACAGTCCATGATGAGGGTGTCCAGCCGCTCTGAGATGTTGGGAGCTATTCACCAGGTAGCCTGATGTTGTTAGCATGATTCCGCCACTTTGTGGTGTGGTATTAGACGTTCATACCTGGGTTATGAAGAAAAATCAGCCCTGTGCTTCTACTGATGCAACCATGTGTTTGTGACTTCAGGAGAACCGTATTGGTAAGGCGGTGGAGGTGATGATCCAGCATGTGGAGAACTTGAGGAGGATGTACACTAAGGAACACGCGGAGCTGCTGGAGCTGAGGGACACGCTCATGCAGAACGAGAGGTCATTTGGGTCACAAACAGAGAGAGGTAGTGTGTGTAGACGCATGTCTGACTTGCTAAATGACTAATTCATTTGCACACTGATTGTACCAGTTAGCGTGTTTGTTCATGCAGTCAGTATTGTTTATTACATAGTGGCTGTGGCAATATTTGCTTGACACTTTATTAACTTCAGAAACTGATGAATACGTTTAATTTTTTTTTTCGGCTTCTGAAAATGGTTTCAAACATACCCAACATCAAACCCATTGTCAACCTGTACTGAATATGTCTCTATAAAACATGAACGACACAAAGCAAATACAAGTTGTCTAAACCTCTCCTCTTTCCAGATGACTTCCGTGGCAAGAAGCAGCCAGCATCGCAGTACTACAAGGTCAGCTGTCCCTGGATCAGTCTGCTCCACTCAGGTGCCTTCATGTGGGTCAAATTCATGAGAACTAATTTTTTTCATCTGTCACACTTTAGTCTTCAGCCCGACGGGTCAGCATAGCAGCCATCCCTCGTTCTGGTGGAGGCAACACGCTCTTTGACCTGGTGAGGACAGCAAGCACTCTGGTTGTTCTGGGCTCAAGTAGAGGGACTTTTACTTTTAATACAGTACATGTTTCCTGTTTAGATAGCTATATTTACCTTGTTTAAATAAGTCATATTGACATTTTGTAATTATGCAATATACATGGATGTGCCAATGCAATAAAATTTTCAGATATGATCAAGCTACAAATCAATGAAATAATGAATAAATGAGTGCATTACCATAGAGAACTTAAATGTGTGTAAAATGAAGGTTTTATAGCTGTGAACGCTGGAGTTAGTCTATCCAGACATGCTGAGGTTTTTTTTTTACAGAATTAAATGGTCCAGGTTTAAATGTGTCATTTTTCTACATCAGGTTTAGCTTGAAGTGTATTTTCGTTTTCATTACTGTTGCTCGCGTTGATTTTTTTTTTTTCCCACCACAGGCCAAAACACAAGAAGGCTCAGAGACAGAAATGGAGAGACTGACCAGACGTTCTCCATGGTAGGTATTTGTGTTTTAAATGTGTGTTGGTTAACATGCCTGAACCTGTAGAGTCCTGAAGCTGCTGAACTTATTCTACACAGCAGCATTGTCTTTGATGTTTGGGAAGCTCTTGGCCAAAGAAGCTTGGTGTACCATGACATCAGGGTTGTTGTTATGCCCCTATGTGATAATGATGGTTTCCAGGAATATGGCAGGAAAGAGCATGGCACGCCCCCCTCTAAAGCGCTATGTTAGCTCTGCGGCCTGGGTTGACACTGAAGATCCCTCAATCATGATGAAGGGGTAAGATGTGCCCAGAAGTCTGCCACTCTGTGTTGGATCTAGATGTGTAAAGATGGCTGCCCCTTGTGAGACATCATCCCTGTGGGTCCTGTGGTGCAGTCGGGTTTACATTCCTCCAAATCCAGTGGAGCGAGTATTTTATGCAAACAAGTTCAAAAAGCAAATTTTACATTATAATTGGCAAACAACTAGTAAAAACGCATGATTGCTTTTTTTTTTTTGTTGTTGTTTTTTGCCCTAGGTGTCAGGTGAATTACACAAGGTAGAATATTATTATAGCGCTAATTTGAAGGTTTCAAGTGCAATGAGGTAAGAAAACTGAAACATTTAATCTGTTACTGCAACAAACAGATCTGCGGGAACAGCAGCCAGCTTTAATGCATCTGGTCCCCCCCTTGCATGAAGAAGTGTTTATCAGTTATTAACACAGCCTTTGGTGCCAATTTCTTAGTGAAGCATGTCTAAAAAAAAGAATCTGGACTTCTTTGTTGTTTTTTTATTGTCCTTATTATGTTCAAATATCAACAGAAAAATTAAGCCAATATGAAGTGCAGAAGATAGGAAGAACTTTTTACACTGTCCACACCTGAGAGAATGTGAAATTATTTTGTGTTTTCTCTGTACTGATGGAGCAGGTAATCAGTGGGCATGCATTGTTATCCAGCAGAAGATTGTTTCAAAGAAGACCACCAAATAAATATCTGTGGAAAATATCACTCTGCCTATAAAAGATGAATGTGATTCGTCAGTAATTCTTGGCTGCATATGCATGGAATGTGCATGAGCTTATATGCACAAAGAGAACATAGTGGTTGTGCAGCCATGCTTGTATTTGAATGTGCAACTGAACAGTGTGTTTGTGAATGCCTGACCCACGCATGCAGGATGTTCTGCGACAACACTGACAGCAACTCAGAGGACAAGCAGGGGGAGGAAACAGTGGTGCAGAGGAGGAGGTCCAGTCTCAGTGAGCTGGGAAACAAAATCACCTCCCTCATTCTGCCACTCAAGACGTTAGTCCAACCAAAAACCCGCCGATTATCAGCACGACTTTCTAACGGCAAGGCTCAGAAGCTGGCAACACCGTGGAAGAGTTCATCATTTAGTTGAAATGAGGTTCCACTAGTTGCAAACTGTGTTCTGGTGACACCGGTTATTAATTTGTCAACTGCTCTCTGTAGGCAATGACCTTTGGCTTTAAAGTCAATCGTACTGCCCCTTTAACGTCTTACATCTTAGCCATGTTAGTGTTGGGCCCGATGGAGACAACATAGCATTTTGATAAATTAAACTCCAGTGTTCATATTTTTATGATTTATTAGTGAGCATTAAATCACTCTCGCTAATTATTATGAGTTGATGTATTTTTTAAATGCTCCACTCAGAAATTTGAACATGTGGAACCCCCTAAATGATGAAGCTCTTTCATTAAATTAGTTCATACTAAAAACCATCGTCTCTCCTCCAGGGGCTCAGAGGCTTTTAATCCCTGCAGTGTTTTACTTGGAACCGTCTCCAGAATCATTTCCTTCTGCTGTCAACTTGACATCAATGTGATAACTGATCAATGCTTTGTGTTTAATCTATGAAACACAAAGCATTGATCAGGTATTACTGCTTTGTGTTTCATGCATGAATTAATAATAATGCCCTGATTTTGCATTGTGCGGCTCATGCCTTTTGTTCAATAGAAATGTACTGCTCTGTCTTCCATCACTAACATGTCAGCCAACAGAATAATTCCATGTGCAAATTACTGCAGACTATTCTAGATTGTTGTGGGGTGTCTACTTATCACATGCAAGCAGATGATGTGTTAATTTGAGCTGTCCTTGTCTCTTTTCCTCCTGCCACATTGCTTAGGAGTCAGGATGAGCTGTTTGTGATGCTGTAAGTGTTTAGGGAGGAACACATTTTTGGATTCTACAACTGTCCAGAAAAGAAAAAAAAAACATCAGCGTTGCATGCAAGATTCTTGTATTTGTCATGTGGGAGTGCAAATCAAACGTCACTTAATGCCGTGCACTGACTCTCGTCATGACTGGAGTGATTTCAAGCAGCACCGCTACTGCTGACAGACTTCACTTCTAGCTTGTCTGCTTCTTTTGCTCAGTCAGTCAAATCCACCGTACCATCCACTACTAACATCTGCTCATAGCTGAAGAGAATGTCAATGGTTTTCTATGTTGATATAGTGAGTAGAATGGGCTTTGTTGAAATCACCTTTAGATTGCTGCAGCCCATTCTCCACTAACTGTCCATTGCATTACTTACCAAAAATGATGCACAAATATTTATATTTGTATTTATAGTCATGAATTACCACCCTTTGTCATTTTTGGTAACTTTTGCATCGTCTGGCTTCACTTGGGATCTCTATTTTGTTTCCCTTTTTACATCCACGCTTTGGTGACTTTTTGTGGTTTGATTGCCTCCCTCCAGTCCGAGCTCTTCCTCCAGCCTTACATCTCCTGACCCGGGAATAGCCCCGACTCTGTCCCACAACGCGACCTCTTCACGAACAGCTGCAGCAGTCGCCAGAGGCGGCAGGGGGCTCTGGCTCTGGTTGGCGATGGTGGTGGTGCTAGCAGGTACATCCAGTTTGCCAACTCATTGACAAAAATAAGAGCCAGGACATATACTGGCTAACACCTATACATGTGTACATTTTGTAATTGAAGAGAATTTCCAAGTCTATTGCTTGCGGAGCATGGGTTTACTGATTAAAGATTGGTGTACCCCCTGTGAACAAATCCATAGATTTCAGTACATCACAGTCCATATTTGGTGTCTTCCAATCAAGAACTGAAGACATTTTCTCACTTCTAATACACATCCATGGTTTTCTTCCAGGTCTCTTGGCATTGCTGGCCAGCCTGGTGATGCAGCCTGTAGTAGATGCGGCCCCTGTAGGGACAGGTGACTCCTGGATGACCATCCAGCAGCTGCTGTGGCCCTATGCAGGGCTCCGGCACAATGGACAACCCCCCATCTAGCGCCTTTGACCAGGGTAGATGGTGGTACTGTCCATAAGCCCTTCGCAGAAATGATCTGTGCACTGGTGTGGTTTTGAAGGAAAGAACATTGTACCACATCTGAGCAGAGGCTGTTGAAATGCTTTACTGGTGCCTGAAGACTCTGATTGGCCAGGCCTCAGGGGATCGTTAACCCTCTGATTTTAAGCATCACATCATGTTTGCTAATTTACTTTGTTTGTGTTTTCAAGAGAATTTTCCATTACTAATGGATCACGATGGACTTCTTTACACCCGTGACATGTTACACAATTTTCCTATCATTGCTGCTGGCAACTGACCAAGAAACCAATGTAATCTGAGAAGCTGGCTCGAGTCATCAGTGCTGCCAACGTGAACCGATCATACAAGGAACTTCATCAGAATGATAGCATCGTCAAGTCGTGCATCGTTGGGCCAGTTTTCATCGACAGACATCAAGACCGTGGGATCCAAATATGCCACATAACTTTTTAAACATGTTTCATGCACTTAAGGAAACGGGGGAAACCAGCCTCCATGCATGGGCTGTAGAGGATATTTTTCAATTTTTAACTTATAAACACTGTTAATAAATCATTATAAATGTTTTTAAAATATTGAGATATATTTATGAGTTTGTTAGTTTCTTGTGGGAAGCTGTTTATTTTTCAAGTAATAATCTTTTTGTTCCAGTCTTAATACCAAATGTTTGGGGTTTTTTTTCTAAAGCTCTTGTGGATGTTAACATTTTCAACTTCTTACACTTTTGTATGTCCCAAAGAAGCAGCTTGAAACTTTGCACAAATAAAGTAGCCAATTCTATGATAGCAGACATCTTTTCTTATGTTCATAATAGCAGTGTGTTTAAAAAGGTGGGTAAACCTCAATTCATCAAATATTTTTTTATTTTAATGTACACAAATGCGTTGGGGACACATCATTCTATTTCAAAGCAAGAAAAGTGGAAAAAGTCATTGATCGTATTTTGGAGTCGAGAAATTAAATATTAAAAAAATAGTGACATTTTTATTTACAAACCTGAAAATCAAGTGTATAGACTAAGAAATGCTTGAAGATTCAATGTTCCTGAGAATCATAAACTAATATTTAGTTGCATAACCACAGTTTCTGGTAGCTGCTTAACATCTGTGTTGCATGGAGTCGACCAAATTCTGGCACGAGACAGCAGGTATTCCAGCCCAGGACAATTGTATTATGTACCACAGTTCTTCTACATTTCTTGGTTTTGCCGCATGAACGGCCCCATGTTGGCCCACAAGTGTTCTATGGGTTAAGTTCCAGGGATTTGTTGGCCATTCCATTACTTGAATTTTGTTTGAACTAAGATTTTGCTCACACCCTGTGTTTGGGGTCATTATCAGGGGCATCTCCTCTTCAGCATACAACATGACTTCTTCCAGTCATTTACTCAGACTGATCCATGATCACTGGTATGCGATAAATGGGACCAACACTATAAGAGAAACATCCCCATATGATGCTAGTACCATCACGCTTCACTGTTTTCGCTGTGTGCTGTGGCTTGAATTCAGTGTTTTGGGATTGTTTGACAAACTTTCTGTGGACCTTAGACCTAAAAACATCAATGTGACTCATCAGTCCACAAAATATTGTTCCATTTCTTCTCAGGCCAGCCACTGGGTTCCTTGGCAAACTAACTGCTTCAGCACGTCTTTTTTTGACAAGAGGACTTTGCGGGGGCCTCTTGCTCGTAGCTTGGTTTCACATAGACATCCTCTGATTGTTACAGTAATCGGAGACGGCCTTAGATCTTCTCTAATCCTCCTGGAGCTGATCACTGACTGAGCCTTTGCCATTTTGGTTATTCTCCAATCTATTTGAATAAGCATTTGTCTTTTTCTTCCTCACCTTTCTAGATTAAGCTGCCATTTTAAATGAACAGTATCATTTTTTGCTTTTAAAATCTCAAAGGACACTCTTCTTCTGAACAATGCCTAGAATGACCCATTTTACTCTATTTTTCAAGGAAAAATGCACAGCCAGCATATACAGCATTAGTTGCCTTGATCCTTAAATAAGGGCCACCTGTTTACACCTTTTTTTCCACATAATGACCTCAATAATTGAACTCAGCACTGCTATTTTCTTGAACACACCCTTTTGGTTAGTGACTTGGTTTCACAGAATCCGCAGCATGCACATCATTCCTGTTGGGTCTATTGGATTTCTATACCTTTACTAAACCTTCTGGAAGCTTGCAGTGTAGAAGTTTAAATTCGAACAGTAGCGATTTATCTTGCTAGTGATGTGGGACTGCCATTATTTTGAACACCACTGTGCTTGTTTCAATGGTTAAAATATCTGTGGGTAATTTCATTCACTGTTTGAATATATCAGGGGTCTGGTGGCACAGAGCAGGCTCTGCACTGTGTGGACAAACAGATAATGTGATTCTCTGGTCCTGGCAATGCCACCAGCGCTCATGTTGTCTTGGAGCGTGTGGATGAATGTGGAGTGAAATTCAGTCCCAGGGTAATGTTCTAGAGAGAGAACCTCGCTCCTCTCTGTTATTTCCAGCTTCTTACTCCTCTGAGCTTCCAGTAGGTAGAGACTCCATGACTCCTCAGGCACTGGGTCTGGGTCCTGGTACTCACATGCCTGGTAGAGAAGAGATATTGTAAATACGTTTGCAGAAGAAAATTCAAAAATAATGAGTTTTCATCTCAGGTTTAAAGCTGGTCTTGTCTGTTTGAGATAGAAACCATTCTGCTCTTCATTCTGAGATTGGATCTCATCCCTACATTCCCTTCATGTGTCAGCTGTGCTTGCGATCAGGGCTCTCAGGTGATAACATAAGTTTCAAATAGTGGTGGACTAACTTAACCTAATTCAGTGCTAAAAGTGGTTGGAATGAACATCTGGTGACTTTGTGTTTACTGAAGGACATAAATGACTTTGTGTCAACATAGGGGAGAAGGGCCATTCCACACTGGGAGGAGAAGAAGAGGACACTCAAGTGAATGTTTGTGCATGTGAAAATACCTGCACGATCAGATTCTGAGCATCACATTTAGAGTTCCACTTGCTCCATGAGAATGCACAAGCAGAGGCAAAGAGGGCCATCTGCTCATAGGCAGCATTTTCTAAGAGAGGGTCCTGCCAAGGAGGAAAACAGCCATTAAATGCTAGAACCTCTGTAGAGGGGTAAAGTTAAGGATTGTAGTTTTGAATAAAATTTGATGGCTGGGCGATCCGTCTTCAAGACATCTGCTCTACCACTGAGCCACTGCCGCCCCGTACTACCCTTTTCTAAAAATTAACCAGTAACTAAAACCTTGTTAACGGGGCTGACGTATTTGTCGGTGTGCTCATTCACAAAGATGTTGATTCCAGTGTTGAGTATGGCTTTCTGCAGAGCGGGGCCACTCATCCATTTCCCTGAGAGGTGAGGCAGACCTTCCTCTTCCTCCCACAGCAGCATACACTGATTTTCCTGTTGGTTACATGCAGTAGGTGTAAATTATCTTTCAGTTTATATCTCCCAATTCACTCAACAGTTGGTGTTCTCCAGTTTCTTACCTGGATTTTGATAGTGACGGTAATCAGAGACCCGTTGACGGTGAAAAGAGCCGAGTTTTGACCAAGAGGCCTGAGCTCCCAGCTTTGGAAGGGAAGGTTGGCATATGTTTCTTGCATCAGTGCAAAGGTCTGGAAGGAGTCCATCTTCAATGAGAACTTAGCATCTGTCTCCTCATAAGAGATGTCAGTGATCCAATCCATCCTCCACTGCTTCTCTGGATGAAAATTGTCAGTTTTAACATCTCTCTGAAATTAGTCTGCTTTATTTACACCTTGACCTGCTGGAGGGTGTTTAATAGTAGCTCTACCTGTAGCATCCCAGCGAGCCGGCTTGGGCGTTTTCAAGAAGACGACAGAGTCGGACAACGTCATAGACACACCAACAGGGAGGGTGGTAACGCCTTCACTGTCATCCATGTTAGGTGTCTCCAGAGGACAGGTGAATGTTTGTAGCCCACCGTCTAGCAGCTGTTAAATGGAAGAAGGTGAGCTGTACTTTATCTAGTGGTTCAGACAGAAAACAATGAAACCATTTCCTGTTTACCCGTCTAATTTCCCAGCCTTGAACCTGGCAGGCTTGTGGTGGGAGGAAAAACAGGTCGCAGAAGAAGACTCCACCAAGCGGTGTGTACTCTTTTAAATCCACCACCTGGACACCAACATTGGACGTGGACATCTGCGCCACAGATGAAGTCGAGTCTAACTCAGCTGGAGAGCAAGAAACAAGGAAGACAAAACAGCGGTTTTCATTTGCCAAGATCAAGATGTTCAGCTTCTTGCTCTTTCATCAGTTCATCAGACTGGTTTTTATTCTATTGTGAAAAAATAAAATTGTTCTTGTCTTTAATGGTTTTGACAAACAGTTTCCATCAGAGGTTTAGATTTAGTCGTTACATGATGGTAAACCATGTGTCAAAAGACCTGTCGATCATCTTGGTAGACACCTGAATGTCTTACCACCAAGAGCTTCCATCTGGGTCTGTACTTCGCTCTGTTGTCCCTCTGCTGCCTGGGCATCGGCTTCCTCTGCTGGCTGGGCACTGGCTCCCTCTGCTGGTTGGGCACTGGTACCCTCTGTCTGGATACAGGTAATAAGAGTGGAAACATCACAATGAAGTTACTGACCCAACCCAGAGAGCCTCTCTGTCACCTCACCTTCTTGGTGTCAGACTCTTGGATGGACTGCACCTCCTCTTTCATTATGTGCTCTGTCTCATCTTCATTCACCTCCTTCTGTTCAGGTGCCTCCTCACAGCCCTCAGGAGAGCTTAGAAGAGGAACAATATGTAGCATTACCAGCGTTATAGTCCTGTTTAAAGTGTTTGCAGTATCCAGTACCTTTGGATGGGTGCGTGTGTTCCCAGTTCATTCATTCTAACCAGCAAGGACGGGTGGTCGTAACGCGTGTGGACGATCCGTAGAGCGACATCTCTCACTGCCAGCTGTCTGGAAAGCTCAAAGCCCAGGCCCATCTCTTCAAAAACATAACCTTTAAACCTGAAAGGAGCCATTGGAGACAAAGAAAAATACTAGCTCTTCACCTCTCCTGATAACTATAAAATTTCTCCAAATAGAGCTGTTCATTGTGAGGACAAATTATATACAAATAGTATCCTATACTTAAAATCAACAAAAATGACTCATACTTTCTCTGAGTTTCTTCAGAAAATTTGAAGATCCAACACAAAGTCTTTCTACAGTCAGTGATCACTTTTCCTATCTGGGACTGCTTTTCTACTTTCAAGTATAATTGACAAATATTGGACGGCGTGTAGATAAGATGCTTAACCTTCACTTATTTCACCAACCTTGGGTTCTTATTGATGTTGGCCCAAAGATATATTGTGATGTTGTCAGTGCTGATTACAGCCTGCATGTTGCCTGTGTCAGAGTCAATGTTTTCACTGGCTCCCTGTGGACAATGAGACACACAGAAAGTTTCTGCAGATGATCACTCTTTGTCTTTAAGTTCTAATGCGACTGTGATTCTCGTACCTTGAGGATGTCCTCCGTGGTGAGGTCATGTTTGCTACGGATTAACTCCTGCAAATGGAGGATAGCCTCCTGGTATCTCTGGCCTTCTTCTGGATCTGTTGCAGCTCTGAACAGAACTTCAAGCTCGTCAATCAGCTAGAAAACAAGGACAACAGCTTACTGTTCATCCCTCAAATGTTGTATTCATGAGACAATCCACATTGACGTCATTCTCAAATAATTGGCCCAAAATAATCTCTAAATTGGCCCCAAATAATCTTCTTATTTTCCTTGGGTAAATAAGCAGGTGAAACACAATTCATTTACATTCCCATGTACACATTAAACACACACCTGTAGGGCGATGTTACACTGCTCGAGCACATGTGTGCTGTCGACCTCTGGGTCATCTCTCCATAAGGTAAGGAATGTGTTTATTTCCCGCTGCACTTCTGGGTCAGGGGAACCATCACACCGCATGTATCTCTCCCACTGGACACAGACAAACACAAATATTTGATTTTAACTTGGTGACAAAAGGAGTGAACTTAAAAAAAGAGTCAACTTCTGAGATGGAGGACCTGATCCACTTCAGCTCAGTCTCTTCAAAGCAGATACAGTGCTTAATTTTGATGGTCTGAGGTGTGAATTCCTACATTTGGTAGCTATTAAAAGATTCCTAAAACCATTTCAAAAGGGTAGATTCAAAATTTTGCGTCAGAAGAGAATATCTAAAAAAAACTTGACTTCTGTCTAAACTCATTGAGTCAACATTACAATATTGATTATTGATACAGGAATCCTAACTGAGGATAAAAACCTATAATCATGGAAGGATTATGCAATCAAAATGTCAGCCATCTCTTACTTTCTCTGTCTCCGCAGCCTTAGTCTTCCATTCCGTTACTGCGGCGTGATTGTTTTCTAGCAAACACTGGAGATGATTTAGTTCACCTATGCGGTGTTCTCGAGCCTGTCAGCAGAAGACATTAATGGAGGCCACAGAGAAGTGTCCAAGCTCAATATAGCACACACAGAGATGTCCATTTAAGTAGATACCGGTCAATCAGTTTGTTATGCTGATTTAATACTGAATTTATACTGAATGATATGGCATTACATGCAGAAGGCACAGCATACCTTTATCTTAAGTAGCTCTAGCTCTCTCTCCTTTTCCTCCCTCTGTAATCTTTCCTGTTCTTCTTTCTCAGCTTGCAGTCGTGCTTCCTCTATAAGCAAAAGCAGAATATGTCCTGAATTTTGTAGGATTCTTTTCATTCCAAAATATTGATGAAAATTCTAATCAAATGATTAAACAGATGTATTACCTTCCTCTTTCAGTCTCCTCTCCTCTTCCTCTTTTGCTTTTTGAGCTTTGCTCAGCTTACCTTTTTTCTTTGCTGCCTGCCCCACAAAACATTACATTATTTTTTTAACAAAGCAAATTTGTTACGAGTTAAGAAAAAACCCTATACTGTACTACTGTGGACAGCAGCTGTTGGAGTGGAGTGGTATCTACTCTATGTCTGACTGCATATATCTTTAATTACATGTGAAATAATGTTTTGTATGCACTGACTGACTGTTGCTCATACCTTTTTTTTCTTTGGCGGCTATTTTTCTCAGGAGGAAACACACAGAGAAAGTTTAAAGAGAAATACAAGAGAAATGAGAGTTAAAAGAACATGCAGATTGCGCACAGAGCGGGACTTGAACTCGCAACCTCCTTGCTGTGCGGCCCTACCCACTGCGCCTCCGTGCTATAACGTCTTACTAATTAATATAATTAGTGTTGAACTGAGACAAGTAAGGAAAAAAGCCGAAACTCACCATGTTGAAAAGTATTAGGAATAATGAATAATGAATGGAGAAAATAATTTCCACAAAGAGGGATTAATAAAGTACATTTCTTTCATCTCTCTTTCCTTCTTCTTTCATGTTTTGTCATCTGAAGAGTCCGAGTAACCATAGAAACCTGACGCATGCGTGGTTGTGATGTTTCGTTGCGACATAACGAAACGATATACGACTGGTGTGTTTGTTTACTGTAGAGGTCTCTGCCTTCTCGACCACTTTGAGTGTAATAACGTGAAATATTACGTGTAAGTATGAATTCACTATTTTATATAGTTGTTTACAGCATTTGTATTGAACAAATAACAAATATGCTGTTTGACAGCTACTGCTGTTTGACAACTCCGTAGTACGTTAATATACCAACCTGTGTGTTCGTGTTTGCGACAGAAGCCAAAACGACATACGGCTGTGGACGGACAAGTTCAAGTCTTGGAAAAAAGGAAGGACAACGAAAATAGGAAGAGCTGTACTTTACCTTTTATCCTGCTTAGTTTGTCTGCAAAATAAAACGTGATTATGTATTTACTGATTGGTTTTGTTGTTTGTGGCATCTGTGATCACTTCTAACAGCCATGCTAGCTGACGTGTGTCGATAATTTATCTGCCTATGTTGTTATTGCCATTCCGTGCAATTAATAATTCGTATTTTTTTGTTTTTTTTCAGAAACGTCCACTTCGTGTCTGCGATGGCCAGTCCTCTAAAGGCTGAGGTTACCCGGCTTTACAAAACTGTAAGTGAATTAGTCCCATTGTGTTTGTGTCCTGTAATGCAGACTATTCTAACATGTTTCTCGTTGTCCTAAAGCTGCTCTATCTCGGTCGTGAGTACCCGAAGGGATCGGCTTATTTCAGAGAGCGCTTGAAGGCAGCGTTCATGAAGAATAAAGACGAAACGGATCCTGAGAAAATCAAACAGCTGGTGGCCCGTGGTGACTTTGTCATTAAGGAACTGGAGGCACTTTATTTCCTCAGAAAATATCGAGCAATGAAAAAGAGGTATTATGAACTAGAAAAATGAACTGCCCTCAAACAGGACCAATGACCCATCAGGAATATGTGACCTCAGTAGAAAAGATCCGTGTGTGAAAAGTGCCAGAGGGTGATGAATGAATCAGTTTCAGGAACTTTGACAAGGAAGTCCCAAGTTTTTGCTTTGTTTTAAATCCTAAATTTATGTAAAGGCTGTTTGTATGAACTATAAAACACCCATCACTACTTACCCAAAAGCATAAAGGAAATACATTTTCAGTAGCTCTGAACTATCTTGAGAAGACACAGAAGGTTAATAAAGCTGTTCTGTGGAGCATTGAATTAATGTAAAACTTTTCAGTCGAGAAAGAGTGAGCCAAGTTGATTTTTCCAATAACCCTAATGTACAATGTGTACAGAATACTTTTGCTTTAACTGTATTGAAATTTACCTTCTTCTACAGAAGAAGGAATGAGCATGTCTTCTGTCAAGTGTAATTTAATGTATGTTCCAATGCTGCTGTTCAGATTTTGGCTTCGTAAGACAGGATAAGTTGTAGACATGAACCTGCAGAAGCTTGATTAACAGTAAAATATATGGTGATGTGCATATACTGCACATCCAAGTATGCAATTGCATTTACATCTATATGTACACAATACATATATGTAAATATATGACTGTATTTCTTGAGAAGTGAATGTATTAAAATACAAAATAATTTAGAAAATATTTGTATATTATGAAATCTAAACAGTACTCTTGATATTTTCTCATGGATGCTGCCCTCTGTTTTTCACACATATGTGAAGACTTGTCGTATTTCATGAACAAAATTCTACAAACCAAAATTCAAGTTCCAATGAAAAGTTTAAGCAAGAATGACTGATTGGCTTCTGTTTCAGGAAAGAAATACAAATCATCAAATGTCACCAGGCTGGTTGTCAGTCACACACTTGGTGCTGTTAAAATGAAACTGATGCAGTTATCACCAACAGTCAAGTCTATGAGAATTGCATGAAATGAAAATTTATGTAGAATCGATAAAATCAGTCATTTCAGTGGTATTGGTAGTTTATGTAAAATAAGTCTGGTTTCTAAAAAATTAAAACTACACAACATCCCGATGGAACCTCAGTCTCCACATTATGTTGACTTAGGATCGTATTGTCTACTATGAACTTAAAAAATAATTAGATATGTTAATTGTTGATTTTATTTCATGATTAAGAAACAAACAGAACGAACCCCACTCTCCTTGTTTTTTTTTTTCTGACAAATAACCTGCAAATGCACATCTTACATCAAAAGAAGACCATTTTACAAAAATACATTTTTTAGGTTTTTTTTTTGTATACCGATATACATTTGAAGCTGTGATTTCCTGGCACTTAATAAATGACAGGAAACGTTTAAAATGTCTCAGATTAGCATATAGTCATATCTTTCATATAATCAATAGCAAATTTAACTGTAAACATTTTATAATGGACTATTTTCTTCATGTTGGAGTTATATTTAGTGAGTCCATCTCAGTGCTATGCAAATCAGGTTTTTTAACTCCAACTCTCTTCTGTCTGCTTTCTGTCACCTTTGACCTCCCTTCTCTCCTCGTGACCTGAACAGGGAAAAGCACAAAAAAAAGTCAGGAGCTGTCATGAGTCTGCAGCATTGGATATTGTTTCTCTGCTGCAGCACTTACTCTGTCTTTGAGCAATATAAACAGGTAATAAAAGGTTGTGTCTTCTTTCTTGAATGTAAGCCCTAAGTCCACTCTGGATTTCCGACCCCCTGAAAGATGCAAAACAGGATCATTAATGTTTATTTGTTGTATTTAAATATCAATAACAAAACTTATATTGTTTTACCTGTAAACATGCTGACTACAAGTCCAACAATGACAGCCGTTAGAGTTCCAATAGGACCAAAGTAGAGATAGGAAGGAAACTGCCAGGTATCTGCCAGCTGATGACTGATGGTGGGAGAAGAAAATTAATCTCAGGCAATCAATCAATCAATAATGGGGGCGGCAATAGCTCAGCCCACTAGGTCCTGGACTGAGGACCAGAGGGTGGCCAGTTCAAAGCCCATGTGGGAGTGTGAACTGGCAGTGGAGAGGTGCCAGTTCATCTCCTAAGCACTGCAGAGGTGCCCTTGAGCAAGGGAAGGAGCTGCCCGCGGCTCTACATCTCATCATCTGCATGGTTACAGGCTCCAATTTTTCAGCCTAGATCTGAGGTTTCTGTTCCTTTAGGATGATATCAGTTTTTTCTGTCCATTCACCAGTGTTCCACATGATTGATATTGTGTGTATGAAACTGACTGAGAGATTCATGGGATTTATAAACTATTTACTATATATATTTATTTCAAAATTTGATTTTCTCACACTTGACGTGAAATGTTTGCCGATTTTGAGATATTTTTCATTTTTCTGAGCTGTAGGCTGCAATAATCAAAATACATTTTTCAAAAAATGCTTGAAGCATTTTTATTCTAGAATGCAGACAACAAATATTGCACTTTCCCAGGATATTCTTTTCTAATCTTTTGAGATGCACTTGTATATATCTTCAGCAAAAAGGTGAAATCACAAGTACAGTGCGCCCTCGCTCAGTCGCGCATCAACACTCACGACTTCACTTCATCGAGGATTTTTGGTTGGCAGTCACGTGATACCGTACGCGCATTCTATTGGCTGACGGCATCCGGAAGTGCGCTCCGCTCTGTTAGTCTCAGACTTTTGTGAGACACAAAGGCACTTTAAACAGTTGATAAGAGTGTGGGAAAAGGTAATACAGATAAAAGGTGGTTTAATATCAGTACGGGGAGGGTTCATAAATGTTTAAATTACCGTAAATAATAAGATAAATAGATCTTGATCGCAGATTCCTTAATTGCGTGTGGTTCCTGGAACGCGTTAATCGCTGTGGTGGAATGTTTAAAATAAAATAATTTCATAAAATACACACTACAGCAAAGATGACGTATTGATGTCAGTTCGACATGGGGTTGGTTTGACATGTGGTCAGTTGCCGGTGGATCCAGTGACTGCTCACCACGTACACACACATAGCAAAGCTTGTCTAGAAGAATTCCGCAGAAACTTCAGTTGAGTTGAGTTGAGTGCCAGCTCGACTCCCGGGATGTCGTTACCAGAAATCTTGTTAGATAAGTATCTGATGACTTTGTTTGTCTGCATCATCGATGACACTGTTGGACTTCTCTCAACCTATGTGTGATTTGACAAATAAACATTTTATACTGATGTACTTTGTCCTGTCTTAAGAAAACTTCTCTCCACCACACCGCAAAGAATGAGGGCACACTGTATTCAATTTGTGTACATTACTCTCTGTTCAATTTCTGCACTGCAGCGCATTTTCCGAACATACATGCAGGTAACCGGTGTATGTGCTCCTGTAGCTACGTTATGTATTGATAGGTTATTAAACCTGCAGGATTGTTCAGGTCATTTGTAACACATTGAGTTGCACCGTTGCTTTCATAATAATTTGATTCAATCATTCACCACAGCCAGTTACACACTTACATGCCACCATTGTTCTGTACAAATGTTGTGATGGTGGTAAATGATTCTTTTGGCAGAGCAGTGGGGGTCCAGTTGGAGCTGCTTGTGGGGATGAAACAGCCCTCAGTGGTCAGTGGCAGAGGTCGGGCCATTGCAGGAGAAGGGGGATATATCAGGCCTCCAACGCTGACACAGGTGGAGACAGCCAACCCCACCAAAAGACCTGACAATGCCCCCTGTAGAAAAACTGTACATTAAAACTTATGTAACACCTCGTATTCAACACAGCTGGTCACATAATTTCAAAACAGTAATTTTCATAGAATAGTTAACAAATTCTATGAATATGAACCAAAGCTTGAATTTATGACAGCAAGAGCTTGAGTAAAAACCGTTGTGTATGCTGTACTTAAAATAATTTTACTGCACAGACATGTGTGAAGGGCAAACAGTTCAATATACAGTATGTTAGGGCAAAGTCCAAAAGTAAAACGATTTGAAATTAATTATAACTCACACATAACAGTAGGGAAGACAAGAGGAAGGTAGATGATGAACTAGCAGACAAGGGAAGGGGAACACAGGATAAATGCAAGAGAAAGAAGTGATACAGGACTCCAGTGACGTGCGTTGAGGTTCATGGCTGGCGAGGTGCTGATTTCATCATAATTAGATTACAAACATATGAACCTACAGTGTAGCTTATTTACCATTTAATTATCAACAGTGAGTGGGTTATTTTTAAAGTCTCATAGCAGAATTTTTCACACATACAAACTATAACACACAAATAAGCACATTTGATTAAAAAAAACGTTATGTTGTTACTACATGTTCGTTAAGATGTTATGTTTACTTATAATGAAGTTCATGCGCCGCTCCTCCTGAACAAAACCATCAAAAAAATTTTGAGTTGAGATGTAATCCTCCATTTATATAGTAAGGCAAGGCAAGGGGAAACAAATGAATGGCTGCACTTGACTCGCTGACTAGAGATTGTACAGTGGTACCTCTATTTACGAAATTAATTGGTTCTGGAAGAAATTACGTAAGTAGAAATTTTCGTAAGTAGAAACATTCGTAAGTAGAGGTACCACTGTAGTTTGCTGTCACCAGCGCCCCCTACCATGAAACACGAGAACTGCGTGCTTCATTTTGTGCCTTTTCCCACAAAGACGTTACACACAGTCGTTGACAAAAAAACAAGACATTATATACATTAGCTAAATTATAGAAATTTAGTTCATAGAGCAAACGTTTTTGAACATTTTAAAAGCGACATATAGAAAGATAGCATTACGGTCTCACTGCATATAGCATGACAGCACAGCTGGCTGAGCTTTTGTGCAATCCATGGTGAGGCTCAGCTGGCTGGTGTCTCACTGCAGGTTTCTTCTCAGTATTTCAGTGGTAATTGTGAAAATTCAGCAATTTTGAGTCAAAAAAACTAAAATTGGTGACGTTAAACGGAAAATAATTTTATAATGCACATCAATGGATAAATATAACCATTTAATTTATTTCTTCCATTTTTCATTTTTTTCTTTCATGATGGTAGGTGAGGCCGCGCCTCCCCTGACCGCACGTCACTGCAAGACTCAGATTAAGTCTGAAACAAGAAGGATAAGAAAAACAAAACAAAATGGAAAACATGTAGCACAAATTGACTTATAATAAGGGAAGAAAGGCTACAGTGAGGAAAGGACAAACTTACTTTAGAAGTGGCAGATGGACAAAGGATTCCCAAAGTGAATAGGCCAAGTAAAGGACCTCCAGTAGCACCAATGACAACAACACTTGCCTGTTTGACACAACTCAAAATTACAAAATGAGGATGATGACCACCTGCTGTCTTTTGTTTTAAAGTTATTCAGAGCATGTTTTATAAATTATAAAACTTTTATTTTCAAATTTTATGAAGTATATATGGTTCCTATATACTTATTCCTGTGTCTATTATTGATGCACACATATCCACAGATCAACTGTACCTGCATCATTGCTCCCATAGCTGAAGCCAATCCAGCCATGGCAATACATAAAATCCCATAAAACATAGCTAGAAACAAATCATGTTAGAAAATAGAAACAGACATTTTAGTTCTGCATAATTTTACGACTACTGACTGAGTTACAGATTCAGTGACACTCTAGTGCTCATCCACTCACTCAGTCCTTTGGACATCCAGAAGAGATGCTTCTCTGACATGTTAGTGTATGGTTTGATCAGGTCCTCCAGTGTCACTGCAGCCAGTGCATTGATGCTGGTAGAAACTGAACTGGGGTGAAATGACAAAAAAAATCACTACATGACAGACATAAATCATCGTATTTACATATTTTTTATGACCAAGGTTAATTTGCAGTACATGTACAATTAGTTCGTACACATTATACTATTTCCTGCCTTAAGGTTAACAGCAACCAGTACAGTTGTCATCATGATTAACTCAATATGCTGAGTGTGTGTGTTAGGTCTATCGAGTGGAATAACTTTCATGAACATGAACCTTAGAGAGCCGCTACATACGGCTGCAAAAAATAGTCCAGGAAGGCCAGAGTAGTCAGTCAAGATGTCCATCACCAAATATGGAATCAGCTGAGAAGAGTGTTGCAGATATTAACATTTATAACATGGAATCTGATAAAGTGACACAAAAGTGTTAATATTGTAGTACAAATTATCTATTTATATGTAAAGTTATACAATATAGCATGTTGGTGGAGTACTAGAAACTAACAACCATAACTTTCAGCTATGTCCTGCATGTTGTCTGATACCTGATCAAGAGCAGAAACCTTTCCAGCTGTCCATGGGTCACAGTTCTTATACATTGAGAAGAGGCACATTCCGGCAAACAGCGTAGACACCGTGAAGATGCACAGACCTAACATATAGATGTACAGAGCTCTGGAAAAAGAAAAGAACAAGAGGATAAATGCCATTAAAGGCAAAATACATGGATATAAATTATTCCAGATTCATTTATTTGTACAGAGGCATGACAGACAATGCAATACTTTACTACAGTTCAAGAACAGCATGAGCCACATAGCATGAGCCACATAGTATGGAGGATGAACCACTATATATATATATATATATATATATATATATATATATATATATATATATATATATATATATATATATATATATAATTCCTTTTTTTTAATCAGGTTCCCTAGCAACTGACACGGACCTTGTTGATATATATATATATATATATATATATATATATATATATATATATATATATATATATATATATATATATATATATATATATATATATATATATATATATATATATATATATATATATCTGATTAAAAAAAGGGATAATGGGACAAGACATACAGTCTTCACTCAATATTTTTTTTGCCTTTAATTTACATATTCTCCTGAGGACACTGCACCAAGCTGAAAGAGCCTTCTATATACACATTTTTTTTGTATATGGGGGTATGATACCTGATAAGCTGAGATGCTCACAGAGATATGTACAACAATGAACTGGGGTTTATGAATGTCGGAGATGCACGTACACAGCGGCATATAGGGGAACTGCAGTAGTTGGATATGGGGGTGTGTGGTTGTTCATATCTATGAATGTTCATATGTCGGATGTTCATACTTGAGGGCTACCTGTACAGCTTACAGGTAGCATGTGGAGTACTAAAAGGTCATGCAAAACATTAAACACCACTCACTGAAAAGATAATTGTTTTGTCACCATTGCATCACCAAGACCCATTGCTATTTAATCAATGACTAACAATAACCCATGGCAATCTCCAAATTGAGAAAGAGTTGAGGAAACATCTTACTCCATCTGATTATTATCTGCAGAAAATAGTCCATGTAGTGCAAAATTCTTTCTTTAAGCCATTGTCTAATATAAAAAACAACAAAGTGTGACTCACATTCTGGCTTGAGTGATGCTCCTGCAGGAGACATATCTCTGAACCTGGGATTGGGTAGTTCCATTAATACCAATCCAGCCCATTGTTCCCCCAATGACCATGGTCCAAAAAGTGTGTCTCCTCAGAGGGTTTGTGTCAAAACTGATGAAACACAACATCCAAAACATTTGGTTTACATGTTTTTTCAGTCATTACTTTATTGGTAGTGTTTCAAACAAACCAGTTTGTTCAAACGTTTGTCACAATCAACATATTTGAGCAAAAAGATTATAATGGTAAAAAAATTAACACAGTACATAAGTGCAGTACTTAAAGGGGTTAATGCGTTCCAGGAAACACACGCGAATAACGAATTCTGTGCTATAGCAACGAACTATTTATCTTATTATTTACGTTAATTTAAACGTTTATGAACCTTCCCCATACTGATATTAGACCATTTTCTATCTGTTTTACCTTTTCCCAAACTTTAATTTGACGGTTTAAAGAAGTTTTGTCTCACGGACAAAAGTGTGTGTGTGTGTGTGTGTGTGTGTGTGTGTGTGTGTGTGTGTGTGTGTGTGTGTGTCTGTCTGTCTGTCTGTCTGTCTGTCTGTCTGTCTGTCTGTCTGTCTATCTATCTATCTATCTATCTATCTATCTATCTATCTATCTATCTATCTATCTATCTATCTATCTATCTATCTATATATATATATATATATATATATATATATAGATATACGTAGATATAGATATAGATGTAGTTATTTCCACTTGTCCATTGTACTCACTCCAAAAAGTTGAGCCTTCCTCCTTTTTGTGAATCTGAAATGACTTTGAAGAGTCCACCTTGTAAGATCACAGACTTAATAATAACAGCCAGGTAACCTGAAATCATTATTCCAATCTAGGAGATAAAATAAGAAACATTTGGGTTGGAAAGTAGTTTTAATAGATTTTTGAATAAAAGGTTATATTTTATTGTAACATGTTATTGCAATAAAATGATTTTACGTGCTGCAATATTATATTTTCTCTAAAAATGATTGTGATTATAAGACAATCTGCAAAGATTTACAATTTCTAATTTCTCTGTCAATGAAAAAACTGTTCTTTTTTAAAAAATGTGTTATGCTATTGAAGAAGAAATACCTATGGGTTGTATATTCAGTGACACATCTCTTTCCGTGTGTTTTTGTTATTCACAGAGACACTTACCTGGAATACATCAGTCCAAACCACTGCTTTCAGTCCACCCTGTAACGATACAGTTCATAATCAGATATTAGAATTACATCAGTCCTCCACAGTCCACATTAATGTGCCTCTTTATACAAAACCAATCTAATTCATTTCAACATAGCTAGCGGTCTATGGCCTAGCTCATCTATGCAGTGTGATGTTTATATTTACTTACTAACCAATGTGCAGTACAGGGTACACACAATGCCTGTTGTAATAATTCCACCCCACAGATCTATATCAGCAACTAGAGAGAGAGAACAAAGTCAATCACACAATAGTCTCAAATAACACACTGAAGGTTATTGGTAGTTTTATGATGTCAGTGATAATTTGCTATGAACACTGTGAACTGAAAACAACATACTCTGGCTTAAAGCAAGGGCTGGGCCATAGATGACGATTCCAATGTAGAGCACCTGTGTTAAACAGAGAAATATAATGCAGACATAAATGACTCTCATGAGTCAGATTTTGATGATAGTCTCACAGGTAAATGTCTGGTCCTTATGTATTGTGATGCTTCTCACTCACTGTCTGAAAAATGAACATCACAGTTCCTAGAAGACGAGTTGCTCGATTGAAACGCATCTCCAGATACTTGACACCATCAAGACAGACAAGCAGACGATGTAAAGAAGTGCTTTCATTTGTCAATATATTAATGGAGTCCAGTTGTTTATATGCAGTAATCTGTCGACTTGAATAAATTTTTTTTTAGCATAATAACATTAAAATAGGTCAAACACTAATCAGACAAGAGTATTCCACTGCTTTTATATCAGTTGCTTTGACAACATATTGCAATAAATCTCACAGAAGACCATTTAAATTGGAATGAGACAATGGCACTTTTGTCACAAATTTTTGGTTATTAACCATCATTTACATTATTTATTTTCACCTTTGTATAGATAACAGCCAGTGTTATGAAAGATCCACCATGTGTCTAAACAACTGCTCAAAATTAAATGTCAGTAAGTCTATTTCATGATACACAATATGAAGAAAAAAACAATTCATATCATAGAATACACCTAAAAACATCTATTCTTACCTCGTAGGTGCTGGTAATGGCCAGCCTGTAGAAGACTGGGAGAAAGACTTCAGAAACCACCACCACCGACGATATTTGACCCAAACCAAAAAATACAAAGATTGCTCCATAACGATACACCTACAAAACAGGAATATATCTAATCATTTCAAACCCGCATCAGTTGAAAGAGATTAAATAACCTGTCAGAAAAAAAAAAAATTTTTGGTGTGAAGAACAGCATCGATCTTACCTCAGCTGGGCTGGACAGCACTGTGATGGAAGACATGAAGCTAGCAGTCAAAGATATGGAGACAGGAAAGGCCGTCAGTCTTCGGCCCCCTGTAAGGAAGTCTCTGGAGTTTTCTTGGCCTCTGTTGACCCATGCAAAGTAGACCCCGATGGCGGTGGACACCAGCAGCATGAGAGCAAACACTACATAGTCAGCTGCCACGAGGGAGCCAGCGACAAGAGAATCCCCTGACATTTTGCTTTGAGTCAGAGACAAACCAATACCACAGCTGTCCGGTGCACAGTTTTTCATTCAGATAAAAAAAAAAAAAAACCCCAGACATAACTAACTGAAATGTAGGCAATGATCATCTAACATGACACTGAACTAAAAAAAAATAAACAAACCTCTAATCCAAGTGACAATGTCGAACAGTAATTTACAGAAATGTTTAAGCCCAAAATGAAATTCCTCATTATACTGAATAAGAGCCTATTATTATTGCAAAGTAATTTTAAACATATGATTCTTTAAATTACCACAGTATTCCATTTACATATGCTTTTTAGTTTAACCCCAAATAATTTTTGATAAAATGAAGACAAGAGAGTCCCAAAGTTTGTTTGCATTAAATCCTAAATAAATGCAAAGGCTGTCTGTATGAACTCTAAAACACCCATCACCACTGACGCAAAACTGACAAGAAAAGTCCATTTCAGTTGCTCTGAACCATCTTGAGAAGACGCAGAAGGTCAAAAGAGCTGTTGTGTGGAGCACTGAATTAATCTAAAACTTTTCAGTCCTGAAAGAGTGAGACATACTAAGACATACTAAGAAGTTGATTTTAACAGTAAACATAATGTACAATGTGAACTTAAAAATGTGAAAGAAACCTTTGAACGGGTGGCCTCTGGGATGGATGAGCTATGGAGAACTGTGATGCTAAGGAGTGACTTCGATAAGTTCAACAGTGAACTTGATAAGAGCCTGGAAGACAAACTGAAATCCTCCACAAAAAGTGAAGGATGACATGGAAAAAAATGCAGAAAGGCAGAGAGCAAGGACAACAAAGAATGGAGATATTCGAACAAAGCATTCGAATAAATGATGTGATCATCACCGGCATCAAACTTAAGCCGAGAAGAAGAATTGGAGAAACTCAACCAATAAGGTATGACCAAAGAGAAAACCTCTGTAACTTCAATACAGCAGAGAACAGCCATGTCTGCATTGTCTGAAGAAATGAAAGATCTAATACCAGGAACTGCTGATCAAGATAGTCTGGAATTGAAAACTGATCATTTTGTGGATTATGCCCTGTCTGACCCAAATGGAATTATTGACCCTGATAACAATTTCTACAATGACACGATGAGAAAGAATGGATATCACACCCAGGAACAATACAACAAAAAGTTCAAACCGGATGGTAAACTTTCACTAATTCACTTCAACAGTAGGAGTCTATATACCAATTTTGGACGCATTAAGGATTACCTAAATCAGTTTGATAATCCATTTAAAATCATCGCTGTGAAAGAAACTTGGATTAATGAAAAAAAAGTCATGGATTTCTATTTGGATGGATATAGCATGTCTTGTGTGAACAGGAGAAACAAAGGAGGGGAGGGGGGGAGTTGCCCTGTTTATTGAAAACAACATCAAGTTTGAGACTAAAAAATCTGTCAATATCTGTTGATAATATAATGGAATGTGTATCTGTGGAAGTGTTTGTGAAAAAAGGTAAAAATATTGTTGTAAGTTGTGTCTACAGAGCACCTGATTCTAGAATAGAAAATTTTACTGAATGTGTGGGAAATTTACTCTCGAAAATCAATCACAAACGTGTTTTTATGTGGTGATATCAACATTGATCTGCTAAACCCCAACAAAAATACACAAACTGAAAGCTTCATTAATAACCATGTACACATTCGGTTTACAGCCTTTAATCACTAGACCAAGTAGAATCACTACTCATAGTGCCACTTTGATTGATAATATTTTCACCAATGTTATGCTTAATGAGACTATGAGTGGTCTGCTGATCAATGACATAAGTGACCACCTCCCAATATTTACTACCTATGACTGGAAACAAACTGTTGGGAACAGGCCCAAACATTTTACAAGAGAGTCAAGACTGAAGAAAGAATGAATGCACTAAGAAATGATCTATTAGCTCAAAACTGGTCTGATGTTTACACAGCTGATGATGTTAACACTGCATATGACTATCTTACTGATAAAATAGAAGAACTCTACAATTTGCATTGTCCAGTGAAGAAAATTTATCTAAAAAAAAAAAAAAGTAGTTAAGAAACCACTTCGTCATTGATAAATGCCTGTCGGAAAAAGAATACATTATATAAAAGGTTTATTAAGCAAAGAATAGAACAAGCAGAAGCTAAATACAAAAAATATAGAAATAAATTAAATGTTACAATACGAACATGTAAGAAAGAATATTATAGTAATCTGCTTGCAGAAAATAAAAATTACACTAGACAACTATGGGATATAGTTAACAAATTTATAAAACAAAGTAAGGCTAAATCATCCTATCCACAATATTTTAATATTAAAAATACAAAATTAGAGGACATGGATGAAGTAGCTAATAAATTTAATGAACTCTTTGTGTGTGTGTTGGGCCTGAGCTTGCAGAAAACATCCCTGTCTCACACTTGCACTGGGATTATTTAGACGACATTGGAGGAAGGAATCAGAAGTCAATGTTTCTGGCGCCAGTGAAGGACACAGAGATAAGACACCTGGTCAGCCAAGGCGTAGCAAAAACTTCTACTGAGGTGAATTGATTTGATATGAAGCTAATCAAAGACATTCTGGATGGAACTCTGCAACCATATCCACATATATGTAATTTGTCATTTCAAACTGGGGTGTTTCCTGACAAAATGAAGATTGCAAAAGTGGTTCCGATATATAAAAATGGGGATGCTTGTGAATTTACAAATTACAGACCTGTTTCAATACGACCACAGTTATCAAAAATCCAAGAGAAGCTGTTCAATAACAGACTGGATAAATTCATAACAAAGCACAATCTCCTTGACTGTAGTCAGTACGGCTTCAGGAAGGATCATTCCACTGCATTAGCGCTGACAGAAACAATAGAACTCATTACTGATGCATAGGAATCTTTATTGTCCTCAAAAAAGCTTTTGACACAATTGATCATGAAATATTAATTGAAAAATCGGAATGATTTGGATTAAGGGGTACAGTATTAGAATGGATAAAGAGCTATTTACAAAATAGATTGCGATACGTCACTCTGGGCGGGAGGAAATAAAAAACATTAGACATTGCATGTGGGGTACCATGGGGGTCAGTGTTGCCCTACCTTAACCTTAAGTGGCTTACAACTTTTATTTCTGATCCAGAAAAGAGCCTTAAGAATTATTCACAATGAACATTATAGAGCTCATACAAACCAATTATTTATTAAATCCAAACTACTGAAAATACATTACATCATAAGCTGTAAAATTGTACAACTTAAATATAAAGCAGCCAATCACTATTTACCTCAAAATACACAATCACAAATACAGATAAATGAATCCAATTACCAATTAAGAGAAAACACAGTATTTTTACAGAAGACATTAAAGACATTTTCATTATCATTTACTGGTGTCAAACTTTGGAACAAACTGGATAATGAAGTTAGGAGTGTGGGAACCCTATCCGCCTTTAAAAAAGCTTTTAAAAACATGATTTTGCAAGGTTATATTTCTGATGTAAATGATGGTAAAAGGACTGCATTGTTATGGCTAATCAAACCTCATGTTGTCATGCCCGCGAAATAAATGTCACTGTAACCGTTGTGCAGTAACTGAGATGTTGAACTGGATTAATAGCCAGCACATGCAAGATGTTATGACTGCTACAAAAAGAACATTAAAACAATTGGACTCTTCTCAAAAACTGACAAAGACGTGTGCAATGATGCACACCTATTGGACTGAATGGACGATTTGAAACAACAATGCAACAAAATAATATAATTGATATTGAACTGTGACATGCCGTGTATGAATTTGGTTGACAATGTGCTGCAAGGAGAGATGTTGTTGATGATTTAGGGGACGGGAACCTTACAAGCCAATGGCTTCTACCCATCAATCCTTTTTTTTTCTTTTCGGATGTTGTTGCTGATGTTTTAACACTGATGAAAGTGAAATATGTTATAATAACATGTCTGGAAAGAAGAAAAATAAACTGAATAAATAAATAAACTGAAGTCTGCCTCAACTGTATTTTAATAATGTATAGCTTCTTCTACAGAGGAAAAAATGAGAATGTCCTTGATCAAGTCTAATTTAATGTATGTTCTGATTTTGGTGTTCAGATTTTGTCTCAATAAAAGAATATAAGTTGTCGACATGAACCTGCAGAAGCTTAGTTATCAGTAAAATATATTGTAATATATACGTACTGTAGATGTAAATACATGATTGTTATTTCTTGAGAAGTGACCGTATCACTCTACAAAATAGTTCAAAAATAATAATTTGTGTTTTAAGAAATATAAACGGTACTCTTGATATTTTCTCACAGCTGCTGCACTCTTCTTTTCACACATATGAACAGAATATTATCTTATTTCATCAACAAAATTCTACAAACCATCTCTAAGTTCAACTGAAAAGTTCTAACACAATGAGGAGGTTAAGAAAATGGATGGATACTAGATGTAGACTAGAACACTTACACTTAATAATTTCTTTAATTTCATCTTCTCTAATTGGTTCTGTTAATTTATTTATTACCTAAGCTGCTAATTTGACCATATTAAGAGGTTTAAAAAATCATACATTTTTTTCTTTTTTAGATTCCACTTCCTGACCTTTATATAGTTGTTATTAATATTTTGCAAAAGCATGTGATATTTCTGTTGGGTGTGTCTCAAGATGATTTGCCTCCGGTTGTCTAATTCTAGGAATTACATGGCCAGATTGGGCTTTTCCCAAACTGAAATGCTACAAGTCTACTATCTTTATTTCCCATATCATAATATTAGCATCTCATCCAATTTTAGTCTAACTTCCTTTAACTTTTTAAGAACCTCCCCTTTTTTGTTTTGTGTTCTTCCTCCATCCATCCATCCATCCATCCATCCATCCATCCATCCATCCATCCATCCATCCATCCATCCATCCATCTTCAACCGCTTATCCGCGGCCGGGTTGCGGGAGCAACAACCTCAAGAGGGATGCCTATACTACCCTCTCCCCAGACCTCCTCCTCCTCCAGCTCCTCCGTGGGGATTCTGAGGCGTTTCCAGGCCAGCCGAGAGACATAGGTCTCCTCCCGGTAGAACATGCCCGGAACTCCTCCCCAGGGAGGTTGAAGCGCTTTGACATGTCTGCTGATGTGATTAAGCTCTACACAACTAAAGATTGATAGATTGATATATATATATACACATGTGTGAATATTTGGAGTGGAAAAAAATAATTTCCCTACAGGGATTATTAAAGGATTATATAAAGGATTTCTTATAATCAATTTAATGTAATAAATGTAGTTGTAAAATAATTCTTTTACAATAAGCCTTGCAAATTCATGCTTTGCTCCCTGTTAAAGGCCAAAACTTTTCATATAAACGTTTGTGCAGCTCCTCAGCCGGCCCAAATGTCAAATTTTAGAATTCTGTGTGGCCCACTAGCTTGCCAACCTCTGTTCTAACAGATCTTAAGCACATCAACCAATCAAATGACCTTTAGTGAGGCTCCAGGTATGGGGGTGGATTAAAGCAGGACCCTAAGAATGAAAATAGGAAGGAAACAAATACATATTGCACATCAAAATAACACCGTTTAGAACATTTTCATTATTTTAACCGCTTAAAAATGATAAAAATGACTTTATTTTTGAATGCAGACGTACATTTGAAGCTGTGATTTTCTGGCATATAGGAAATGACAGATAAATTGTTTTTGATCTTTTGATGTTAGAAATGTCTTGGATTAGACTATAATCATATTTTTCATGTAATCAATAGCAATGTTAAATGTAGACATTTTATGAAAGACTATTTTCTTCATGTTGGAGTTATATTCAGTAAGTCCATCTCAGTGCTACACAAGTCAGGTCTTTTGACTCCAACTGTCTTCTGTCTGCTTTCTGTCACCTTTGACCTCCCTCCTCTCCTCGTGACCTGAACATGGAAAAGCACAAAAAGTCAGGAGCTGTCATGAGTCTGCAGCATTGGATATTGTTTCTCTGCTGCAGCACTTACTCTGTCTTTGAGCAATATAAACAGGTAATAAAAGGTTGTGTCTTCTTTCTTGAATGTAAGCCGTAAGTCCACTCTGGATGTCCGACCCCCTGAAAGATGCAAAACAGGATCATTAATGTTTATTTGTTGTATTTAAATATCACTAACAAAACTTTTTTTTTTTTTTTTTTTTTACCTGTAAACATGCTGACCACAAGTCCAACAATGACAGATGTTAAAATTCCAACAGTACCACAGTAGAGGTAGGAGGGAAACTGCCAAGTATCTGCCAACAGATGACTGGTGGTGGGAGAAGTAAATAAGTAATCCCAATGCCAACCTCTATCAATTAATCAATCAATCAATCAATCAATCAATCAATCAATCAATCAATCAATCAATCAATCAACCAGTCAGTCAGTCCATCAGTCCATCCCGCCTGTATGCATTCATGCATCACAGGGGGTATCTGTGTCATCTTCACACCCAGGTCCTCCACCAGAGGCCTGGGACTTTAAAGCTTCTTTGTACAGTCTTAGCTGTTCCTAGGACTGCACTTTAGTGTACTGAGGCTTCAGATAATGTTCCTGGAATTTTCTACAGCCACTCTCCTGGTTTGGGTGTCACTGTCTAAAATGCACATACAGTCACATGAAAAAGTTTGGACACCTCCCTAAATAATCTGTTCTTTATTAAGAAATATCAACACATATCAATGTGCAATCTTGTTTTTGTTTATATCTTCCAAAGAAAGTGATTTGATTGCAATTAAACAACAAAAAGTAATACTGTTTTACTCAACAAACAAAAGATATGAACAAAAATGCATATTTTAATAACTTGTGTTTCCTCCTTTATCCAGTGATGTGTATTATAAAGTTGCCCATGGAAATTCCACAATAAAATAATAATATGAGACTTCATACCAAACATATGAAAACAAATGTATTGGTATTACAAACCAAGCACACCCAACATAGTCCAAAATCAACGTGGTGACGTAACAACTTTGTGTTGGCAAATCATGGATTGCACTGGGCGGGCATTGCAAAGCCGTAGATGAATGTTAGCAGGCTAAGTGGAGAAAGAAAGCTAAGTAATTGTGAAATTGGGAAAGGAGCTAATGTTAAAGGAAAAGACACCTGTCAAAAGAGCAAGTGATCCTAGAATAAAGACAACAATAAACACAACAGTACTTTCCTGACATTCTGATCTTTTGAGAGGCACTTATATTTTTTACGGTATATCTTCAACAAAAAAATGAAATCACATGTTGCTTTCATCATAATTTAATTCAAAATAATTGATTCACTCACCACAGTCAGTTAAACACTTACTTGCCATCACTGTTCTGTACAAGGGATGTGGTGATGGAGATTGATTCTGTTGGCAGAGTAGTGGAGGTCCAGTTGAAACTGTTTGTGGCATTGAAATCACAGCCCTCAGTGGTCAATGGCAGAGGTCGGGCCATTGCAGGAGAGGGAGGGTACACGAGGCCTCCAATACTGACACATGTGGAGGCGGCCAACCCCAACAAAAGACCTGACAACGCTCCCTGTAGAAAAACTTTACATTAAATCTCACAGCTGATCAGATCAATTCAAAACAACAATTCTCATAGAATAGCTAACAAATCCTATACGCATTTACTAGAGATGCATTGTAAAAATTGTTGTTGTTACTTAAAATACACAGATATGGATGCAGACAAGTGAAGGGGATGAATGCAAGAGAAAGAAGCGATAATAAGACACACAAAGTCTGTAAAAAGAAGGGATGAGAAAAATAAAACAAAATGGGAAACCTGTGACACAAAAAGACTAATAATAAAGGAAGAATAGCTACTGTGAGGAAAGGACAAACTTACTTTAGAAGTGACAAATGGACAGAGGATTCCCAAAGTGAATACGCCAAGTAAAGGACCTCCAGTAGCACCAAAGACGACAACACTTGCCTGTTTGAAACAACTCAAAATTACAAACTGGGGATCATATTTCCACCATCTGGTACACTGTGCTAGAAATATTTAGAGCATGCCGTATTAATATAAAAGTTTTTTTTTTTTTCAAATTTCACGAATACATATTTTTCCTATTTATGTTTATTAAGGAACTGTGATGCCAACATATCCACGAATTAACTGTACCTGCATCATTGCTCCCATAGCTGAAGCCAATCCAGCCATGCCAATACATAAAATCCCATAAAAGAAAGCTGGAAGCAAATCACATTAGAAACAGACATTTCAGTTCTGCAAAATTTTGCAACTGCTGACTGAGTTACAGCTTAAGTAACACTCTAGTGCTCATCCACTCACTGAGTCCTTTGGACATCCAGAACTGATGCTTTTCTGACATGTTAGTGTATGGTTTGATCAGGTCCTCCAGTGTCACTGCAGCCAGTGCATTGATGCTGGTAGAAACTGTGCTGTGGTGAAATAATGGCAAAATCAGAACATGACCAATATGAACCATCATATTCAAGTTTGTCTGGCTAAGGTTAATTTACAGTACTGGACATGTGTAATAATTTGATATGCACTATTCTATACAGCCTGCCTAAAGATTCACAGCAGTATAGTTGTCATTATGATACAACTTAAAATGCTGAGTGTGTCCATTGGATGTACGAAGTGAAATGACTTTCATGAACATGAACCTTAGAGAGCCGCTACATACGGCTGCAAAAAATAGTCCAGGAAGGCCAGAGTAGTCACTCAAGATGTCCATCACCAAATATGGCATCAGCTGAGAAGAGTGTTGCAGATGTTAGCATTTATTATATGGAAGTGACACAATAATGTTAATATAGTTATCTATTTATATGTAAAGATATACAATACAGCATGTTGGAGGAGTACTAGTATAGTATAGTGGAAGAATACGAACTACTAACTAACAACTATAACCTTCCATCTTGTCTTATACCTGATCAAGAGCAGAAACTTTTCCGGATGTCCATGGGTCACAGTTCTTATACATTGAGAACAGGCACATTCCGGCAAACACTGTGGACACCGTGAAGATGCACAGACCTAATATATAGATGCACATAGCTCTGGAAAAAAAAGGAACAATCAAACTCAGTGCAAAAAAAAAGACAAAATGCATGAACACAAACATTATTCCAGACTCATTCATTCAAAACATTGAGAAGATTAACAGATAACGTAACAGTCTGTATAAATGCTGATGTATTTCACTATTTAATCAATTTGTGTTCATTTGCAAGATGTTGCTATCGTCTGTGTGCCTCTACTTAACATATAACGTATGTTTTTAAACATCTCTTTTAATCCTTCTTGCCTTGTAACCTCCCAAAATGGCAGTCTTTACATTTCTTGCTGTGATCAGTCATCAACCTAACCTTGATGTTGACATAACGACAAGTGCCAGATTTCAGAACTCAGAATTAACATGTTAATCACTGACTAATGTTAAACCATGTTAGTGTTGAAGACACGAGAACAGAGGGGCAAAACAGCTTTCCTTTAGAGCTAAGCTCCAAGAATTCACACTCCTGATCCAAGAATTAAGTTGTTTAGAACTCTGAAATAAGATTTTGGAAGGAAACTTCAGGTAGGGTCTCAAGTGCTCTACAGGTTTGTGCTGCTAAATCTGCTTGAACATATTGTTATCATGGGAGATGAGCACATGTTGGATTGTGTGTCCAAGTATGATTTAGGATATAAAGAGAAAGGTAAACACTTGTGTCAGGCTTGTGCTCGTCTGAGAAGGAGACTCGCGTGGACAATATAATCTTCACAATATTCTAACTTCTTTTGATGGACTATGTCTCTCTGGAACTGCAAAAGTTGGACAAGAGATCTATTTTGGATTGTAAATCAGTTACCAAGTAAACAACTGCCACCCCATCAACCAAACAAACTGGATATAGAGTGTTAACTTATCTTTTGTTGTTTCCCAAAATAGTTGCCCAGCCTTCAGGAACCACATCTCAAATCTCACTTAACACCAATATACTGTATGTAAAAAGCAGCAAAGTGTGACTCACGTTCTTGCATGAGTGATGCTCTTGCAGGAGACATATCTCTGCACCTGGGATTGGGTAGCCCCGTTAACACCAGCCCAGTGTATTACTGCCCCAATGACCATGGTCCAAAAAGTGTGTCTTCTGAGAGGGTTTATGTCAAAACTGATGAAACACAAAATGTCACATTTTTTATTCATTCATTATTTTATCCATAGTGTTTTAAACAAGCCAGTTTGTTCAAAATTACATCACATTAAACTTATTTGAGCAGAGAGATTATAATGATAAAAAAATGTAAACACAGTACATCAGTACTAAATGGGCCTATTTCACAAAGCAGGTTTAGTGGAAAACCTGGGTAAGGTAATCCTGAAATCAGGGCAAACCAGGGTTTTTGGTTTCATAAAGGGAGGTAACTTAACCCAGAGTTAGAGCAGTAACCCTGGCCTGTTTCATGAAGCGAGGTAAACTGAACCTCTGGGTTTGTCGCTGCAGTAACAAACTCTCTGAAGCTAACCTGGTTGGGAGTAGGTTTTATTCCACAAACCCAGGGTTTCTTCCGACTACACCCCCTTTCACAGCCGTTTCATTTCCTGGTTCTGTCGGACGGAGAGTTTATTGTTTAATCCACTATGCATTACAGGAGAGAGCCTAGGTCACCTCAGGATGATTCCTGCTATCCAGGATGGCAGAGCAATGACAGACACCATCTGCCAGAATCATTTCAGAGTCTAAGTCACCATCACCACCATCACAGTGGGCAATAAAAACATACAATACGTATTTCCTTTGGTCATCTTTATTTCTTACAAATACAAAGTTCATTTTTGTATCGTTACAATAGTTAACGTTCAAATAGTTAACATGATTCACCTGTAACCATTCCCACCTCTAACTTCTGCTCCAATATATCTATGTCCAGATCTGCCCTATTCTATAAACTTCTTTAGCGGATAGCTGGTAATACAAGGAATAAGCATTGTACTGCTTAAAGCAGCTATAAGCAGTACAATGCCACAGATATTGATGTAAGAAGTAAAGCGGTTTTGGCTGTTATTAAGGAAACCATTCAAAGGAGCTAGATGTCAGCTCTTGATTTCAGTTCTTAGGTAATATGCAATGGTATGAATATTCTTCTCAACTGTTTTTGTAACGTGCATATGCCGATTTACTGTTTTATTTACATTACATTTAAACATTTCAATAGATTTCTTTGTTTAACAGAACTTGATACACAGTAGATGACAGCACATTTATGTGAAAAGAGCATTATGTTGGCGATAAAACAACTGAAAAGTCGAACGTCCACTTAATATTTACTGTACAATATCAAACATAATGAGGATGAGGAGGATCCCTAATGAGATGATGCAGAAGTCTGACCTGTGTGAACAATGTTTTTATACTTTGTTCTCAGCTGCTGACATGTGTGCTTCTCTCCCGCTGAATTGCGCCTAAAGAAAATAAATTAATAAACTATTATTGAAGCCATTTACCTACATAATTTTACCGTGAATGCAACAGACTACGTTTAAACTTACGCGTTGACTTGAGCAGCAATTCACCCCCACGCCATCTCCCTCTTCTTTGCAGCTGCAACGCTGTTTGTCTTTCTTCTGAAAATGTCCTCAAAGTCTTAATATCCATAAATTCAAATCTGTTCTCAGACTGCTGCAAAGCGCTGCGTCTCGTCCGTTGTCATGGTGAATCGTCAAATCGGGGCTCCATTGATGATGGCTTTTTTTAGAGTTGTCGCGCCTGTTAAACTACAGGTCAACTTACTCTGGCTTAACAAAACTAACCCTGAAAAGCATTTGCGAAATTGAAATCCCTGATTTTCCAGGTTCAGGGTAAATCAATCTAGAACGACAAGTTTACCTCAGGGTATGTTAACCCTGCCTTTGTGAAATGGGCCCAATATGTCTGCAAATATATCCTGTTTCTGCAACACATTCTAATCCATATACAAACATTCATAACTTCCTTAAAGATATGTGTAATCTATCATTTGTGATACAAGCAAACTACTGTAGTATTTCCTCTCTCTCTTCCACTTGTGCATCGTACTCACTCCAAAAAGTTGAATCTTCCTCCTTGTTGTGAATCTGAAATTACATTGAATAGTCCACCTCGTATGATCACAGACATAATGATGACAGCCAGGTAACCTGCAAGCATTATCAGAATCTAGGAGATAAAATAAGACACCATTGGGTTGGAAATCAGTAGTAATAGAGCTTTGGAAAAATTCCTAATTTCTCTGTCACTGAGAGACCAGTTAATGTTTATTTGTTTTGATTTGTTATGCTATTGAAGAACAAAGGTCTATGGGCTGTATATTCAGTGACACATATGTCTTTCTGTGTGTTTTTTCATTATTCACAGGACACTATACCTGGAATACATCAGTCCACACCACTGCCTTCAGTCCACCCTGTAAGGATATAGTTCGTCATAAGATATTGGAATTACATCAATCCTTTAGTCCATGCCAACATACCTCTGTAGATATTACCAAATCACATTGGTCGTATCTGTATATACCTCTATACTGTGTCATATAGTACTGTACTGGATAGTACAGTGGTTAAGTAAACTGACTTGAATGCAGGAGGTTGTGGGTTTGAATCCCAGTCAGTGTGGGTCCTTGGGCAAGACCCTTAATGATATACCAGCCTACCTCACTTATGAGCACAGTAATGACAGAGTCATACTGGCGAGGACATCGCCTGGGTCAACAAGGTCTACTTCAGTTGCTAGGGAACCAGGGCAAACCGTAGGGGACTGGTGCAATTTGGATTGGGTGGTAGTCAAAAGCATGGGGCTCAGCGAACCAATCCCCGGACAAAGCATTTGGCTCTATATGTGTTATGTTTGTATTAATTTACTAACCAATGTGCAGTAAAAAGTACACACAGAGCCTGTAGTAATAATTCCACCCCACAGATTGATATCAGCAACTATAGAGAACGAGGGAACAAAGGGCAGACAACATCAGACTCAAATAACACACTGAACTATTTTTAGTTTTCTGATGTTAGTCTTAATTTGACATGAACGACATTGACTGAAAACAACATACTTTGGTTTAGAGCAAGGGCTGGACCATAGATGACGATTCCAACGTACAGCATCTGTGTTGGACAGAAAAATGAAATGCAGATATAAATGACCCTCATGTGTCTGATTTTGATGACAGTCTCATTGGTAAATGTCTTGTCATTATATATTGTGATGCTTCTCACTCACTGTCTGAAAAATGAAGATCACAGTTCCTAGAAGACGGGTTGCTCTATTGAAACGCATCTCCAGATACTTCATATTGGCATAAGAAAAAACACAGACATTGTGAAGAAATGCTTTCACTTGTTAATGTATAAATGGAGTCCAGTTATTTATATGCAGTCAAGTATCATTCTTTGTCAGACAGGAAAAATGTGTAAAATCTGTGGACTTGAATCAAGTGAATTTAGCATTATGACATTAGAATAGGTCAAACACTCTGATCTGACAAATGCATTCCACTGTTTCAAGATCAGGAGCTATGATATTACAATGCATTCTTCTTCTTCTTTTCCTTTTGGCTTTTCCCTTCAGGGGTCGCCACAGCGAATCAACCGCCTCCATCTAACCCTGTCCTTTGCATCATCTTCTCTCACACCAACTACCTTCATGTCCTCTTTCACTACATCCATAAACCTCCTCTTTGGTCTTCCTCTAGGCCTCCTGCCTGGCAGTTCAAAACTCAGCATCCTTCTGCCAATATATTCACTATCTCTCCTCTGGACATGTCCAAACCATCTCAGTCTGGCCTCTCTGACTTTATCTCCAAAACCTCTAACATGTGCTGTCCCTCTGATGTACTCATTCCTGATCCTATCCTTCCTGGTCACTCCCAGAGAGAACCTCAGCATCTTCATCTCTGCTACCTCCAGCTCTGCCTCCTGTCTTTTCCTCAGTGACACTGTCTCTAGACCAAACAACATCGCTGGTCTCACCACAGTTTTGTACGCCTTTCCTTTCATTTTAGCTGAAACTCTTCTATCACACATCACACCTGACACTTTCCTCCACCCGTTCCATCCTGCCTGTACACGCTTCTTCACCTCTTTTCCCCACTCTCCATTGCTCTGGACTGTTGACCCTAAGTACTTAAAATCCTCCACCTTCTTGATCTCTTCTCCCTGTAACCTCACTCTTCCACTTTGGTCCCTCTCATTCACACGCATGTACTCTGTCTTACTGCGGCTAACCTTCATCCCTCTCCTTTCCAGGACAAACCTCCACCTCTCTAGCTTCTCCTCCACCTCTTCCCTACTCTCACTGCAGATCACAATGTCATCTGCAAACATCATAGTCCATGGAGATTCCTGTCTAACCTCATCTGTCAGCCTGTCCATCACCATAGCAAACAAGAAGGGGCTCAGAGCTGATCCCTGATGCAGTCCCACCTCCACCTTGAACTCCTCTGTCACACCTACAGCACACCTCACCACTGTCTTACAGTCCTCTTACATGTCCTGCACCGCTCTAACATACTTCTCTGCCACTCCAGACTTCCTTATACAATACCATAGTTCCTCTCTGGGCACCCTGTCATAAGCTTTCTCCAGATCTACAAAAACACAATGCAGCTCCCTCTGGCCTTCTCTGTACTTCTCTATCAACATCCTCAAAGCAAATACTGCATCTGTAGTACTCTTTTTTGGCATGAAACCATACTGCTGCTCACAAATGCTCACTTCTGCCCTTAGTCTAGCTTCCACTACTCTTTCCTATAACTTCATTTTATGGCTCATCAGCTTTATTCCTCTGTAGTTGCCACAACTCTGCACATCTCCCTTGTTCTTAAAAATGGGCACCAGCACACTTCTCCTCCACTCCTCAGGCATCTTCTCACTATCTAAGATCCTGTTGAACAACCCAGTCAGAAACTCTACTGCCACCTCTCCTAGACACTTCCAAACCTCTACAGGTATATCATCAGGACCGACTGCCTTTCCACTCTTCATCCTCTTCAGTGCTCTCCTCACTTCATCCTGGCTAATCTTTGCTACATCCTGGTCCACAACAGTCACCTCTTAGTCTTTGTTCTCTCTCATTTTCCACGTTCATCAACTCTTCAAAGTACTCTTTCCATCTTCCCATCACACTGCTGGCACCTGTCAATAGACTTCCATCCCTATCCTTAATCACCCTAACCTGCTGCACGTCCTTCCCATCTCTATCTCTCTGTCTTGCCAGCCTGTATAGATCAGTCTCTCCCTCCTTACTGTCCAACCTAGCATACAAGTCATCATAAGCTTCTTGTTTGGCCTTTGCTACCTCTACCTTCACCTTACACTGTATCTCCCTGTACTCCTGTCTACTCTCCTCAGTCCTCTCAGTGTCCCACTTCTTCTTAGCTAACCTCTTTCTTTGTATACACTCCTGTACCTCCTCATTCCACCACCAAGTCTCCTTATCTACTTTCCTTCCAGATGACACACCAAATACTCTCCTACCTGTCTCCCTGATCACATTAGCTGTAGTTGTCCAGTCATCTGGAAGCACCTCCTGACCACCCAGAGCCTGTCTTAACTCCTTCCTAAAGGTTATGCAACACTCTTCCTTTTTTAGCTTCCACCATTTCGTCTTTTGCTCTGTCTTTGTCCTCTTCATCTTCCTCACCACCAGAGTCATCCTACACACCACCATTCTATGCTGTTTGGCTACACTCTCGCCTACCACTACTTTGCAGTCACTGATCTCCTTCAGGTTACATCGTCTACACAAGATGTAGTCTACCTGTGTGCTCCTACCACCACTCTTATAGGTCACCCTATGTTCCTGCCTCTTCTGGAAGAAAGTATTCACTACAGCCATTTCCATCCTTTTTGCAAAGTCAACTACCATCTGTCCTTCTGCGTTCCTCTCCTGGATACCAAACCTGCCCATCACTTCCTCATCACCTCTGTTACCTGCACCAACATGTCCATTGAAGTCTGCACCGATGACAACTCTCTCACTTCTAGGTATGCTCTGCATCACTTCATCAAAGTCCAACCAGAATTTCTCCTTCTCCTCCAGCTCACATCCTACCTGTGGAGCATACCCACTAACAACATTGAACATCACACCTTCTATTTCTAGCTTCAGACTCATCACTCTATTCGACACTCTTTTTACCTCCAGGACATTCCTAACAAACTCCTCCTTCAAGATAACTCCTACTCCATTTCTCTTTCTATCTACACCATGATAGAACAACTTGAACCCTGCTCCTAAACTTCTAGCCTTGCTGCCTTTCCACCTGGCCTCCTGGACACACAGTATGTCTACCTTCCTCCTCTGCATCATGTCGACCAACTCTCTACCTTTTCCTGTCATAGTTCCAACATTCAACATCCCTACTCTTAGTCCTATACTCTTGGCGCTCCTCTTCTCTCTCTTCGTGCGAACGCACTTTCCTCCTCTCCTTCTTCGACCAACAGTAATCCAATTTCCACCGGCGCCCTGTAGGTCAACAGCGCCGATGGCGGTCGTTGTTAACCCGGGCCTCGACTGATCCGGTATGGAAGTCATATGTTTGATTCGCATCTTTGATTTGGCAAAGGTTTTACGCCGGATGCCCTTCCTGATGCAACCCTCTGTATTTATCTGGGTTTGGGACCGGCACAATAAGACACTGGCTTGTGCCCTCTTGCGGCTACATTATGATATTACAATGCATTATTTCTAATTAAAGAGAATTTAAAATGGAATTAGAGCAATGACACTTTTAACATAAAATGTAACAATTAACCATCATTTACATTATATGTGTTCTCATTGTATACAGAAACATTCCATAGAATAGGGGTGGTCAATTTGTCGATCGTGATTGACCTGTCGATTGCGATCAGATTGATAATATGATCAGTAGATCATACTATGACATTAATAAAATAGATGTCAGCCTATAACCCACTGCATGACGTGATTGACACACAGGGCAGCCAGTCAGATGACATCTGACTTTGTCTTGACCTTGTGTCACCATGCATGCACAAACAACATTGCTAAGCCAGCAACACTGACAAGCTAGCTAGATAGTACAAGTTCTAGCCCTGGGTTTTTGTCTTAAACTTATGAGTGGGGGAGCAGAACCAAGTAAGAAAACAGAAACTATGATATTTTTGAAGTGCATTTGCCTGATCTGCCAATCTACTCTCTCAATACCTAAGAAGGGAAACGTGGGGTGGCATTTTTAGACTCTTCATAGAAACTACAACAACTGTCCCCCGAAAGTGAGCCGAGAAAGAGTAAAGTGAGGGAACTGAGAAACCAGACGTTTGGACAGCAGTTATTTTTCTCACAGCCAACTTCAAAAGTGAAAACCGTCACTGAAGTATCAGTCTGGTTGAGTCACCTCATCGTCGAGAACAAAAAGTCCTTCCAAGATAGAGAGATGGTAAAAAGAGAATTTGTTGACGCAGTTGACTTAATTAATAAATAGTTAATGTTTTCAAGTGAAAGGTGTGACATCTTTCTTTGCAGCGCCATTATTTGGCAAATTAATAGAACCTGGTCTCAAACCTGGAGATGCAAGAAAAGGCCTGTGTGTAACCTGGGAGTAGAAAGTAGAGTAGGACTTTATTTATTATACTGACAATCCACACTACACAGAGCAGATCGACAATTGTCTGTCAGTGTTTGATAAACACTCTCAAGACTTTTCTTTGTTGAAGCCAGTTGCTACATTCATATGCTATCCTTTTCTGGAAGATCCTGAGGTTGATTCACACGCATCAAAAATTGATGAACTGTTCCACCTGGAGTCTTCTAGAGTGGAAGATGAGATTTTTACACTACAATTGGACATTCATTTGAAGTCCAGAGCTCATGGATAGTTCAGGAACTTACTCACAGAGGAAAAGTACCCCAGAATGAGGAAATGTGCTACCTCCTTGACTGCATTACTCAGCTCCACTTATTCATGTGAGTCAGCCTTTTCCCAAATCATTAAGTCCAAGGTCCACCATGACTGACGATCATTTGGAATTGTACTTGAGGCTGGTTGTCAACAGCAACTGTCCAGACTATGCATCACTGGTGGATTCCATTCAGTGAAAGTCATCAAAGTAAATTCAGGACATGTACATAGTTCATTGTGTTAATTGTGCAATTTTTTAGTATGTAGATTATTTTGACTTGGCCATTTTGTAAGTAGCTTGCATGCTGAAAAGTGTGAGCACCCCTACCATAGAGGAACAGTTATGTCTTACAGCTAACATGACACTTGATCAGTTCTTATTAAACATTCATTATGTGTCCAAACAACTGCTCAGAAGCAAATGTCAGTAGGTCTATTTTATGATAAACAATATTGAGAAAAACATTTAACATCAAAAAATGCACCTAAACGTATATTCTTACCTCATAGGTGCTGATAGTGGCCAGCCTGTAGAAGACTGGGAGGAATACCTCAGATACCACCACCACTGCCAAGGTTTGGCCCAAACCAAAATATACAAAGCTTGCTCCATAACGATACACCTACAATACAGGAATATGTCTAATCGGTTCAAGTCTGCATAAACTGGCGGAGATTAAATAACCTGTCTGAAAAAAAAAATCTTTGTATTTTATTTTTTTTCCCTTAAATTAAACTTTGAATTAAAGAACAGTATCAGCCTTACCTCGGCTGGGCTGGACAACACTGTGACGGAAGATAAGAAGCTGGCAGTCAATGATAAAGAGACAGGAAAGGCTGTCAGTGTTCGACCCCCTGTAAGGAAGTCTCTGGAGTTTTCTCGGCCCTTGTTGGCCCATGCAAAGTAGACCCCGATGGAGATGGACACCAACAGCACAAGAGCGAACACTACATAGTCAGCTGCAAGAAGGGAACCAGAAACATGAGAATCCCCTGACATTTTGCTTTGATTCAGAGCCAAACTAATAGCACAGGTGTTCGGTGCACAGTTTTGCTCTCAGACCAAAAAAAAAAAAAAACCAGACATGACTAACTGAAATGTAGGCAATGATCGTCTAACACTGAACTGAACTGAAGAAAAATAAACAAACCTTTAACCCAAGTGACACTGACGTAAAGTACCTTACAGAAAATTTTAAGCCCAAAAATTAATTCACTCTAGGCATATTATGTCTTTACCAAAATCGAGCCATAAAAGGGAGGTTTTATGCCCTGACCTTGCTCCACAATGGAAAACGTTTATGTCTGAAAAATCCCAGAAAGTAAAGAATTAATCTGTTTCAGGAACAGATTGCTGGAGAGTCCCAAAGTTTTTTTTGAGTGTGTGGTAAATGCTAAATTTATGGAAAGGCTCTCTGTATGAACTCTAAAACACCCACTACCACTGACCCAAAAGAACAAGACATTTTCAATAGCTCCAAATCATCTTGAGTTGATGCAGAAGGTTAAAGATGCTGGAGCAGTGAATTAACCAAAACTTTTCAGTCCAGAAAGAGTGAGACATGCTAATACGTTGATTTTTGCCAACAAACGTAATGTAGCATGTGTACTGAATACTTTCGCCTCAACTTTCCCCTGCTGGTTCTTGCTTAGGGCCACTGGCACACTTGCGTCAGTCATATCTGTGGTTGTTAAACCCAGTAGTCTTCTGGGAATTTCTCATTTCATAAAACTATATTCAGAGTGCTCTGTGACAATGTAGGGCACCAACAGGAATTCTAAGCAGACTTCAAGTGTTCATGTTTCATTGTCCACTCCTCTCTGTCCCGCCCCCTCCTCGTCTCTGTTCACCTGATCCCTGACTGTGTCTCCCACAATCACTCCCCGTTAGTCTCGCTTATATTCCCTATTTTTGTCTTGTCTCGTTGCCAGTTCATTGCAGCTCTGACCCAAAACTGGTGTTGGTGTCTTTGATGAGGAACATGAATGGATGAATGAATAAATTTTATTTTCATTGTACAAAAAAAACTGTTCCATGGAGAATAAGATGAGGACTTTCCCCCATTTATAACAAAAGAAAAACAACAAAAATAGAGACAGGGCAATGAAGAAATATATAATATATAAACTTCACAACTCCAATAAAAAAATAAATAAAAAAAAGAAGGACAAATATTCAGGTGTCAAGCATGTTTGTCAACATGTCTTCGATGTGGAATAGTTACACGTCAGAAAATAACCAACCTTGGTCTGTGCTCAATGTGCAGCAGCCCTTTGGCTTCATCAACAAGATTGCTAAAAAACACCTGCAGGTAACCTGCTTCGGTTACAACCGTCCACACAAAAACGCATACCTGGAGTTTTTGAAAAGCATCACTTTGGCCAGTGTTTTCAAAAACCTCAGTTTTTTTCAAAGATATATCCATTTTCGTGTGAACTATAGGCCTAACCATAGGAAAAAAGTGTTTTTAAAAAGACCCGGCTACGTGTGGATGGGGTCTCAGTCACAGTCTTGCCATAGCCTTCCAGTCCTTGCCTGTATTTGACGTTTGTCTCACGTTTTTGACACATTTGCCTGTTTTTGCTTTTGCCTGGTTTTGATTGACTTCCTGTGTACCGACCTCTACCTGGTAATAAACCTACCTTTTGAATTTCTACTGGTCTCTGTTGTGCTTTTGAGTCCTGTATTCCCTTTGCCACATTCATGACACAAGTATCCACCGATCAAATATTCAATCAAGAATGGAATAGAATTTTTCACTTCATGAACAGAATGGGACAAAGCGATATCATTTGGGGGCTGTTGGTTTGACACAGCTGAAAGACGGCCAAATTACCACACAGACTTTGTTTTAGGAGATTTTTTTTTTATTTTTTTTTTTTAGGTGAGCTGAAGATGTAAGAAGAAAGGGGGAGGGAGAGAAAATGAGTGGGAAGTTAGGCAACTCTAGTTGGAATTTGACCTGTAGTGGGGCTGTAGCTGTAATTTCCTGACACTTTATAATAACAGAAAGTAGTTTTCATGTAATTTCATGTAATTTTTGAAATGTCGGATTAGTCTACATTCATGATGTTCATGTGATCAATGGCAAATTTGACTGTAAACATTTTATAATGGACTATTTTCTTCATGGAGTTTTATTCAGTAAATCCATCTCAGTGCTACACAAGCCAGGTTTTTTAACTCCAACTCTCTTCTGTCTGCTCTCTGTAACCTTTGACCTCCCTCCTCTCCTCATGACCTGAACAGGGAAAAGCACAACAAAAAAAGCCATTAGCTGTCATTAATCTGCAGCATCTGATATTGTTTCTCTGCTCCAGCACTTACTCTGTCTTTGAAGAACATGAATATGTAATAAAAAGTTGTGTCTTCTTTCATTAATGTAAACCTTGATTCCGCTCTGTACCTCAAACCCCCTGAAATATATAAAATAGACCATTAATCATTTGTTGTATATAAATACCACTAACAAAATTTATTGTTTACCTGTAAACATGCTGACCACAAGTCCAACAATGACAGCTGTTGCGGTTCCAATAGGACCAAAGTAGAGATAGGAAGGAAACTGCCAGGTATCTGACTGCATCTGACTGGTAGTGGAAGAAGTAAACAAGTAATACCAATACTACTAACAAATACTCTACGTACGTATGTATGTACGTATCTATCTATATCTATCTATCTATGTATCTATCTCAGCCATTTGGCTGTACCTTTCCATGGACGCTGATCAAGTTAGTATCTTACACCTTGTTAATCTGAGGTGCAGCAGCTCGGGACATCTTTGCACATCTTTGCTTACACTTTGGGACTGATCAAGTCTGGTAGATCATGGAGAGCTTAATTTTGTTATGCCATGATTAGTGCCTCTGAGCTGTCTGTCAGTCCAGTGATTTCTATCTGTTGCTGCCAGTTCTCCTGCCTGAGGCATTCAAATAGCAGCACATCTCGTGGGGTCATCATCTTGTTTTACTCAGGGATTTTTTATGTTTCATTCCGGACCTTGGCCTTGATGCTTACTACTCCTCAGGCAGTTCTCAGGTCCAATAGCCACTGGGCACTGGCGCTTTGTAATTCTTCTCTTTCCCAGATGCCAATCCAGTATTTCTTTATCTCAGCTTTCGATTGGTCTGACTTGTTGCTGTTATATCATTGACGCTGTCGGCTCGGTACCCATTCTCGGATGGGTGGGACTGTCATAGCATTACGAGTTACAGTATATATATATATATAGAATAGAATTTGTATCTCTTCTAATTAACTGTTGCATGTGCTCCTGTAGCACAGTTATGTATTGCTAGAATACAAAACCTGCAGAATTGTGTATGTCATTTTTGACACATTGACCTGTCCTGTTATTTTTATAAAATTTTATTTAATCACTCACCACTGCCAGTTACATACTTACTTGCCGTAACTGTTCTGTATAAAGGATGTCGTGATTGAGATTGGTTCTGTTGGCAGAGCAGTGAAAGTCCAGTTGGAGCTGTTCATGGAACTGAAATCACAGCCCTCAGTGCTCAGTGGCAGAGGTCGGGCCATTTCAGGAGAAGGGGGATATATCAGACCTCCAACGCTGACACAGGTGGAGGCACCCAACCCCACCAAAAGACCCGACAATGCTCCCTGTAGTAAATCTGTACATTAAATCTCGTCCAAAACTTTATATTGAAAAGAGGTGATCATATCAATTCAAAACAATTTTTAAAAAATCTAAGAAAACATATGAACCAAATCTCCAATTTATGACATTAAGACCTTGAGTAAAAATTGTTGCCTTTAAATAATTATAGTGCACAGATATGTATGAAGACAAACAGTCCAATATACAGTATGTTAGGATAAAGTCCAAAAGCAAAAAGTTTTAGAATTAATTATAACTCACACATAAACAGTAGGGAAGGGCGGGTAAATACAACAGTGAGGTAGATAATCAACTGGCAGAGAAGGGAAGGGTAACACAGGATTAGTACAGGAGAAAGGAGCGACAAGAGAGATTAAGTCTGAAACAAGAAGGGCTAAGAAAAACAGAACAAAATGGAAAATGTGGAAAAAAAAAGAGCTGATAATAAGATAAGAAAAGTTACAATGAGGAAATGACAAACTTACTTTAGAAGTGGCAAATGGACAGAGGATTCCCAAAGTGAACACGCCAAGTAAAGGACCTCCAGTAGCACCATTGACGACAACACTTGCCTGTTTGGAACAGCTCAAAATTACAAAATGATGATAACTCAATCACCTGCTTGGTTGTGGTAAGAAATTGTTTAGAAGTTATTTAAAGCATTTTGTATTCATTCTTTTTTTTTTTTCCAGATTTCGTGAATTATGGTTCCTATTTGTGTCTTTTAAGGAACTGTGATGCAAACATATCTACAGATCAACTGTACCTGCAACATTGCTCCCATGGCTGAAGCCAATCCAGCCATGGCAATACATAAAATCCCATAAAAGAAAGCTGGAGACAAATCACATTAGAAACAGTTATTTCAATTCTGCACAATTTTACGACTGTCGACTGAGTTACAGCCTCAGTGACACTCTAGTGCTCATCCACTCACTCAGTCCTTTGGACATCCAGAACAGATGCTTCTCTGACATGTTAGTGTATGGTTTGATCAGGTCCTCCAGTGTCACTGCAGCCAGTGCATTGATGCTGGTAGAAACTGTGCTGTGGTGAAATGACAAAAAAATCAAAAAATGACAGCAATGAATATTTATACAAATTTATCCGGCTATGGTTAATTTTCAGTACTGGCCATGTACAACAAGTTTATATACAATACTCTATATGCAGTCTATCTAAAGATTTACAGGAATCAGTATAGTTGTCATCAAGATACAATTTAAAATGTTTGGATCTACAGAGTGGAATAACTTTCATGAACATGAACCTTAGAGAGCCGCTACATACGGCTGCAAAAAATAGTCCAGGAAGGCCAGAATAGTCAGTCAAGATGTCCATCACCAAATATGGCATCAGCTGAGAAGAGTGTTGCAGATGTTATCATTCATGACATGGAATTTAGCAAAGTGAAATGGTACTGTTAATATTGTTATGCAAGTTATATATTGTTTGTAGGAATCTTCAGTATAGCATGTTGGAGGAGTACTAGAAACTAACAACCATTACTTTCAGCTATGCCCTGCATCTTGTCTTAGACCTGATCAAGTGTGGAAATTTGTCCAGCTGTCCATGGGTCACAGTTCTTATACATTGAGAAGAGGCACATTCCGGCAAACAGCGTAGACACCAGGAAGGTGCACAGACCAAACATATAGATGTACACAGCTCTGGTAAAAGAAAGGAACAAGAAAATTTATGCCAATATAAGCAAAACACAAGGAACACAAGGATACAAACACTTGATGAAGACTGACAGCACAGGTTACTTGGCTTTACTTGTTAGTGCATCCTCTGCTGGGGTTCCAAGCATGTTGAGCACGAAAAGGTCATGCGAAACATTAAAGACCACTGATTGGATAGAAAAAAATATATCCATTCTATCACCAAAACCTAGCACAAAGTGAATATCCTGCACATCACAAATCAATTACCACGAAAATCAAACAGCCATGCTACATTAATCGCCCTAATATTTTTAGTGAGGTTCAAGACATTCTTGTCTTTGACAAAGGATAAGAGGACCATTGGAGGTGTGTGTGTGTGTGTGTGTGTGTGTGAGTGTGTGTGTGTGTGTGTGTGTGTGTGTGTGTGTGTGTGTGTGTGTGTGTGTGTGTGTGTGTGTGTGTGTGTGTGTGTGTGTGAGTGTGTCTGTGTGTGTGTATGCATGTCTTTGTATGTATGTTTGTATGTCTTTTACCATGCATGTTTTAGACAGTCATCAACCTGACCAGATTGCAGAAATCAGAGTTAAAGTGTTAATCAATGTTAACCTGAGTAATATTAAACATGCCATTCTCCAAATTGAGAAACAGGTGAGGAAACAACCTGGGAGCTAAGTTCCCAGAATTTCCACTACTGATCCAAGTTGATTGGAACTCTGAGACAAGATCTTATAAGGAAGCTTCATGTAGGGTTTTAAATGCTCTGAAAGATTGTGCTGCCATAGGAGATTTCGGGGGACTGTTCTGCACATTGAAGTTTGCACCATGAATAAAGTTGGTCACAAGTGGAGAATGTTTGCATTTGAGGAAACAATAACAGTCAAGTGGTTGAAATAACCCTCTCTATCCATATCATAAGACAAGAAAACAATTGTTTTTGTCCTTTTACAGATCTGGAGAATGAAAAATGAAAAGAATTCCAACTGATTTTGATTTTCAAATAAAAAGTCCTTGTAGTACAAGATTCTTTCTTTAACTCAGTATCCAATATAAAAAACAACAAAGTGTGACTCACATTCTGGCATGAGTGAGACTCTTGCAAGACACATATCTCTGCACCTGGGATTGGTTTGTCCCACTCAAAACAATCCAGCCCGTTGTTGCCCCAATGACCATGGTCCAAAAAGTGTGTCTCCTCAGAGGGTTTGGGTCAAAACTGATGAAACACAAACATTGTGGTCACATTTGTCATTCACTCATTATTTTATTCACAGTAATTAAAGAAAAAAGGTCTGTTCAAAATGCATTACAATAAACAAATTTGGACAGAAAGGTTATGATGGTAAAAAAGATTAACACAATACATAGATACTTAAGTGGTCTCTTGACCACTTGTGCATCATACTCACTCCGAAAAGTTGAGTCTCCCTCCTTGTTGTGAATCTGAAATGACTTTGAGGAGTCCACCTTGTAAGATCACAGACTTAATGATGACAGCCAGGTAACCTGAAATCATTATTCCGATCTAGGGGATAAAAGAAGACACCTTTGGATTGTAACGTAGTAGAAATATGGTTTTGAAAAAAAAAGTATATTTTATTGTAACATGACATTGCATTTACATTATGTATTTATGTGCTAGAGTGGTGCAAGAAGGGTGTATAATATTAACACAGGTGCAATAACTGATTGACACTTGAATTTTTTTGTTCTTTAGTAGAGTCCTAAAGTTTTTTTTTTTTTTTCTTAATTGCCCTGTCTATGTTTTTGGTGCTGTCTTTTTCTTTTGCTACAAATGCACCTGAGGGGGGAGGGGGACAGTCTTCATCTCATTGTCCACGGAACCCTGTTTTTATATACAATGACACAAAACTTAATTCACTCATTCAATCATTCATTTGTTATATTATGTTTTGTTTATTACATATACAGTATATATATAGTATATATATATATATATATATATATATATATATATATATATATATACACACACACACACACACACACACAAGCAGGAACTCATGGAAATTCCACAATAAAACAATAATATCAGACTTCATTTGTTTTCTTCTTTTCTTCGCTGTCACAAGAAAACGAACCGCTGTGTCCGACGAAGCCGTAACAGCTCCGTGTGTGTGGAATGGAGGAACACTAAGACGAAAGCCGCTTCTGCGTTACGGTCCAGCCATCCGGGTAGACGCCAGCTTCGTGAGTTCGGTCCTGGTGGATAAAGCATCGGGGTTCCCCACACGACAACGTGAGGTCCGTCACAATCAAAGAATATAAACCGCTATATTTGAAGAAGCCAAAACGGCTCCGTAAGTGAGAGACATGAACAAATGTGAAGAGCTAACTCGCCTAGAGGCCCGAACTTCTGGGTTGATGACGGAAGCGTGACAGCGTGAGGTTTTCAAGTGAGCTTATTCAAATATATAGGTGGGGAGATTTGCAAATGTGATTGTGATTGAATGACGTTTTGCAAATGTTTTTTTCTATGTGTTTTCCTTATTCACAGAGACACTTACCTGGAATACATCAGTCCACACCACAGCTTTCAGTCCACCCTGTAAGGATATAGATCGAAATCAGATATTGGAATTACATCAGTACTCCACAGTCCACACCAACATACCTCTGTAGATAAAACCAATCAATTTTTTTAAATATAGTCAGATGTATACATATAAATACACTGAGCAAAATTATGAATGCAATACTGATTGATGTTCCGAGACCCCAGCAACCCCCCCTTCCCCGCCATCAAAAAACAACGCTACACAAAACTACACATGTCATTTTTGTTCAGTATACACACACACACACGCACGCACGCACGCACGCACACACACACACACACAACCACTAACAATTAATACTGACCAATGTGCAGTACAGGGTACACACAATGCCTGTTGTAATAATTCCACCCCACAGATTTACATCAGCAACTATAGAGAAAGAGAGAACCAAGGACAGAAGACATCAGCCTCAAATAACACACTGAAGGTTATTAGTAGTTTTCAGTTGTAATAATTTGATTTGAACACTGAAACAACATACTTTGACTGATAGCGAGGGCTGGGCCATAGATGACGATTCCAATGTAGAGCACCTGTGTTAGAGAGAAAAATGTTGTGCAGACATAAATGACCTTTCTGTGTGAGATTTGATGACAGCCTCATGGATAATTGTCTTGTCCTTTTGTATTGTGATGCTTCTCACTCACTGTCTGAAAAATGAAGATTACAGTTCCTAGTAGACGGGCTGCTCTGTTGAAACGCATCTCCAGATACTTCATGTTGATGTAACAAAAAAACAACAACACAGACATTGTAAGGAAGTGTTTTCATTTGTTCATGTATAAATGAAATCCAGTTATTTCTATGCTGTAAAGTTTTTTCTTTTTCAGACAGGCTTATTGTGCGAAATCTTTGGACTTGAATCAAAACAATTGAGTAAAATAACATTAAAATAGGTCAAACGCACTAATCAGACCATAGTATTCTACTGCTTCAAGATTAGGAGCCATGATGATGCAATGCAGTATTTCTCCCTACAGATAATTTAAAATGGAATTACAACAATGGCACTTTTACACAACTTTTAGCTATCAACCATCATTCACATTATTTATGTTTACTGTTGTATAGATAACAGCCAGTGTACAGAAACATCCTAGAAAGGATCTCCAAAGCAGTTTTGATCAATCCACTGGACTTTAAGAAAGTTTCTTGAAGACGTTTCGCCTCTCATCCAAGAGGCTTTGCAATAGGATGGCAAATCAGAGGAAGATGGAGTTGTGATGCAACAAAGTTTTGTAAATGTCAGGGAACATCTGCGAGCAGACACAATGTTACTTTGAGCGACGCGTCTTGCCCTCGGTCAAGAACAACAACAAAACACGGATAACTGTCCAAAGCGTCAGAGAAAGTCTGCACAAAGTGCTGGCAGCCAATGAGTTAATTATATTTAAGTTACGTAAACAATTCAAAATATGAAAAGAAACTCAAAAGTCACAAACTACATTTGTACCCTGTGGACAACAGAGAAAGAATAACATGCGGTGCCCATCTGAAGGACAACTCGTTTGCTCGTATGTCAAACAAAAATATGGACCAAGCGATAGTTTGTGTCTCAAAAACCTTGTAATTCGACCTGCTCGTATGTCAAGATATGACTGTAGGTCTATTTCATGATATGCAATAAGAACAAAAACATGTAAAATCATAAAATGCACATAAACATATACATTCTTACCTCATGGGTGCTGGTGATGGCCAGCCTGTAGAAGACTGGGAGAAAGACCTCAGATACCACCACCGTCGATAATATAATGCCCAAACCAAAAAGTATGAAGATTGCTCCATAACGATACACCTACAAAACAGGACTTTAGTCCCTCAGTTCAAATATATATCAGTTTGATGGGATTAAATAACCTGTCAGAAAAACATTGTTAATTTCTTGGTCCTTTACATTGAAGTCTGGCACAAAGGAAATATATCTACTTTACCTCAGCTTGGCTGGACATCACTGCGATGGAAGACATAAAGCTAGCAGTCAAAGATATGGAGACAGGAAAGGCCGTCAGTCTTCGGCCCCCTGTAAGGAAGTCTCTGGAGCTTTCTTGGCCTCTGTTGGCCCATGCAAAGTAGACCCCAATGGCGGTGGACACCACAAGCATGAGAGCAAACACAACATAGTCAGCTGCCACGAGAGAGCCAGCGACAAGAGAATCCCCTGACATTTTGCTTTGAGTCAGACTACAACTAATGACACAGCTGTTCAGTGCACAGTTTTTCATTCAGATAAAAAAAAACACTAACCGATATCTAGACAATGATCATCTAGCGTGACACTGAACTAAAGAACAATAAACAACCCCTTATTCCATGTGACTCAGTGTCTTACATAAATGTTTAACCCCCACATTAAATCATTCTAGTGGATAACATGCTATTACTATTGTAAAATTATGTTCAACATACAGTATATTTTCATTAATTCATTGATTTTATTAATTTCTCATGAATTTTAAGCCAAATAATTTTGAGACATTCAAAAATGGATCAAGTTTGCGGAGGTATTCAATTCCCTTTACTTTGGCAGTCCTCAGTTCAAAAAAGCATCATCACAGCAGGATCTGGTTGGATCCATTGTAAAGTAATAACGACGCAAACTGTCAGCAATCGTAATGTTAATATGATCAATCTAAGGGATATTGACATGTTTGGCAGTGGACCGCACTGTTTCATCCATTCTGACACATCTGGGACCGGCCGGTGTTTTGGATCACCCATTGATCCGGACCACTAAACTGGTTCACCTGTTGAATGAAGCGCTTAGTGTTTCGGAACACTTGTGTGCCAAACGTCATCAGTCACATGTTTTTCCATGTTTCAAGCAGGCTTCGGAGCAGTGTTTCATATTGGAACACCCACCGAGTCCGAGGCGTGTATCGGAGCGCCGGAACAAAGCGGACATCATTACTGCCAACCCCTCGTCTGATCTGTCTACCTGGTTTTGGATTTTCTCTTGTGTATGACCCCGCCTGGTTTCTGGATTCAGCCCGTCGTCTGTTGTTTGTCTGATTCTCCTGCCTGTTGGACTGATTACCCGATACCTGACCCCTGCCTGTCCGATTAAACCCTTTTTGAGACTTGACCTACCTGCTTCCCCATCATGCTTTTAGGTTCCTCCTGCCAGTCGTGTTCGGGTCCTGACAGAGGCCATCTGCTTCTGATTTGTGTACTGTGATGTCATACTGTGAGACTACGTATGACAGGTCATGTGTTGAATGACAAGGTTAATGAAAATAGTTTCCAGATGGGAGATAAAGTCATAGAGGCCAGACTGAAATGGTTTGACATGTCCACAGGAGAGATAGTGATTATATTGGTAGAAGGATGCTGAATTTTGAACTGCCAGGCAGGAGGCGTAGAGGAAGACCAAAGAGGAGGTTTATGGATGTAGTGAAAGAGGACATGAAGGTAGTTGGTGTGAGAGAAGAGAATGCAGAAGACAGGGTTAGATGGAGGCAACTGATTCGCTGTGGCGACCCCTGAAGGGAAAAGCCGAAAGGAGAAGAAGATTATGCGCATGGCGATTCTTCATCTTATTATATAATGGTCACAAAAAAAATCATTTAGAATGTAAGATGACTAGTGTTGTGAGATGTAATACCTCTGCAACAAACAGTGAGAACCCCAAAAGACAATTGGGTGAAAGAAAAATTGGAACTGGGACCATGACAAGAACTGCACGAAATGAAAATTAGAGTAGAATCTATAAAGTTAGTCAGTGCAATTGCAAGTTTACGGTAAAATATATATGGAATGTTCTTTAAAAATCAGTCTTGTTTTTGAAACAACAAACTACAAAACACTTCTGATGGCAGCTCAGTCTCCACATGATGTCATTGAACCTAGGTTGCACCTAGGACTGCATGTGCAGTAGTACCTGATAACAACATAAATAAATGTTCTTCAACATTTATTTGCAATTTTGATGAGAACCACTGAAATGGGATTCATCTGGAAGGAATAAACACAATTCCATCATAATAATCATTGTAGCACTGGCACAGTTGCATTTGTGGTTGTTAAACCGAGAAGTCTTCCTAGAACTAGAAGGTTTCTCTGTAACAATGCAGGACACTAGCAGGCATTCTAAGTAGACCTCACGTATGACTGGACATCAACCAATTCAATATGCCCCCTGGCTGTGGGATATTTTTCAGCTAAAAGCTGGTAAAGAATTTTATATTTTAACTTCATAATCAGAAGGGGGCAAAACAGTATCTGTTGATTTGACAATCAGGCAGGTGAAAGAAGGACAAATCACCACTCAGTCCTTTTTATTGTTTTAGTTGTTTTTGCTCCATTTTAATCTTAGGACAACTGAGTATGTAAGAAAAAAGGAAGTGTGGAAGAGTGTGGTGTGGAACTCAAGCAATGTCCAAGTAGGACCCCGTTTAAATAGGGGTACATAAGCATGGTTGTCAACAGAACCAGGAGGGAAGAAGGGCTTTAACAATCACATGTTGTCATTGTTTTGACTGTTGTAATTGTTGTTCTATCTACTTTCAATGGTCTTCTTTGTTGTTTTACTTCCACATGTACAACATGAAAAAATACAAACATTCGTTCATTTATTCAAGAGGGACGGAAAAAAAGAGTAGAAGTTGGAGCTATTCTAGTGGGAGTTTAACCCTGAAAAGGACCACCAGGTCTGGGGATGAACTTAAGTAGAACAGTAAGGGTGAAAATAGAAAGTAAACAAATACAAAGCTTACAACAAAATAAGATTAGAAAACTTAGAAAATAAAATGTTAGGGTTTATTTTTCAATACAGGTGTACATTTGAAGCTGTGATTTTCTGGTACTTAATCAAAAACAGAAAATGGTTTCTTGTAATTTGAATGTTTGAAATGTCTCAGATTAGGCTATAGTCATATCTGTCATGTAATCAATAGTAAATTTGAGTGTAGACATTTTATGACGGATTATTTTCTTCATGTTGGAGTTACATTTAGTAATTCCATCTCAGCGCTACACAGATCAGGTTTTGTAACTCCACTTTTATTCTGTCTGCTCTCTTTCACTTTTGACCTCCCTTTTCTCCTCATGATCTGAACAGGGAAAAGCACAACAAAAAAAGTAATTAGCTCTCATTAGTCTGCAGCATCTGATATTGTTTCGCTTCTCCAGCACTTACTCTGTCTTTGAAGAACATGAACATGTAATAAAAAGTTGTGTCTTCTTTCATTAATGTAACCCTTGATTCTGCTCTGGACTTCCAACCCCCTGAAAGATACAAAACAACATAATTAATATTCATTTGTTGTATTTAATTATCAGTAACAAAACGTACTGTTTACCTGTTAACATGCTGACCACAAGTCCAACAATGATAGCTGTTACAGTTCCAATAGGACCAAAATAGAGATAGGAAGGAGATTGCCAAGTAGATGCCAGCTGATGTCTGTTGGTGGAAGAAATAAATAAGAAATACCAATACCAATTGACCAACCAACCAACCTACCTACCTACCTACCTACCTAACGACCCGCCTCTGCCACATGAATCACACTTGTTGGTTTGTTGATTAGGTGCAGTTGACCTTGTCAGTTTTGATCATTTCGCCGCTCTTTGACACCATCCATCTAATTTTATCCAAAACAAATGAGATCGCTATATGTTGCTGGTGATGTGGATTAGTGAGCCAATTTCTCTTGGCAGGTGGCTACTAGTTTGACATGAAGAATGCAAACTTGTAGCCCAGTTCCTGGAAACGTGACACTGGAAAAGACACTTTATGCTCTGACAGCTTCAGCCCACTCCTTGTGATATTCCAAAAGGTTACTGAATCACCTTTGCTTGACAATCCACTCAAGCCTAGGGTCTCCCTGTTTGCATTTACTCCTAACATACTTTGTCCTTCCAGTCAACTTTTCACTAATTTGCTTTGATGCAGCTCTTTGTGAACAGCCAACCTTTCAGCAATGATTTGAAAATTCTCTTTCCTTTTGAAGGATGTCAGTGTCTTTTGTTAATTCACCAGTGTTCCCCATGATTGATGCAGTGTGTATAAAACTGAGACAATCATGAGATTTATAAATTATCTATTTAAATGTATTTTAAATACTGATTTTCTCAAATGTGGCATGAAATGTTTGACTATTTTGAGAAAATTTTCATTGTAGGCCATAATACTAAACATAGAAATTACAAAAAATATTTAAACCATTTGATTCTAGAATTTTATGCATTTCATACATGCAGGATTAGATTTGTATCAATTCTAAGTATCCAGTGTATGTGCTCCAGTAGCAAAGTTATGTATTGCTACATTATTAAACCTGCAGGATTGTCCAGGTCATTCGTTACACATTCACCTGCCGCATTGCTTTCATAATAATTTGATTTAATCACTCACCACAGCCAGTTACAAACTTACTCGCCATCCATGTTCCGTACAAGGGATGTGGTGATGGAAATTGATTCTGTTGGCAGAGCAGTGGAGGTCCAGTTGAAGCCGTCTGTGGGGTTGAAACAGCCCTCAGTGGTCAGTGGTAGAGGTCGGGCCATTGCAGGAGAAGGGGGATATATCAGGCCTCCAATGCTGACACAAGTAGAGACAGCAAACCCCAACAAAAGACCTGACAACGCCCCCTGTAGAAAAACTCTGTATTAAATCTCACATTAAAAACAGGTGATAGTATTCAATTAAAGATTTTTTTTTTTTTTTAAAGCTAAAAAGTCCTATGAACATGAACCAAAACTCATGACATTAATCTTTGACTAAAACTGTTTGTTTTGACTTAAAATAATTTCAGTACACAGATAAGTATGCAGGCAACCAGTCCAATATGGAGTATGTCATGGCAAAGTCCAAAAGCAAAATTGTTTAGAGTAAATTGTAACTCACATTTAACATTAGAGAAGGGTGGGTACAGACACAAGGGAAGTAGATAAAGAATTGGCAAAGAAGGGAAGGGGAGCACAGCACAAATGCAAGAGAAAGAAGAGGTAGCAAGACACAGTTTTAAACAAGAAGGGAAAAGAAAAGCAAACGAAACAGGGAACACGTTAACACAAATAGACTGATAAGGTTAAAAAAAGAAAGGAAAGGAACAGTGAGGAAATGACAAACTTACTTTAGAAGTGGCAAATGGACAGAGGATACCCAAAGTGAATACGCCAAGTAAAGGACCTCCAGTAGCACCACTGACGACAACACTCGCCTGTTTGAAACAGCTTACAATTACACAAGGAGGAGGATGACTCCACTACCTTACTCATTGTTTTGAAGTTATTTAGAACATGTATTAATATAAAACTTCTTTTTAATTTCATAAATTACAAGTAGTCCTCAAGATACGAACATTTTACTTACGAATATTCATAGCAATATACGTCCTTCCATGGTCAACTACTGTAGTTCCTTTTCTGCCACAACCCATGGCAAGCAGCATGGGTTGTGGCAGAAAAGCACTGTTATGTTTGTGGATCTCCAACGCTCATTTCAGCCCAGTTTGTCCTTGTATGTTTCTCTGTGAGTATCTAAGCGCATCAGGATTCGGACCCCCTCATTGTTGCCTCTCAGGCAATTATTCCTCCATCCTCTTCTGAGATACGGTCATCCTCTCCGCTGTAAGTTACATTACGAAGTTCATTAAGGAACACACTCACACCTACTGGCAATTTTGACATGACCAATCTGCATAAACTGCATGCGCTTGAAGGTTGAAGGAAGCAGGAGAGCCTGGAGAGAACCCATGCAGACACGGGGACAACATAAAAACTTCACACAGAAGGGACTCAAACCAGGATGGTGACAGTGCTACTTACTGTGCCAACATGCTGCCTGCAATTATAAACTGAAATTGAATCTATCATGACTTACAAACAATTCAGCTTACAAACAGCCTCACGGAACCAATTGTGTTCGCAGGTTGAGGACCACCTGTATATATATGGATCCTATTTGTGTCTATTACATAACTGTGATGCACGTGTATCCACAGATCAACTGTACCTGCATCATTGCCCCCATGGTTGAAGCCAATCCAGCCATGGCAATACATAAAATCCCATAAAAGAAAGCTGGAAACGAATCGCATTAGAAACCGATGTTTCAGTTCTGCAAAGTTTTACAACTACTGACTGAGTTACAGCTTAAGTGACACTCTAGTGCTCATCCACTCACTCAGTCCTTTGGACATCCAGAACAGATGCTTCTCTGACATGTTAGTGTATGGTTTGATCAGGTCCTCCAGCGTCACTGCAGCCAGTGCATTGATGCTGGTAGAAACTGTGCTGTGGATAAATGACGACAAATTACAACAGTTTTTATGAGGAATGTTAATTTGCAGTACTGGACATGCATGATAAGTTGATATACAAAATTCTATATACAGTGTGCTGTATTTACAGCATTCAGTATCATGATACAACTTAATATGCTTGGTGTGTGCATTGGAATAACTTTCATGAACATGAACCTTAGAGAGCCGCTACATACGGCTGCAAAAAATAGTCCAGGAAGGCCAGAATAGTCAGTCAAGATGTCCATCACCAAATATGGCATCAGCTGAGAAGAATATTGCATACATTAAAATATATGACATGAAAAATGAAATGATAGTGTTCATATTGTTATACATGTTATCTATTTGTATGTAACAATCTTCAGTATAGCTTGTGGGAGTACTAGAAACAACTATAACCATCAGCTATGCCATGCTTCTTGTCTTATACTTGATCGGGAGCAGAAACTTGTCCAGCTGTCCATGGGTCACAGCTCTTATAGAATGAGTAGAGGCACAGTCCGGCAAACACTGTAGACACCAGGAAGGTGCACAGTCCTAACATAAAGATGTACAGAGCTCTGGAAAAAAAGGAAAGTGAAACTCAATGCCAAAAAAGACAAAATACTTGGACACAAATATTCAAGTATTCTAGATTTATTCATTCATTCAAAACATTGGGAGACATGACAAACAATGCGCCAATCTGTATAAAAGCTGATAAATTTCACTGTCTCCCCAGTTTGTGTTCATTTTCTGTGTTGGTTTTGCAAATTAAGGACTGCATATTGTGACTACAACTAAGAGGAATAATGGCCTGCCCGATCTGAACCCAAATGGTATTCAGTTTTTGGACTTTGTCTAGTCACATTTTGTCCATAATTAACACCATGTTTGAATGAAAGAGTGTCTACAAGTAAACTTGATACTAGGATACCCTAGGTTGTAGTTTGATGATTTAGTTTTTAGTTGTATCAACGACCATATGTTCTAGACACATGTAAGGCGAGGATCTAAGCTTTCAACTGATCACCAACTGGTGTTGAATTTAATTAGGCAGCAGGGGAAAATATCGGACAGACCTGGAAAACCTAAATGGATAATGAAACTCTGCTGGGAATGCCTTGAACAGATCAAGTTGGTCTATAACAACTACCTTGGGCTAAACCTCGAACACACTCGCAGGGGGACATGGAATCTGAACGGTCCATGATCAAGAGTCAGAGTCTGGTTACCAAAAGGATAAGATTGTGAGTAAGCGGCTGAAATTAGTTTTCTCCACAAGAGGGCTAGGCTTAATCTTAGAAAAAGGATGAAGAACTTGGACACCCGGGATAGGCTCAAGGTAAAGCCTCAAGCAGAGTCAGCTAATGCGGTTCAGCCATCTGGTCAGAATGCCCCCTGGATACCTATCTCACCTAGAGGCAGACCCAAGACTTGCTGGAAAGATTGTACAGTATCTCGAGGTTGGCCAGGGAACACCTTGGTATTCCCAAGAGGTCGTAGTGGCTTGGGAGAGGAGTGTTTGGGCTTCCTTGTTAAAACTGCTGCTAGGACAAGCAACTGAAAACGAGAGGAAAACTGAGATGTTACTACTACCTTTATAAATCCCCACAGGTATGCCATACATCTTGACATGATATTGAAGATGAAGATTGAGATGCAGTCACAGCTGATATTCCATCTGACAACTAGCAGTGCTCTTCCAAGGTTCTTCCAAGTGCTCTTCCAAGACATGGCTCTTACCTCAGAGTTTTGTTTGTTGAACAAACATGTGAACAGAGCAGTGACTCCTAGCTCAACAAACTCATACGTCGAGCAGCTCATATCTCAAGGTACAACTATACTGGGGTCTGTCTGTCAAGTAATTGGTGATTCGGCTCATGAGATGGGGGTCTAGAGTGGTCAGTTTTTCTTTCAGTACCAAGGGCTTGATGGTGTTAACAGCAACAAAGAAATTGAAGAAGAGCACCCTGACAGCACAGCCCTGGACAGCATTGTCAACCCCAACCTGCACATAGTAATAGAACTGGAGAGGGTCCATTGCATCCTGCACCTGGGGACGTATGAGCTAAAGGGCCTCATCACATGGGAAGTATGAGAAACTGTTTGGTACTCTTTGAGCTCAGAGGGGCATCCCTTCATAGGCAAAGAGATGATACAGGAAGTGTTCACCCATGGATGGGACCCTCCCCAACTGAGGTTGAGGTTAGGCTGAGGTTAAAAAGGTGCTGTAGAGGGTCTCCCAGTTCTGCAGCACAGGATCAAACTGGTCTCAAAGAGAGCTGGTCTGGTTCGGTTGTCTTCTTGGGATGAATCGTCCTCTGTGCAGTCGTCACCTTGTCAGCAGTAATAGATGTGGGGGAGGAAGCGGTAGCCAGTTGTCAAGCGGAGAAAGCGAAGCCAGTGGTCCAGGTGGGGAAAGGGATCCCGGTTGTGCAGGCCATCCAGTTGGGGGCGAAGGAGAGGTGAAACATCTTGAAGGAGGAGAGGATGCCGCTGAAATTCCATAGGGCTACAAAAGGTTTTATTTTTTTATTTTTTTGTCTTGTCTACAAAAGGTTTTAGATGAAGAGCAAGAATTGGAAGGGGAGCTGAACCAATTGAAAAAAGGTGTATAGCTAATCTGCTCGCTCTATGTTCCCCTCCACTCCAGTGCACCCCCTCTGCTATACCCAGTGATGGTCTTCACTCCGTTCCAGTCCTCCAACACCTGGTTATAACCCAATTAGTTTTCCAGCTATTTCCTGTATGTCAATTTGGCCTCCTCCTGTGTGTGTGTATGTGTGTGTGTGTGTGTGTGTGTGTGTGTGTGTGTGTGTGTGTGTGTGTGTGTGTGTGTGTGTGTGTGTGTGTGTGTGTGTGTGTGTGCCTGCATGCATGCGTGTGTGTGTTGTGCTGTGGTACGGTGGTCTAAGAAGGACCAGAGCAAGACATCGGATGTTGTTAAACATCGTTCTTGATCCTTTTTACCATGTAACCTCCCAAAATGGCAGCCTTTTATCTTGCTTATTTTAGTCAATCATCAACTTGACCCTGATGTAGTCATTACAGCAAGTGCCAGACAGCAGAAATCAGACTTGAAGTGTTAATCAATGTTAACCTGACTAATGATAAACTATATCATCCTCCAAATTGAGAAAAATGTGTGGAAACAACCTAGTTTAAGAGTTAAGAGTTGGACGATATCAGCTCCATGAAACTCTTCTAATTGGTTTTCATGAACTTTGTCGCTCTTGAACTGTACCAGTTGGACAAAGGTATTTTTTAGATTGCAAATCTCTTACCAAGTTAGCAATTGCCACCCCATCAGCCAAACAAAATACATACACTGTCAACTTAATTATCCAGTATGGTTTACCATAATAATCATACAACTCTCAGGAACCACATTTCAAATCTCTCACTATCAGGGAGAACGTTCTAATGCCACAATTTCATAATGACCCCATACCACTCCAAGGAGTGTATTGCTTGCACTACAAGGTCTTCAAGACCACAAGATATCTCACTAGTGTGATTTTGCAAAGTCTGTGCCTACAATGATGCCAAAATAATAACATTGAATAAAACTATATATCACAGACATACAATTGCTTTGGATTCTGAAGTTGGGCACAGGTAATGATTAATTGCATTGAAGGAAACAGACAAAAGTCCAAGTACTGAAAATAGAGTTGGAACCCTTCATATTGATACCATCAGACAAGGAAACAAAGACCATGCACTCCAAAACCTACATGGGGATTTATCAATCTCCACAGAAAAGGGAGATTGGTCAATGTAAAGTGAAGAAGATGTAACTAATAGATGATAACTGATTTTGATTTTCAAATAAGGAGTCCATGTAGTGCAAGATTATTTCTTTAACCCAGTGTCCAATATAAAAAGTAACAAAGTGTGACTCACATTCTGGCATGAGTGATGCTCTTGCAAGAGACATATCTCTGCACCTGGGATTGGGTAGTCCCGTTAACACTAATCCAGCCCATTGTTGCTCCAATGACCATGGTCCAAAAAGTGTGTCTCCTCAGAGGGTTTGTGTCAAAACTGATGAAATACAAAGATCCAGGTTGCATTTTCTTATTCATTCATTATTTTATTAATAGTATTAAACAAAGCATTTTCATTATTTTATTGATAGTATTAAACAAAGCATTCTGTTCAAAAGTACATCACAATAAACATATTTGAGCAAAAAGTTTATGATTGTAAAATATTATCTACTTAAAATATGTGAATACTTCCTGTTTCCATAACACATCCACATCCATAACACATCTGGTCCATACATACACGTTCATAAACTTCCTTGAAGATATATATGATTTATCATTTGAGATACGTGTAAACTACTGTAGTTATTTCATCTGTCTCGAACACTTGTGTATCATACTTACTCCATAAAGTTGAGTCTCCCTCCTTGTTGTGAATCTGAAATTACTTTGAAGAGTCCTCCTTGTAAGATCACAGACTTAATAATAACAGCCAGGTAACCTGAGAGCATTATTCCAATCTAGAAGATAAAATAAGACACATTCAGGTTGGAAAGTTGTTGAGTTTTGAATACAGAGTTATATTTTATTGTAACATGTTATTGAGGGCGAAAGGGTGGCGCAGTGCATTGCGCTGTTGCCACCCAGAAAGGTTGTTCCAGGTTTGTGTCCCGCTCTGTGCGGACTTTGCATGTTCTCCCTGTGTCTGTGTGGGTTCTCTTTCGGTTCTCCAGCTTCCTCCCATTTCCAAAAACATGCACTTCAGGTTAATTGGCCAAAGTGACCATAGGTTTCAGTGTGTGGGTGTATGTACTGTATGTCTGTGTCTCTGTGTGGCATTGGTGTCGCACCCGGGGTTTCGCCCGCCTCACGCCCTCTGTCAGCTGGGATAGGCTCCAGCTCCCCTGACCCATGGCAGCGAATGAAGCGGTTGTGAAAATGAATGAAAGAATGAATGAATGTAACATATTATTGCATTTAAAGTATTTTATGTGGTAGAGTACTATCTTCTTCTTTTCCTTTCGGCTTTTCCCTTCAGGGGTCGCCACAGCGAATCAATTGCCTCCATCTAACCCTGTCCTTTACATCCTCTTCTCTCACACCAACTACCTTCATGTCCTCTTTCATTACATCCATAAACCTCCTCTTTGGTCTTCCTCTAGGCCTCCTGCCTGGCAGTTCAAAACTCAGCATCCTTCTACCAATATATTCACTATCTCTCCTCTGGACATGTCCAAACCATCTCAGTCTGGCCTCTCTGACTTTATCTCCAAAACCTCTAACATGTGTTGTCCCTCTGATGTACTCATTCCTGATCCTATCCTTCCTGGTCACTCCCAAAGAGAACCTCAGCATCTTCATCTCTGCTACCTCCAGCTCTGTCTCCTGTCTTTTCCTCAGTGACACTGTCTCAAGACCAAACAACATCGCTGGTCTCGCCACAGTTTTGTACACCTTTCCTTTCATTTTAGCTGAAACTCTTCTATCACACATCACACCTGACACTTTCCTCCACCCGTTCCATCCAGCTTGCACACGTTTCTTCACCTCTTTTCCACACTCTCCATTGCTCTGGACTGTTGACCCTAAGTACTTAAAATCCTCCACCTTCTTGATCTCTTCTCCCTGTAACCTCACTCTTCCACTTTGGTCCCTCTCATTCACACACATGTACTCTGTCTTACTGCGGCTAACCTTCATTCCCCTCCTTTCCAGGACAAACCTCCACCTCTCTAGCTTCTCCTCCACCTCTTCCCTACTCTCACTGCAGATCACAATGTCATCTGCAAACATCATAGTCCATGGAGTATATGATCTCTAAATATGATTGTGATTGAATGACATTTTGCAAAGATTTACAATACCTAATTTCTCTGTCACTGAAGTTAAGAAGTTTGTGCTTTTTCTTTTGATTTGCTTTACTATTGAGGAACAAATATCTCTGGGTTCTATATTCAGTGACAGATATCTCTTTCTGTGTGTGTCTTCAGTATTAACAGAGAGACCCACCTGGAATACGTCAGTCCATACCACTGCCTTCAGTCCACCCTGTAAGGATATAGATCATAATATGAATATGAATCATAATCATTCATCTTTTACCACTTCTTCAGCTTTTGCAGATCATATATATATATATATATATATATATATATATATATATATATATATATATATACCCACAGACATACAGAGATTTATTTATTTAGTTATTTAGCTATTTATTTACTAACCATTGTGCAGTACAGGGTACACACAATGCCTGTTGTAATAATTCCACCCCACAGATCTATATCAGCAACTGTAGAAAAAGAGAACAAAGGACAGAATAAACACATTGATGTCAATAAAACACTAAAGGTTATTAGTAAATTTCTGATGTCAGTAATAATTTGATGTGAACACCGAGGACTAAAAACAACATACTCTGGCTTAAAGCAAGGGCTGGACCATAGATGACGATTCCAGTGTAGAGCATCTATATTGGACAGAAAAATGTAATACATATATAAATGACCCTCATGTGTCTGATTTTGATGACAACCTCATGGGTAAATGTCTTCTTATTATGTATTGAGATGCTTCTCACTCACTGTCTGAACAATGAAGATCACAGTTCCTAGAAGACGGGTGGCTCTGTTGAAACGCATCTCCAGATACTTCTCAGTTTCATGACAGAAAAACAGACAGTGTAAAGAAGTGATTTCATTTGTTAATATATTAATGGAGTCCAGTTGTTTATATGCAGTAAAGTGTCATTCTTTGTCCGACAGGCTTATTGTATGAAATCTGTGGACTTGAATCATATCAACTGGCCATTATTACCAATGCGCAATTTGTTTGAGGGGGATGTGGCGGATGGGAGACATTGTTCCCCCCCTATGATTTTTACCTCTCTACCTCTGCTGAATGAATTTTATCCTCCACGGGTTGTGACAGACTTTTCTTACAGGTAATCTATAGTCTACATCGCAGACATTAACTTTCAAAAAGGACTAAATTGTCGGCAGTCTGTTTGCGAACATTCCCATGCCCATTAATACATTTTGCGTTCGTTGCTTGCTCAGAAGTTCTCAGAGATGTGGATAAAAGAAGGTCAGAATGCGGCAGATGATAAACCAACAGGAAAGCCAAAAAGGCCACATAAATTTGGACATCAGAGCAAACTTCACTTACCTGTAGTTTGATATTTTCAGAGTTATTTTGACATGACATCTGAAATCTTAATCCGTGGGGTGTCAATGTTACGTTCACATGACCCTAAATCTTCGTGCCATGTTGGTATTTATCAGCCCTTAGCCTAAATAGGTCATCTTCCACATTGTGGCCAGCAAAATAAATTAAATGTTTCATGGATTTTTAAGTTTGTAGTAAATATGAATGTTCAGCTGTTAGGAATTTAGGTTCATAGGGCCTACCATTAACCTACAAAAGAATTAGGCCTGTTCATTGCTCATTTACTTTCGACACAAATTTTAGCTATTAACCATCAGTTACAATATTTGTGTTCACTTTTTTTATCGATAATAGCCAGTATACAGACACATCCCATAGAGGATGAAACAGAACGGCTAGCTCTTACAACTGATATGACACTTTGATCAGTTCTTATTAAATACCCATCCATCATGTGTCCAACATTTGCTCTACAGTAAATGTCAGTCAGTCTATTTCATGATATGTAATATGTATAATAATAATAATATTATAAAATCCACAGACATATATTCCTACCTCATAGCTGCTGGTAATGGCAAGCCTGTAGAAGACTGGGAGAAAGACCTCAGATACCACCACAATCGACAATACTTGGCCCAAACCAAAAAATACAAAGATTGCTCCATAACGATACACCTACAAAACAGGAATATCTCAAATCAGTTCAAATTTGCGTCAACTGGAGGAGATTAAATAAACTGTCGGAAAAAAGTGTTATTTTTTTGGTCCATTCCATCAAAGTTTGATGTAAACAATCACAATATCAATATTACCTCAGCTGGGCTGGACAGCACTGTGATGGAAGACATAAAGCTAGCAGTCAAAGATATGGAGACAGGAAAAGCCGTTAGTGTCCGGCCCCCTGTAAGGAAGTCTCTGGAGTTTTCTTGGCCTCTGTTGACCCATGCAAAGTAGACCCCAATGGCGGTGGACACCAGCAGCATGAGAGCAAACACTACATAGTCAGCTGCCACAAGGGAGCCAGCGACAAGAGAATCCCCTGACATTTTTCTTTGATTCAGAACAAAACTAATGACACAGCTGTTCAGTGCACAGCTTTCCAGTCAGATTAAAGAAAACCCAGAAATGAATAACTTATATCCAGGCAATGATTGTCTAACATGATACTGAACTGAAGATAAATGAACAAACCTTTACACCATGTAACATGCAGTGCCTTACATAAATTAAACAATGATACCAGATAACAATTATTATTGTGAAATGACTTTCAACATATAATGCTTTACTTTATGGGCGGCACGGTGGTGCAGTGGGTAGCGTTGTCGCCGCACAACAGGGCGGTTCCAGGTTCAAGTCCCGCTCTGCTTGGAGTTTGCATGCTCTCCCTGTGTCTGCATGGGTTCTCTCCCAGTTCTCCGGCTTCCTCCCAACTCCAAAAACATGCGCTTCAGGTTGATTGGCCGATTCCAAATTGGAGTGAGTGTGTGTGTGTGTGTGTGTGTGGTTGTCCGTCTTTCTGTGTGGCCTCCGAGGCGCACTGGCATCGTGCCCGGAGTGTCCCCCGCCTCACGCCCTATGCCAGCTGGGATTGTGTCACAAAAAGAGAAGTACTGCTTAGCCAGAGCCAATGAATGAGGGATATACAAAAAGTATGGCCATTTACACAATAACTGCTTCGGCCATAAAAGAAACTTTTATATTTGTGACGTCCGTCCATTTGCAAAAGCAGGGGGTGAAAACTTTTCTAAATGCTGTCATACCGTTGTCAAAAAAAATTGGCAAAACTCAACTGAAAAGGATGAAAGCAAAGCTGTTTATTAAGTTTCCTTCTGGCCTTGCTCATGTACACAATCAACAACCAATCTATGGCCAAAACAACAAGGAAACATCATCAAACCGTCCAGTGGTGTTTCTTCTGCAGACTATGTTGAGTTTATTAATACTCCTCCGATGAAGACGAGCTGAATCCCAACTGTGATCTCATTCTGTACAGATGATTTTGAAAAGTCTCCACTAGATTACAGGGTCGACGGAGGTCAGGATGGCGTCGGCACCGTAATGGACGTTTTGCTGGTTTTGGTTCCTGGTGTCCAACGCTCGCAACAGGATGTTTCCAACTCTGGAAAGTTACATCATCAAAAACTTCAACTTTTATTGTTCTAATAAAATGTAGGTAGTAATCTAGAAGGAATATGAGCTATCATACATGACATCACTGTGTGTCACGTTGTCTTGCAGCAAAAGCTCGGCTAGCATCAGTTGGCTATTGTTTAGCGGGAGCTCTCCACGATAGCAGTGTAGCGTTAGCTCCATAGAACAAGGTAGCTATTTATTCTTTTCATATATTGGGTATGAAGTCTGATATTATTGTTTTATCATGGAATTTCCACAGGTTCCCGCTAGTATAAAAAATATATATACGTGTGTGTGTGTGTGTGTGTGTGTGTGTGTGTGTGTGTACACACATGCATGTGATTACTAATATCTAGTGTGGATTAATGATAATAATAGTAATACTTATATTATTATTATTATTATTATTATTATTATTATTATTATTATTATTATTATACTGCAACTTCATGCCTCATGGCAAAAAAATTCTGACATTTCCTCACACCAGACAAACCAAAATTTAACATTCTGTCCCTGTCTCCAGGTTCCAACTTTTAAGCCAAATTTATTTAATCAAATTACACCAGCTGAGCAGAGTGCTAAAAAATATCTTTAAAAAAAGCTGGAATCCAACAATAACAGCCACAGACAAACACTAGTTTAATCAAAACAGGAAAGCAACAAAGATGCTCCCATTTGTTTGTGCATGTAGTTTGTTTATGTAGTGCTATATGAGAGGCATCACAAAGACCACTCAGTTCAAATATCAGGATTTATGATTTACTATAATTTGATATAATGCATTTTAGTGAGGAGGGGAATGAATAGATTTAAATTAAAATTTACATATTTTTATAGACTTTTAAGCAATGTAATCTGTATTTGGATTTAATTTAAAATTTACATATTTTTATAGACTTTTAAGCAATGTAATCTGTATTTAATATTTTAACCGACATTTATTGATGCAGTGGGCAACAAGGTGGCACAGTTGGTAGCGCTGTTGCCGCACAGCAAGGCAGTTCCTGGTTTGAGTCGAGTCCCGCTCTGTGCAGAGTTTGCATGTTCTCCCCGTGCCTCCAAAGACATGCAGTTCAGGTGAATTGGCCGATCTCAAATCACTCATAGGTGTGAGTGTGTGTGCGTGTTTATCTGTCTAAAGATGGCTCCCTGGTGCACTGACATCATACCCAGAGTGTACCCTGCTTCACGTCCTCAGACTGCTGGAATAGACGCCAGCACCCCACGACAGCAGAAGAAACGGGTATTGAAAATGAATGAAAAAATTAATTTGTTGATACATGTTCAAATGCCACCATCTTGATTGTGGAAAAAAAAATAACATAAGTTAGCATGGTTTTATGATTGATTTTAAAAATGATTTTATGTTGAAATTGACACTGATCAGTTGTTTTCTCCTCAGTATTCTGTCAATTAAATCACACATGATTAATACAAAACTGAATGTGATTTGAGATATGATATCTTTGAATTGTTCATTTGGGACCCGTGTCTACTAAATCTTTCTCAGTATCACAGTTTGCTCTCTGTAATGATGGACTTTTCTTCTCTTTTCACAACCTGAACAGGGAAAAGCACAAAGTAGAAGTCATTAGCTTCATTAGTCTGCAGTCTCTGATATTATTTCTCTGCTGCAGCACTTACTCTGCCTTTGAAGAACATGAACAGGTAATAAAAAGTTGTGTCTTCTTTCATTAAAGTAACCCCTGATTCCACTCTGGACTTCCAGCCTCCTGAAAGATATAAAACAGGATTATTAATGTCCATTTATTGTATTTGAATATTACTATCAATTATTATTGGGTTACCTGTAAACAAGCTGACCACAAGTCCAACAATGACAGCTGTTAGAGTTCCAATAGGACCAAAATAGAGATAGGAAGGAGACTGCCAAGTATTTGATAGCAGATGTCTGGTGGTGGGAGAAGTAAATACACAAATAAGTAATAACAGTTGTGGTTTATACAGAGAACTCAAGCACATGGTGTCATACATATAATACACAAATTGACAAGAGTGGCTCATGTCTATAAAACTTCACAGTCTCAAATTAGCAAATTAGTCTGTTTTAGGTGCAACAATATCCCATCCCAGCCTTTGCCTACCAGCTTGAATGCTGCTATGTGCTAGTTGTTGCTATATCTTCAACCCCTAAAGAGGATGACAACCACTTTTGTACATGTTCGTACATCGGGACAATGCTGGTCATAATGGTACTTGTCATCATCACCATTTCCACTTTGGAGAATAACATAATTTCATGTAAATATCTCTTCCCATTCCTGATGCCAGGATTACTCCACATGGTGCATGTTCATGAAATAATTCCTTTAACAATTCATAATGTTTTGCTGCATTGTGGAAAAAGCTGTACTTTACATCTAACTGTCTGTCAATCTAATTATCTATCCTTGAAATATTATAAATGTTCAAAATAAAGGAAATGTTCCTGCCAAATAGTTTTCAATTCTGAAAACACATTCTTTAAATAAACGAATAAACATGACAAGGTACAAGGGTAATAATTCTAAAATATATATTACAAATAATTGATCAAATTAAAATTGAACAGATGACTAATTATATGCAATTTATCATTAATGGAAATTTCAGTACCGTACTGTACTATTTTTTCATATATTTTTTACATTCACATCATTCAAAACACAATAACTGGCTGCATAATTACTTAAATAAATCAAATAAAGAAAATGAATTATTTTGACTTCATCAATTGGTAACACAAACAAATTCAATACCTGAATTGTAACAAGAGATGGAGCCACTTGACCCGTCATTGCAGAAGACTGCTTGAGCAAGAAGGCTCTGAGTGACACTGTCCTTTTGGTCCTGCATGGAACTCCAACAACTACACAATTGAATTTTGTATGTGAAATTTTTTTTCACTGACCCCCAATAATGAAGTAACTTAAAAGAGAAGAGAGACAAAGTTTGTGCATGATCCTGATCCAATGCCTCCAGGCATCTGACAGAGAGTGAGTTTTATGACTGAGTGTATATAATTTTACGATGATGAAATGCATCAGTGCAGTCTAATGGTTCATATCTTTATATTTTTAATTGGAGAGGAAGTACACATTAGCAATCCCACTGATCCCATTGTTGTCCAGCCTTGCAATAGAACCCCCAGTAGCCTTTATTGAGGGCAATAGGAAATTGTCTAAGCCACATATGTCAAAATCAAGGCCTGCGGGCGAGATCTGGCCCGTGAAGAATTATTTATGGCCCGCTGGATGATTTTTAATTACGATTAGAACTGGCCCCCAGGCCACATCTGCCCCCTGGTGTTTTGCATGCAACAAAACTACATTCCACACAATGCAACGGTAGAGGACGTCACTGCAGTGCAACAAGCCGGCCTTGGTTTCATTGTTTATCAGCAATCAGAGCGGAGGTCGAATTTAGCTACTCCCCTCCTCAAAAATGGCTAAAAGGAAGGTGGACTCTGTATTCTGGCTTTTTCTACCTCAACAGTAAGCTTCTGTTGACACAGGTGATCGATTAATAACACAACAGGCTTAAAACTAAAGACTCGTATCTATATGGTACTATTAATGTTTATATCTGAGTTAATACTTGATTAGAAGACAGTTTGCAGAGCTCGTGGGAAATGGCTGCATAGCACCTGAAGTGTAGGTCAACACATATAGGAGGTCACTCAATAGATAAGATAATAATCCTTTATTGTCCCACGGTGGGGAAATTTGTGAAATAGTGTGTTCCATCTTGGGTCACAGAGCTCTTAGAAAACAGCCACATAGCTTAAGTTTTGTAGTGTTTGTAGATTTCTCATCACATCTTAACACAATCACATAAAACTATCTTCCAGGACTGAGTGTGTGAAGTTTGCGCTTAGATTCCAACTCAATATGGCTCTGCTGCTGCAGCAGTAATGTGATTTTAATAACTGTCTGACTAAAATACAGGATTAGTATTTGTATCCTTCCAAGAAGCCATAGCATGTACTTCCTTTGGCAATGTTACAAATTTCTAGAACATAAAACCTAAAAGATTGTTCAGGTCATTTGATCCCACATATGCCTGCTTGGTTGATTGCTTGGCCATTCACCACAGCCGCTTATGCACTTACTTGCCATCACTGTTTTCTAGGGATGTGATGATGGAGGTTGATTCTGTTGGCAGAACAGTGGGGGTCCAGTTGAAGCTGTCTGTTGGATTGAAACAGCCCTCTGTGGTCAGTGGCAGAGGTCGGGTCATTGTAGGAGAAGGGGGATATATCAGGCTTCCAATGCTGACACAGGAGGAGGCAGCCAACCCCAACAAAAGACCTGACAATGCTCCCTGTAATAAGAAATTGTCTAAGCCACCTTGCACAACCACCTTGCTGTGCATTCACATTAAATCTCATTTATATAAATACAAGTGATAAGATCAGTTAAAACCAACAAGTCAGTAATGTTAATAAATACCTGAAATCCAGGTATTTATTAACTGAGCCACTGCCGGTAGAGCAGGTCATCCAATGTTCCTCCCGCCCAAAAAAAAAAAAAAAACCCCGGAGTGTGAGCTGACAGTGGGAGGTGTCAGGCCACCTCCGGAGCACTGTCAAGGCGCCCTTGAGCAAGACGCCGTCCCCCTTTCCAAGTTGCTCATTTGGGGCGCTCCACAAAGGGGCTGCTCACCACTCTACCTCCCCCTGCATGCCTATATGCCCTCTTCTGTGTGTGCGTGTGCTACAGGGGCCTGTACAAACTAACATGTATGCATGTGCTTGAAGTATTTACTAACTAGAGTGTGCTCTTAATTTCCCTTCGGGGATCAAAAAAAATTGTTGCTTGATAACAATGATTTTCAGATTTTTAATCTGTTTCCTATCATAAAACAATTTCTGCACATTTTCATGTCAAATCTGATCAAACCACACTCACAGCGGCTTATTACAGGAAAAAATATCTCCTGAATAAATTTCAAAATGAAATTTTATTCAAAGTAGAATTTAAGATTTTAAGGCATGAATATTAAAGTCTATACAAAAGCATTAGAAATACCTAATGTGGGACCATAAAATTTTATATACAAATTAATAAATTACATTAAAAACTACTTTTATAAATATACATACTGTAAATCTTTTTTAAGTATCATAGTGCACTTCAACCGTAAAATAAGCAGAGATCAATAGGAGATATAAAGTCAAAATTATTCCTTTGCATTGTGAATATATTTTTTGTTTCATGCACTCAAGAAATCATGGCAGACAAAAGAAGGAAAAGATAGACTTACTTTCGAACTGGTGAATGGAGAGAGGATACCCAAAGTGAATATGCCAACTAAAGGACCTCCAGTCGCAGTGCTTACAATGACACCTGCCTGTTTGAAGAGACACATCAGCAGCTTGGCTGCAAAATAGCCAATTGAGGAAGATCACTGTTGTGGTAGGACACAATTAGCTTTGTACTTCATTCATTCATTCATCTTCAGAACCGCTTTATCCGCCGTCGTGGGTCACGGGGTGCTGGAGCTTATCCCTGCTGTCTTAGTGCGTGAGGCAGGGCAAACTCCAGGCGCAACGCCAGAGCACCGCAGAGCCACACAAAGACAGACAACCATGCAAACTCACACTTACACGCTACGGGCAATTTGGAACGGCCAATTAACCTGAAGCTCATGTTTTAGGGGGTGGGAGGAAGCCGGAGAACCCAGAGAGTACCCACGCAGACACGGGGAGAACATGCAAACTCTGCACAGAGTGGGAGGCGAACCCACAACCACCTTGCTGTGCGGCGACAGCGCTACCCAGTGCACCACCATGCCGCCCAGTTTTGTAGTTATTTAAACCAATTGCTATTAAGATGCAATATATCACCAGCTCAAACGTACCTGCATCATCCCTCCCATGACTGAAGCTAGTCCAGCCAGAGCAATGCATAAAATCCCATAAAAGAAGGCTGGAAGCAAAAGTCAAAAACTAGAAATTCAATTCTGTACAGTTTTACAGCCACAGACTGAGTACAGACTCAGACACACACTTATGTTCACTGAAAAAGTAGATGCAAACATGAATCATCCACTTACTCAGTCCTTTGGACATCCAGAACAAATGCTTGTCTGACATGTTAGTGTATGGTTTGATCAGGTCCTCCAGTGTCACTGTAGCCAGTGCATTGATGCTGGTAGAAACTGAACTGGGGTGAAATTATAAAATAGTAATAATAGTTTTAACAGCTAATGTCAATTTGTTATCTCAACCACTGATCATGTAGAGTTAGTTATATGGATTACTGATCAAGTCAACGTGGTTACAAATGGGATATATGAAACATTACATTGAAAGAGTGTATGTAATAGTAAGGACACAGCTATACAATCATATTATAGCATATAAATTCTATTTAAAGGTTAACAGTTACCAATACAGTGACCATCAAGGTAGGGTTTAACACGTTGAGTGGGTATGCTGGACCTCCGTAATGGAATAATTTTTATTAACATGAACCTTAGAGAACCGCTACATACTGCTGCAAAAAATAGTCCAGGAAGGCCAGAGTAGTCAGTCAAGATGTCCATCACCAAATATGGAATCAGCTGAGAATGGAAACAGTGATTAATGTCTATGTTTAAAAAAAAAATTAAAAGACACTACAGTGTGTACATTGTGTTCCAGTTCATGTATTTGTACTGTAATTAAAGAAACACAATATAATATTTGAGCATATTATGCTGCTTTTTTTACCTGATCAGGAGATGAAACTTGTCCAGCTGTCCATGGGTCACAGTTCTTATAAACTGAGAAAAGACACATTCCTGCAAAAACTGTGGACACCAAGAAGATGCACAAACCCACCATGTAGATGTACAGAGCTCTGGAAAAAGAAAATAAACAATTGATCTCAATGCCATTTATGGCAAAATAAATGGATACAAGCATTCAAGGTTGTTAGAGGGGAATAAAGACCATGTGCTATAACTACATGCTAATGGCATAATCATATCTATCACAATGTCTGAATGCTCCATGCACGGCAGTTTTATTTTTTAGCCCAGGGTCCCAACATAATTTGCAAAATGCAACTTACAATCTGGCATGAGTGAGGCTCTTGCAGGAGACATATCTCTGAACTTGGGACTGGTTTGTCCCATTTACAGCAATCCATGACAAAGTTCCTCCAATGGCTATGGTCCAAAAGGTGTGTCTCCTCATGGGGTTTATGTCAAAACTGGTGAAACACATAAAAGGTTTATTTCAAATGTATTCAAAACAATGTTTCAAACCAAACCAGGTGAAAATAAATGTTTCTCAAGAAATTTAAATGAACAAAGTAATGACGAAATTCAAACAACATTATTCAGAAGACATAAGTATTCAGAGCATTATATAATTGTTGCTGTCAATGGATTGGTAATTATACTAATTAATACTACCATTGCTGCTATACCTACTCATAACAACAACAATAGCAAGAATAGCATGCTAAGACACACCAAGTAGAGAATACGTCAAATCAGTTATTCTTTTGGTCTCAGTTGCAAACCATGCTCACTCTAAAAAGTGCTTCACAATTAACATATCTGAACAAAAAGATTATGATGGTAAAAAATATTAGCACAGTATATCAGTACTTAAGATATGTGTGCAAATACCTGCTGTCTCCATAACACATTCAAATCCATAACTCATATAATCTCTATACAGATTCGTAACTTCTTTGAAGATATATATGATTTGTCAATTGAGATACAAGCAAACTACTGTAGTTATTTCCTCTCTCTCAACCACTTGTGCCTCATACTTAATCCAAAAAGTTCAGTCTTCTTCCTTTTTGTGAATCTGAAATGACTATGAAGAGTCCACCTTGCAAGATCACAGACTTAATGATGACAGCCAGGTAACCTGAAAGCATTATTCCAATCTAGGACATAAAATAAAACACCTTTGGTTTCGGAAAGCACATGACCTGAGTGATGCAAATTGAGATTATTTTTTTTCTCTGCTTTTTTTAGGTGGCTACACTGCTGTGTAGGACACATCTATGGGCAATGCATCATAAGTAACACACATCTCACTGTGTGTGTGTGTCTGTATGTATGTGTATGTGTGTGTGCACGCGTGTGTTTCAATCTCCATAAAGAGGCTTACCTGGAACACATCAGTCCACACTACTGCTTTCAGTCCACCCTGTAATGATATTGACCACAAATGCTGGTAGATTCATTCACTCATTCATCTACTGCTTTGTCCGCTGTAGAGGGTCGCGGGGTGCTGGAGCCTATCCCATCTGGGGCACCACGCCAGTGCACCGCAAATACTGGTAGATGTTGTTAATCCCCCACACAGTTAAGCTGTACATGGCACAACTCATTGCTGTGTATACATGTAGGATGTTTATATTTATTTACTAACCATTGTGCAGTACAGAGTACACACGATGCCTGTTGTAAGAATTCCACCCCACAGATCTAAATCAGTCTCAAATAACACACTGAAGGTTATTAGTAGTTTTCTGATATCAGCAATAATTTAATATGAACACTGTGGAGTAAAACAACATACTTTGGCTTAAAGCAAGGGCAGGACCATAGATGACAATTCCAGTGTAGAGCATCTGTGTTAGAGAGACAAATATAATGCAGACATAAATGACCCTCATTATTCAGATTTTGATTATAGCCTCACTGGTAAATATCTGGTCCTTATGTATTGTGATGCTTCTCACTCACTGTCTGAACAATGACGATCACAGTTCCTAGGAGACGGGTCGCTCTGTTGAAACGCATCTCCAGATACTTGACAGCAACAAATAAACAGACATTCTAAGAAAGTGCTTTTATTTGTTAATATATAAATGGAGTACAAGTATTTACCTACATTTAGCTAATAACCATTGTTTCCAATCATCCCTAAATCGAATTATTTTAAGTCTTTGTCCCCCTTCCATGCCAGCCTTTCTCTAGTGTTTCATAGAGATTTATTGTCAGTTCTGAGCTTGCCTGCATAGAGATTTTAACTTAAGTTTCTTGATATCACATTATTTTCCAATTATTTGGATGAGTTATATACTGAGTTATGTACTGAACTTCTTTTGAGGGAAGAATATGATTTTTACCTACACTGATTATTTCCAGAGTTGTGCTTTTAGGGCTTATTATGAGCACTGGTTACCTGGTTAACCATACGATTATTTATCTGAGAGCAAAACCACACTTACTTCGTAGGTGCTGGTGATTGCCAATCTGTAGAAGACTGGGAGAAAGACTTCAGATGCCACCACTGTTGACAATATATAACCAAGGCTAAAGTATACAAAGATGGCCCCATAACTATACACCTATGAAGTAGGAATGTTTTCAGTTAGTCAAGTTATCAATCTGTAAAAGAAAACTGTTGTATCATCCTTGGTAGCTCCATTTGTTCTCACTGTTGTGTATAATAATGATGGTCTTTCAAGTGAGATTAACCATGTACTATGAATCCAGACACTTCTTGCATCTCCAGGCTTCTTATAAAGAATAAAGAGAGGAAACTCTTAATTTTATGCGCTGCATAGATTTTAATGTGCGAGCAGTGCACAATTACAATCACACAGCTTAGAAGGTCCCATGAAGGAACATTGTTCGCCTCCATGGACTTCAATTTCATTGCTATGTTGAGGACAAGCAACTCTGTCAACAAAATCTCTGTTGAGATCTCTCTGCAACATCTCCACCCTTACAAACTGCCCGTCTGCAATCATGGATGACCAACGTTCTCAAACTCAGCAGCAATAAATCTGAACTCATCATCATCTTCCCAAATCCCTAATCCCCCTTTACCCAAGACTTCACACTGACCTTCATAATCTCACCCCATCCTCACAGATAAGAAACGTCGGCATCATCTTTGACCCCACCCTCTTACCACGCTTCTGACAGATCGCCAAAACAGCTTCTTCTTCTCGAAACATTGCCTGCCTGTATCCCACCCAATGTCAATTCGCTGTGGAAACTCTAATTCATGCTCTTATTTTCTTATTTCCCAACTAACCTGGTTGAGAGCAGGTTTTACTCCAAAATCTGAGGGTATCCCTCTGATTCAAAGCCACTCAGATTTCATTTCCTCATTCAGTCAGTAGGCTAGTTTTACCGTTGTTTTGTTTGATCATTAAAGACTCATCCCGTATGTCAGAGGTAAACATGGCATGTCTTTTTTGACGAGAATCCTTTGATAAAAGTGCACTAATTCAGAGAAAATTAAATGTTTGTTTGAAAATGGTTATGGGTCGTGTTTAGATGTCCTGGTCATCTTTATGATAACGAGATAAAAAGATAACAAAATTTCCACTTTCAGTATCATTTGATTCTAAAAGCAAAACCCAAAACAAAGATAAGGAAATACCACTGACAGCAATGAGAAGACAATGAATAACTGTCAAAAAATATTTATATATATTTTACTTTCAAACTTTGATGTAAAGGACAATATCAACCTTACCTCAGCTGGATTGGACAACACTGTGATAGAAGAGATAAAGCTGGCAGTCAGAGATATGGAAACAGGTAAGGCTGTCAGTGTTCGACCCCCTGTAAGAAAGTCTCGGGAGCTTTCTTGACCCCTGTTGGCCGATGCAAAGTAGACCCAATGGAGATGGACACAACCAACATAACAGCAAAGACTACATAGCTGCCACAAGGGAGCCAGCTACAAGAGAATCCCCTGACATTTTGCTTTGAGCTGGACTCTAGCAATACCCCAGCTTTATGTGCATCTTGCACTCAGACTTCATCCAGTAATAACTAACTGAAGATTACAAGGGAATTTACCATCTGTCTTGACAATGAATTGCAGAAATTAAGAAAATTTTCTCTTTCGGAACATAAAATACACCCTAAACCCATCATAAATACATAAAAGTATTATGTCTTTAAACTTGTTTCAGTATTTTTTTTACAAATGAATGAAATAACTTTAGCTGCAAATTCTCTACATCTGCCAATATGCCAATTGTTTTCATGAAAAGTTAAAGAATAGTGACACTGTTTGGCCAGATGGCCTGATTTCAGGTTTAAAATTGCACAAAAGTTTCACAAGGATGCATAATTTAGCATTAGTTGTTCACAAGAGAGATCAGAGTTCATGGGTGTCCACCTTAATGATAACTTGCCAGGTAAATGATACAGCTAACGATGTTTAAACAGTATTTTGGACTGGCTTAATTTTAGACTGGAAGCACTGGACACTTTGAAATCAGTCACACTACTGTATGTACAGAGTACACAGAGTACACAGTTGGAACGTGAATTGATTCTTTGACTTTATATCTGAGGTAGCAGTGTATATGTACTGTATTTCAAATTGCCTGTTCTCAGTAGAGCTCACATGGGTGACTTTTAGGAAGGTGAAATTCAGGACCACGGACCAGTTTGGGAGAATACATTTCAAATAGTGTAGTTGAGCATCTGTCAGCTGTATGAACTTGATTAAAAAACAAAAACACAGGACCTTTAAGTCATTCAACATATGAACTTGAAGTGCAATATTCACACAATTAACAACAAAACGTGTTTGGAGATTTTAACACAACCATGAAATATTTCATTTGGGACTTGTGGGACTAAATCCATCTCAATAATATCACAGTCTGCTCTCGGTTGTATTCGACTTTGCTTCTCTACTCGTGACCTGAAAGGAAAAGCACAAAATAAGGTCAAGCTCAGTCAGCTGTCATCAGTCTGATATTGTTTCTCTGCTGCAGCACTTACTCTGTTTTTGATCAACATAAACAGGTAATAAAAAGTTGTGTCTTCTTTCATGAATGTAACCCTTGAATCCACGCTGGACCTCCAACCCCCTAAAACATACAATACAACATCATTGATGTTCATCTGTTGTATTTAAATATCACTAACAAAATTTATTGTTTTACCTGTAAACAAGCTGACCACAAGTCCAACAATGATGGTTGTTACAGTTCCAATAGGACCAAAGTAGAGATAGGAAGGAGACTGCCAGGTATCTGCCAGCTGATGGCTGGTGGTGGAAGAAGAAAATAAGTACAGTGCCCCCTTGTTTCTCGCGGTTAATGTGTTCCAGGAACCACACGCGATTGACAAATTCCGTAACAGAACGACAAACTATTTATCTTATCATTTATGGTAATTTAAACATTTATGAACCCTCCCCATACTGATATTAAACCACCTTCTATCTGCATTACCTTTTTTGTAAGCTGCACCCTCATTATTTTGTCTTGGGTGCTGACATTTAGCCTCACATATGGAAACAATCGCATCCATTGCGGTACAAATGTTTGGATTTGAGCAGACGTTGTGTTCCCGTTTGGTCAATTTTCATAAAGCTGAATCATGCAGGTGAGTCTCAGGACGAAAAACTTGTGCGAGACCAAGACATAATGGCAGTTTCCGGGTTCAAAAATTAGAGGAGAAATGAATAAATTGTGAATATTTTTGTTGAATGGAAGTGCATTTTTTCCAATATTATATCATGGAAAAAGGTAACGTCAATTTTTTTATTATAAGTGTTTAAAGGTTGCGTCCCAGGGACACATGTTGTCTGATGTTCATGCGTCCCTGTCAAAAAATGGGCGTCAAAGACGCAAGGATGCATGCTAAGAAGTATAAGAACACCTGTACTTTGAAAAAAATACAATGAAAATATTGTATTATCCATGATGTTTGGATACAACTGTATATGCAATGGCACTTCAGCATATTGTTAAAAAATGCAAATATCTGTATGATTGGGATTTGTATCTATTCTAAATAATGGATTCATCTGTTTCCTTGAGCAATGTTATACATATCTAGACCATAAAACCTGAAGGATTGTTCAGGTCAATTGATCCCACATATTCCTGCTTGGTTGCTCTCTCTAAACTGTAAGTTAGTCATTCACTACAACTGGTTACACACTTACTTTCCATCACTGTTTAGGGATGTGATGATGGAGACAGATTGTTTTGGAAAAGCAGTGGAGGTCCAGTTGAAACTGTCTGTAGCATTAACATCACAACCCTCAGTGCTCAGTGGCAGAGGTCGGGCCATTGCAGGAGAGGGGGGATATAACAGACCTCCAATGCTGACACAGGAGGACGCAGCCAACCCCAACAAAAGACCTGACAAAGCCCCCTGTAGAAAAACTACATTAAATCTCATACATATCAAAAGAAGTGATAAGGTCAACTGAAACCAACAATTGTATTGTGAACAAATACCTGGAATTTTTGACTGATAAATGACAACCCATAATTTTCAGATTTCCAGTGTAATGCCTCTTAATAAATTTCTGCATAATTTTATGGCAAATCACTGTCTAATTCGAACAAACAACGCCCACAGTGGGCTGATGGAGTAGAAAAAAGTCACCCTGAGATAAATGTATTTCCAAATTAGAATTTAAGGTTATCAGACATAAATATTCCAGGTTGTAGAGGGGAAGACCTTAAGATAGTTAATGTGAAATACTTTTTTATAAGGGTTTATAAGGGTTTCATCATTAATAGAAATATGAGAGACCCTCTATACACTGAAACAAAATATAAGAAAGATCTTTTGTGCTTTTGGACATGTCAATGTTAACAACATAGTTCACTTAAGCTCCAAAATGTATAGAACACAGCAGAAATCATTTTTCCATTTCACGCATTCCATAAATCACAGAAGATAAGGCAAAAGCTATCATGAAGAGAAGGGACTTACTTTAGAATTGGTGAATGGAAAAAGGATACCCAAAATGAACATGCCCAGTAATGGGCCTCCAGTAGCAGTGAAAATAATGACACTTGCCTGTTTGAAGAGATACATCAACAGCCTGGCCTCAGAAACAAAAATGAGGATGATGATAACCTTGCTCTGTTGCAGTAAGACTTTTTTAAAGACTCTAAAATATATGGCTACTTTTTTAAATTAAATAATTGTGATACAAACATAACACAGATCAACTGTACCTGCAACATTGTTCCCATGACTGAAGCTAGTCCAGCCAAAGCAATGCATAAAATCCCATAAAAGAAGGCTGGAAATTAAATTCAGTAATGAAATTTTAATTCTGTACAGTTTTACAGCCACAGACTGACATTCAGACACGCCTATGATTATGAAACAAATTCATTCAGTCGTTGCAAACGTGGAGCATCTACTCACTCAGTCCTTTGGACAGCCATAACAGATGCTTGTCTGACATGTTAGTGTATGGTTTGATCACGTCTTCCAGTGTAACTGCAGCCAGTGCATTGATGCTGGTAGAAACTGTACTGTGGTGAAAGGACAATGAAATCATGTCTTTGTCCAGTGGATTGATTTACAGTTTTAGATAACAATGAAATAATTTAATAGTAATAATAAATTTGTCAGTTTATTCTACTAAACCACTGATAATGTAAAGTTAGGTGATATTGAGTGCTGTTCAAATTGATTTCTTCCTATTTTTTTTAAATATATACATTCATCAGCCACTTTATTAGATACACCTTGCTAGTATCGGGTTGGACCCTCTTTTGCCTTCAGAACTTCCTTAATCCTTTGTGGCATGGATTCAAGAAGGTACTGGAAACATTCCTCAGAAAGTTTGGTCATATTGACAAAATAGCATCAGTCAGCTGCTGCAGATTTGTCGGCTGCACATCCATAATGCAAATCTCCCATTCCACCACATCCCAAAGGTGCTCTATTGGATTGAGCTCTGGTGACCGTGGAAGCCTTTTGCATACAGTGAACTCATTGTCATGTTCAAGAAACAAGTCCAAAGATGATAAGTTTTATGGCATGGTGTGTTATCTTACTGGAAGTAATGATCAGAAGATGGGTACACTGGTCATAAAGGGATGGCCAGCAACATTACTCAGGTAGGCTGTGGCATTGCAACGATGCTTGGTGCAATAATTGGTACTAAGGGGCTCAAAGTGTGCAGACAAAATATCCCCTGCACCATTACACCACCAGCAGCCTGAACAGTTGATACATGGCAGGATGGATCCATGCTTTCATGTTGTTGACGCCATATTCTGACCCTACCATCTGAATGTTGCAGCAGACCAGACACACACACACACAGTAATCCCTCATTCCTCGCGGTTAATACGTTCCAGGTCCACCCGTTATAAACGAAATTCTGTGACATGGCGACAAACTATTTATGACACTTTTGTATTAAAGAAAAGTGTTTCTTTAATACACGGAAGTGCACTGCATTTCGTGAGTCTCGGAACATATCGCACGCACAGATGCTGTGAGCCAATAGCATGCGCTTGTGGTATCACATGACTACCTACTAAAAGTCTGCGATGTAGTGCAGCCGTGCATCTTGAAGCGTGAATAAGTGAGGAATTACTGTATGCCTGTGTGTACTGTATGCACACACACAAACACACACACACACACACACACACACACACACACACACAGTCTATTCATATAGTATGCAATGGGGAGAAAACACCTATGAGATAATTACTGCATTTAAATTCTTACCAGATGTTAACAGTTATAAGTAGAGCAGTCATCATGGTAGAGTTTAAAATGATGAGTGGGCACACTGAACCTACAATACATAGTGGAATAACTCATGAACCTTAGAGCGCCGCTCCAGACTGCTGCAACAAATAGTCCAGGAAGGCCAGAATAGTCAGTCAAGATGTCCATCACCAAATACGGCATCAGCTGAGAAAAATAGATTACAGTGATTAATGCAGTGTTAAAAAACATAGTTTTTAACTGACTCCCAAATACTACGTAGCGTAGTACTGTATTTGAGAGTCATATGTCAAGAAATTAAATCCTTGGCTATACTGTGCATGTATGTCTCTTTGTACCTGATCAGGAGATGAAACTTGTCCGGATGTCCATGGATCACAGTTCTTATAAACTGAGAAGAGGCACATTCCTGCAAACACTGTGAATGCCTGGAAGGTGCACACACCCACCATGTAGAAGTACAGAGCTCTAGGGAAAAAAGTAACAAGGAACATTATTAAAGGCAAAATATATGGACACAAACATTTAAAGGTCTCATATTATACTGTTTTTAATCAATTTCACACAGCTGTCTGACATCCAACTACACTTAATTCAAAAGGTATTGCCTAAAACTGAAACATGGTCCTGAATTTCAGCTGTCTAAAGGTCGCTGAAACCATCTCTACTGAGAATATTCTGTTTCTGTGCCTGCATCATTAAACGCAAATGAGCTCCGTCTGTCAATGTTTTCCTTGTCTGTGATGCGGCTAACGGTAGCTACGCTAATGTTTACAGGCAATGTAGCCGGGACGTTGTCAGTAAAAATTATACACAACCACGGTCTGTTCTGTTTGTGTTAGGTTGGAACAGAACATAAGCACTTATGTTCATTTGTAGAACCAACAGCTGAGAAACTTGTGTGTCTGGATGAGGACATTGCGACACACTGCTACCTTGCGATGGACACACCAAACTTCCCCTCAGGGATGGAGAGAAGGGGATGTTCTCGCACAGATAGGGCCCGGGCTATGCAAATCACTCTTTTTTTTACGTCACGAAATGAGTGATTCTGATCAGCATGTTTGAGCACCATATCACCATAAGTTTTTGGGCTGTACTTTTATTTAAATTTGAAATCCCAAGTCCTAATATAAAAAAGTGACTTATGCTTAACTCACTATAAAGATACACACCAATTCATCAGCAGAATAAAAAAAAACAAAGCACAGACACTTCATCTAATTGATATTTCATACACAAGTTTCACAAAATGCAGTTTCATTCTTTAACCCATATACCAATAAAATTAAGAAAGTGTGACTCACATTCTGGCATGAGTGATGGTCTTACAAGAGACATATCTCTGAACCTGAGGTTGGTGTGTCCCACTGGTAGCAATCCAAGTAAATGTTCCTCCAATTACCAAGGTCCAAAAAGTGTGTCTCCTCATAGGGTTTATATCGAAGCTAGTGAAACACAATGAATGATTCTGGTCCAAATTATTCATACCAGTGTTTCAAGACAAACCGTTTAAATACATGTACCTCGATGCAAATAATTGAAGAAAACAATTGCAATCAAAATAAGTACTTAAACAAAACATTCTTATTTAGATACTCATGTCATTTTTGCTGTTAATTGAAGTTGTTTTTACTATAACTACAATTACTATTATTTTCATCTATGACAACAACAATAAAAAGAAGAAAAAACTCACTCCAAAAAGTTGAGTCTTCCTCCTTGTTGTGAATCTGAAATGACTTTGAAGAGTCCGCCTTGCAAGATCACAGACTTAATGATGACAGCCAGGTAACCTGAAATCATTATTCCAATCTAGGAGATAAGATAATAAATTTTATCTCCAACCCAAAAGTTGTTCCTTTCCAACCTTTGGGTGGGAAAGTAACAGCTGCATTTTCTTATTACTGGTTTTCTGGTTGGCTACACTCCTGTATTGGACACACCTATAGGCAATATATTGAACATGACACACGTAGCTCTATTTTTTTTCTCCATAGAGAGGCTTACTTGAAACACATCTGTCCACACCACTGCTTTCAATCCACCCTGTAATGATATAGACCACAAATAGATGTTGCACTTATGTCAATCCTCCATAGTCCACCCAAACATATCTCTGTAGATAAAGGCAAAAATCATCTATGCACTATGATGTTTATTTTTGTTTACTAACCAATGTGCAGTACAGGGTACACACAATGCCTGTTGTAATAATTCCACCCCACAAATCTATATCAGCAACTTGACAGAAAGAGGGAGAACAAAGGACAGAAGCCATCATTCTCAAATAACACAGTAAAGGTCATTAGTAATTTTCTGATGTTAGTAATAATTTGATGTGAACACCGTGAAATGAAAACAACATACTTTGGCTTAAAGCAAGGGCTGGACCATAGATGACAATTCCAGTGTAGAGCAACTGTGTTAAAGAGAGAAATGTTATGCAGACATAGATGACCCTCATGACTCAGATCTTGATGACAGCCTCATTGGTAAATGTCTTGCCATTGTGTATTGTGATGCTTCTCACTCACTGTCTGAAAAATGAAGATCACAGTTCCTAGGAGACGGGTGGCTCTGTTGAAGCGCATCTCCAAATACTTCATATTGATATAAAGGGGACAGACAGAGCATTCTTTTCAAACGTTGATCCACTCAATATACTGTACAGTATACAGTGTCTATCTGTTGACTGACTAACCGTCGAAGATAGATGGAGATGGACAGACAGACAGATAGATGGACAGCACATCTCCAAAGACTCACAGAACTACAGTATATACACTACTATGAAATACATACTCAATTTATTTCTCATTTAACTGTTATGAGTTTGAGGACTGCTTGTTGTTTCCTGGCTCATTTCAAAGTCTATTCTCCCTAGTACACGTTCCCTCTTGTGTGATGATCTAAATGCTTTCAACTGCATTTATTTCCAAAACTAGGATTTCTTGGAACAAATCTCAGAGAGGACTTTGACAGCTCTCACTGACTAGCATTGAAAAAGACAGACTCAGAAGTCTGTCACCATTTCCGATAGTTTTGATTTTATTTTGTTTTTTCTTATCCATCTGTTCCCGTATTTTGTCTGTTTATTTGTATATCCGGACATTCTATACTTCCTGGTATTCAAGCATTGTCTCACCAAGTTACTGCTTCCCTATGCTGATTGTTATCAGCTACAGCTTGTTATCCCTGCCTACTATTGCATGTGGTTGCTGCCCTTCTGTGCGATTTTGTGATAGCCATTAACCTCTGTGTCTTCCATGACAGCCCTACTCTTATATTTCCTTGTTTTTTGGAGTTGCTGATATCTAGTTGTACTTGTAAGGCATACTTTCTCCACGTATCAGCTACCTAATCGTACATTCAGTCTTACCTCATAGGTGCTAGTGATGGCCATTCTGTAGAAGAATGGGAGAAAGACTTCAGATACCACCACCATTGCTGGTATGATGCTGATGCCAAAATATACAAAGATGGCTCCATAACTGTACACCTACAAAACAGGAATGTTTCCAGTTAGTCAATTATGACAGAAACTCACAAAAAAAGGAGACAGTAAGTAATAATGAACCATCCATCCATCTATCCATTTTCAACTGCTTATCCGGGGCCGGGTTGCGGGGGCAACAGTTTCAGTAAGGATGCCCATACTTCCCTCTCCCCAGACACCTCCTCCAGCTCCTCCGGAAACTCATTTCTGCCAGATCTTGTCCTTTCAGTAATGACCCAAAGCTCATGACCATAGGTGAGGTAGGATAATAATTGCTAGGATAATAATTGCTCCCTTGAGAGCTGCCACCTTATCGTAGTGGGGGAGTTTGAGTGCCCGAATGATCCTAGGAGCAATGTTGTCAGGGGCTTTATGCTCCTGCCAGGGTCTCCCTTGGCAAACAAGTCCTGGGTGACGAGCCAGACTAAGAACAGTAGCAAAACCACTATGACGATTAAAATGTCAAGGACCGTGACGTCGCCCGGTATGATGGCTGGGCCTCCACCAACGGGGCCCAGCCGGGCTCAGCCCGAAAGGACAACGTGGGCCCATCCTCCAGTGGGTTCACCACCTGCCAAGAAAACCGTAGGGGGCGAGTGCAGTGTGGAATGACATCTCACTGGGGGGAAAGGAGCCAGGGCTTAAGAGGAAGGTTGAGAGGTACCGACTAGACATAGTCGGGCTCACCTCCACCCACAGTTTGGGCTCTGGAACCCAAACCCTTGAGAGGGGCTGGACTCTCCACTTTTCTGGTATTGTCCAAGGTGAGAGGCGGCGGGCTGGTGTGGACTTGCTTATAACCCCACAGCTCAGCCGTCATATGTTGGAGTACACCCCGGTTAACGAGAGGGTCGCGTCCCTGCGCCTTCGGGTTGGGGACAGGTGTCTCACTGTTGTTTTGGCCTACGAGCCAAACAGCAGTGCGGAATACCCGGCCTTCTTAGAGTCCCTGGGAGGGTTACTGAATAGTGCTTCGACTGGGGACTCCATTGTTAAAAACTGGAATGGAACACGCAATGCTATATGTAAAGTTACAAGACATATCAAAGTTCATTTTAAATGCTATGGCATCTGAGTAACAGCATTTTCAAATTCATCTTCAGCTGTTTCATCCGCCGTAGCGGGTCATGGGGAGCTAGAGCCTAACTCAGCCGGCATAGGGCGTGAGGCGGGGGACACTCCGAGCATGACGCCAGTGCACCGCGGAGCCACACACAAAGACGGACAACCATGCACACACACACTCACTCCTACAGGCAATTTGGGACCGGCCAATCAACCTGAAGCGTAGGCTTTTGGAGGTGGGAGGAAGCCGGAAGAGAACCCACGCAGACACGGGGAGAGTATGCAAACTCCGCACAGAGTGGGACTCGAACCCGGACCCGCCGTGTTGTGAGGCGACAGCGCCACCCACAGCACCACTGTGCCGCCCGACATTTTCAAATTATGTTTGTCTAATTGTATATTATGTATTTTATGTATAATTATGATTGTCTAATTCATCCCGATGCTACGATAACTAGATAAACATCATTAAATACATGTAACAGATTATGCGAGTTAGCTCCAAAACGTATTGTTGTTTTTTGATTGATTTATCAGTTAGCATGAATGCAAAGCCAAGCTCAAATATATATTTACTTCTATATTCCTTATCTCTATAACAAAATAGTTTTGCAGTTTCACTGTTGTTTCATTCTAAATAACAGAAACAAAGAAAGGTCAGTAAGCACAGCAGCTATAGAAAAGAAATACCTTGTCAGAAAATTATTATTCAAAAGTGTTTTTTACCCTCAAACTTTGATGTGAAGAACAGTATCAACCTTACCTCAGCTGGAGTGGACAACACTGTGATTGAAGACATGAAGGTGGCAGTCAAAGATATGGAAACAGGAAAGGCTGTCAGTATTCGACCCCCTGTAAGGAAGTCTCTGGAACTTTCTCGACCCCTGTTGGCCCATGCAAAGTAGACCCCGATGCAGGTAGACACCACCAGCATGAGAGCAAACACCACATAGTCAGCTGCCACAAGGGAGCCAGCGACAAGAGAATCCCCTGACATTTTGCTTTGAGCTGGACTCTAGCAATACTCTAGTCTACTTTACATCTTTGCACTCAGACTTAATCCAGTAATAACTAACTAAAGATTAAAATGGAATTGACCTTCTGAACACAAACCCTTTCATCATAAAAACATAAAAAAAAATTGTATTCACCTATTTGAATGGAAAAATTTCAGCTGCCAATTCTCTACATCTACCAGTATGTTAGTACTAGTAACACTATTTGAAATGATTTCAGGTTTATAATTATACAATGAAAGTTTTAAAGGAGGTGTAATTTAGCATTCATTGTTTACAGGGGAGATGACAGTTCAAAGATTTTAACCTGACCTGTAACTTACCAGGTAAATGATGGACTCGTACCTGTACAGTTACTGATTGGCTTGCAACATTGCAAAACCATAAAAACATCCAACAGCAAGTTGGCAGGTGAATGCGATCATTTCACTTTCTGAATGTAAGGTTGCAGTCCCTGAATATGCATTGTAAATTTAAATGTATTAATGAAAGCAGTGTTGGATTACTCTGAGAAGTGTTTGCATTAAAGTTCTCAGAGACATTGTGCCATTTGGGGTTGGCCTGAGTAAATACAGTAAGGGGCATATCACTGACCCTAACAAGTGATAATCCTTCCTGGATTGCAGAGGGGCCAAGAAGCGAGGAGGTCCAGGAAACTAGAAAGTGAGCATTTGTGTGCAGTAACATCTGTTGCTGCGATGGGCTTGAAACAGGTTTAAAAGAACAATTTGTTGTAACAACTGTAGGAGCATCACTCTCAAGTGCTCTGCTCCCCATACCGGTATGTATTACAGAGATATGACTGATCACACCGTGTCTGTAACTTGGAATTTTTCTGAGAATTAGCAACTCTCATTTAGGAGGCAGAAGATTTCCCTGACATTATTTTGTAGACAATGCAATATCTTTTTTTTAAGTAGTTTATTTCTTAAAATAACATTTCTTGTAACAGGTCATGAAAAAAATTTCAGAAACTGAGTTACAGACATTAATTGCATATCATGTTGGTTTGCTCCTTTTCCTTAAGTCCAACTCAATATCACAGAAAGCAGGATTTGAGTTACCGAACTTCTTCTCGCGGTCTTTTGCCATGTCCAGCTTTCCTTTTTGTTTCATTGCCTGAAGTGGAAAGAGAACAAAGCTGTCAGCAGCGGTTATTTATCTACATTTATTGGCATTGTTAAACTGTTGAAGCACTCACTCTCTCTTTTAAAAGCATGGCAATGTGATAAAGACTTGTGTCCTCTTTCAGTAAAGTAAGCCTTGACTCCACCTTCTGCTTCATGCCTCCTAAAAAATAAATTGGGAACGCATTAGCACCCTTAACATTAATTTCATAGTAAATCTAATTTTCAAGCAATGAATAGATAAACATAAAGTATGCACATTATGCAACCAAGGCGTGGGGAAACATACGTATAAAAGTGGTATACAGCCTCTATTCTTACTACAGAAAAAAAGGCATACGAATTCTTCACACTGCCCATTATAGAGCGCACACAAATCAATTATTCATTACATACAAATTATTTTAAGATATATGACCTCATAAGCTACAGGACTGTTCAAATCATGTATAAGGCGGCCAACAACTGTTTACCACAAAATAAACTAGCACGACTCCAGAATAGTGAGTCCAGCTACTAATTGAGAGGAAAGACAGCATTTTTACAGGAGAAAGCAAGAACAACATTTAAAACATTCTCAACTTCTTCTACTGGTATCAAACTTTGGAACAATTTGGACAAGGAAGTTAGGAGTCTAGGAACCCTATCTGCCTTTAAAAAAAGCGTATAAAGACTTGACGTTACTTAGTTAAAATACAAATGGAAATGTTGGTTAACTCTTAATATGGTTATTGTTTAATATGATCATAACATTGTTATACAGAAAATGGAAGATCACTGGCTATATCAACTTCTGGTTTTGACCAGACTACGCTTGCTGTTCCTTCAAAGAAAGTCAATGTGACTGTGCTATGGGTCACATCAGAACTACAAAAGGTCACTAAACAACTTATGTTCACAAAATGAACTGATGAAGACGTGTGAAGACTCATATCGGGACTGAATGGGCAGTTTTTCAACAGCAATGTGCCACAATGACCGTCACAAATTATTGTATTTATTGTATAATTTTGTTGAAAAATATTGTGATGTGAGACATGTTTCGTTGATTCTGAGGACGGGAACTACACAAGCCAAATGGCTTATACCCGTCAGCCCTTTTTTTCGGATGTTGCTGATGTTGCAAATGAGAAGAAGATGGTGAAGACTGTTGTAATGACATGTCCAAAAAAAAATAAACTAAAAAAAAAAAAAGAAAAAAATGTCTGTAACTTACCTGTACACAAGCTGATTAATAGTCCTACAGTGACAACAATTATAGTTCCAACAGGACACGAGTAAAGATACGACAGAGAGTGCAAGTTACCTGCTGGCACATGTCTAGAGTGGACAGAGAGAATATAATTCATTGTCAGGAATTAGAACACATAGACAAAACTGCTTCACTATACAGAAGCTCAGTATAATTCATCATACATGAGCAATGTTTTAGGTAAACAAGTCAGATTTTCTCAGGGTTGAGGAGTAACATATTTTTAAAAGTTACACACGTTAGTTGCTAACTTTATATTGCTTGTTTTTGAAAAAGAAAACCAATGCATTCAACAAAATCTGTTTTTGCATTGTCAGTTTGTGTCCTCTGTGTCCTGAGTTATACACTTACATTCCATCAGTGGCTGTAGTGAAGGGGGTTGTAAATGTAGGCAGAATTGTAGAGGTTGAATTGAGGCTGTCTGTTGTGGTGAAATTACAGCCCTCAGTGCTCAGAGGCAGAGGTCTGGTCAGTTCGGGAGGGGGAGGATATATATAGGCTCCAATACCCAACCACAGAGACACAGCCAACCCTGAGACGAGGCCTGACAAAGCTCCCTTCAAGACATATTAAGTACTGAAAATATATGTGATAGTTTAAAGGGTAAACTATAATTTCAGCAAAAAATTTTCACATGCAGATTTATTTTGTTGTTTTGTCCAATGCTTAATTTTCTCTTGAGGAATCTCATTCAAACCAAAATCTAGGTTAAAATGAATAGAATGAGATTAACTTGCCTCATTGTCATCATACTACGGTACAACAAAATTGCAAGGTTAGATGGAAAGTTGAACAGAACTTACTTTGGAGTTAGCAAATGGACAGAGGAACCCCAATGTGAACAAGCCAAGTAAAGGGCCTCCAATGATCCCAAAAATGCTGTTGACTGCCTGTAGAAAAAGATTACTTAAGGTGCAGGTTCACCTATGTAATAAATCAAGAATCTCAGGTGAAGTCAACTGCTACAAAACTATTCAACAATTGTATGAGTTGAAAAATATTCTCATACTTGGTTTAACTAAAAATTACATGCACAACAGCTCCTTTTTACCTGCATAATCCCTCCCATAAGTGAAACTAATCCAGCCATTCCAATAGCAATAAGACCAATTGCAAAACCTGCAAACATCGCAAACTTTAACATGTCTTAACATATATTGAACAGTATTGGTATTAAAAAAAAAACATTAGCCATTAAAAAACTTTATACGAAAAAAAAAAACAAAAACTGAAGGCAGTCTGCTTACTCAGTCCTTTGGTCATCCAGGACAGGTGTCTCTCTGATGTGTTAATGTATGGTTTGATCAGATCTTCCAGTGTCACTGCTGTCAGTGCATTGATGCTGGAAGACACTGTGCTGTGGTCAAAACATATACACACATATACTCAGTCACAATGAATGACGAATAAAGCTTGTAATTTCTCAGTGAGAGTTTCATCTATTGAGCAACATAACTTTATGTTAAATGCAGTATTAACCTTAAAGATCCACTATAAGCAGCAGCAACAAACAATCCAGGGAGGCCAGGATAGTCTGCCAAGATGTCCATTACTAAATGTGGCATCAACTACAGAAGAGGGACACTGGATTGACACATCAGGAAGGTTGGTCTCACAATGTATGCACCTTTATTCATGTATATATTTGTGAACCATACATAAGTACATACACAAAGGAAACAAAGGTGTCAAAAAGAGTTATTAAAAATATTTGAAATAAATTCATTCATTCATTCATTCATTCATTCATTCATTCATTCATTCGTTCATTCATTCATTCATTCATTCATTCATTCATTCATTCATTCATTCATTCGTTCATTCATTCATTCATTCATTCACTCATTCATTCATTCGTTCATTTACAATCATAAACACACAAAAAGAAAATGGTGTTTTTATTTTAGAATGTTGTGAGATCCAATTTCTTCATTCATACAGCTTCTTCTTCTTTTCCTTTTGGCTTTTCCCTTCAGGGGTCGCCACAGCGAATCAGTTGCCTCCATCTAACCCTGTCTTCTGCATCCTCTTCTCTCACACCAACTACCTTCATGTCCTCTTTCACTACACCCATAAACCTCCTCTTAGGACATCCTCTATGCCTCCTGCCTGGCAGTTCAAAACTCAGCATCCTTCTACCAATATATCCACTGTCTCCCAATATATTGACTATCTCATGCATACAGCTATGTGTGTGTATTTTAACACAACACAATCACCATAAACCTGTTTCCTTCTGACCTGATCTGGAGCAGAGACCATTCCAATGGTCCAAGGATCACAGTCCTTATAGAATGAGTAGAGGCACATTCCTGCAAACACTGAGAGCAGCATGATACCTTCCACACCAATCAGGCTGATGTACAGAGCTCTGGAAACAGGGAGAATCACATGAACAGACAAAAAAAATGCTTGTCCATAAAAACATGAAAATAATGAGAAACCATTCACACAAACATCATTATACACCACAGCAAATAATATATATATTTTTTTAATCAATTCCACACCTGATCCAGTAGATTATTTTTCCTCCTGTCATATCATGGTAACTTTATTTTGCAAGGTTAATAATTGAAATCAGATTAGGATTTAATTTAAATACGTAGAACTGGTTGACCTTAGCAGAGGTCTGTGTTCCAATAAGTGACTTTATCTGTCTCTCTTTTTCTGAGCACAAAGCTTTTGACATTTGTAACTGATATACAGTAATCCATTGTTACTCGCTGTTGATGTGTTCCAGGACCACCTGTGAAAATGAAATTCCAAGATATAGCAATGAACTATTTATATATTTATTTATGGTCATTTAAATGTGTATGAACCCATACTGATATTAAACCACCTTATATCTGTATTACCTTTTATCATACTCTTAGAGACTGTTTAAAGCGCTTTCGTAATAAAGAAAAGTGTTTCTTTAATACGTGGAAGTGCGCTGTTTTCCGTGAGTCTCGGAACGCAGTGCACACACAGATGCTGTCAGCCAATAGCATATGCATACTGTATCACGTGATTAGCTACTAAAAATCTGTGATGTAGTGAAGCCATGCATTTTGAAGTGAGGGATTACTGTATACCAAAGATGCCCATATGACTTCCTGTCACATGAACACTGCAGGACTCACAGTCTGGCTTGCGTCATGGTCTTGCAGGAGATGTATCTCTGCACCTGGGACTGGTTGACACCATAGATAGCTGTCCACACAAATGTCCCACCAACAGCGATGGTCCAAAAAGTGTGTCTCCTCAGAGGATTTGTATCAAAGCTGGTTAAACAGGACAAAAAAGCCAGTTTAATTTCAAGCAAATCTTTCAGGACCACAGAGAGAAACAGGAAGAGTGAAATTAATAAAAAGCTTTGAGGGGCTTTATGGGGGAACAGTGGGTAGTGCTGTTGCCTCACAAGAAGTAAGTTCCATAGTTCAATTTCTCTGTGCTGAATTTTTAGATTATCCCCATGTCTTTGTGAGTTCTATCTGGGCTCTTCCACTTCCTCTGACCTCCAGAAACAACGGCTTAGGTGAACTGATAACACACAACTCTCCACAGGTGTGAGTGTGATCGTGAGCAGTTCTTTGTCTTTCACATGTTCCCATGATGGCCTGCATCTTATCCAGGGTCCAACTGGCTGAGATAGACTCCAGTAGACCCATCACCCATAAAGTGATTAAGTGGCTGTAGACGAGACGATTGCAATCGTCTCATCTACAAGAAAACGCATGGACGGATAAAGGTTTTGAATGTTTCACCACCTTAGACCCAACAGTACGGCCTACAAGTCATTGTACATCTTCCCGAAATCATATTCTATAGTCCAAATATATGCAAAATGTTCTCCTGAGCTCACAAGATTTACTAATATACTGCTGCTGCTTTGCAAATGTCTTGGTCCTGTTGATCTTGTGCTGTGTTGGGAAGTAATAGTCTCCTCCTACCATTAGCCCTAACCATACTCACAAATAAATGCATACTTACTCCCAAAAGTTGAGTCTCCCTCCTTCTTGTGAATCCAAAACAATGGGGAAAATTCCACCTTTCAAAATGACAGACATGATGATGACAGCTAGGAAGCCTGCAAACATAACACCAAGCTGGAGGGACATATTTTGACAATTTTAGAGAGCCTTCCTCATTTTTATTTAAATTTCACAGGTTAATTTAACAGAATATTGCATATGAATAATAATATTCTAAGCATATATATATATGATTGCAAAACATGGGCAAAAAAGGCAGAGAGGTACAGTTTAGATGTAGTCTGGTTCACCTCCACCCACACCTCGGACTCAACCCCTTGAGAGGGGCTGAATTCTTCATTTTTCTGTTGTCGCTCATGATGAGAGGCAGTGGGCTGGTGCAGACTTTCTGGTAGGCCCACAATTCAGCCAACTTGTGTTGAGTTTACCCATGTGAACGAGAAGATCAGGGACACATATTTCACTGTTGTTTTGGCCTATGGGTTGAACAGAAATGCGGAGTACCAGCCATCTTGGAGTGCCTGGCAGAGGTACTAGGTAGTGTTCTGATTGGGCACTCCATTGTTCTGGGGGACCTTAATGCTAACTTGGGCCAGTGACAGTGGAACCTGGAGGGAGGTGATTGAAATGAACATCCTCCCCAATCTGGATGCAAGTCATGTTCTGTTGGACTTCTGTGATCATCACAGTTTGTTCAGAATGAGAACCTTGTTCAAGCACAGTGTAAGTGATTGTAAGTGACACTAGGACATCCTAGGACAAAGGTCAATTACTTTGTTGACTGGTTGCATGTCTTGGACATTCAGGTGAAGAGAGTGGCAAGTTTCAACTAATCATGGTCTTCAGCTTCCTCCTCCTGTAGAGCTTCTCTCAGATCTTGGGGGAGCCTGTCTACATTTGAGAGGGCCATGTTCTCCACCTCCACCTCCACCTTTGCTGTTCAAGCATTTGTGCAGAGCTGTAGATGTAAGGTGTCCAGTGCCTGCTGAATGGGTAAACCAAAGAAGGGGAACCAGAGGCTGTGCTTCAACTACAGGGGGCTCACACTCATCAGTCTCCTAGGAAAAATCTATTCCAGGGTACTGGAGATTGAAGCAAGAGCTTGGTTTGCCTTACCAGCAGTAAGTCAGACCTGTTTGAGGTGTGTGTTCGACTTTGGCAGCGTTGCCCTTTATCGCTGTTTCTGTTCATAATCTTTATGAATCAGACTAATCCACGTCTTGATCAGACTAAACCATTTAAATCAAAAGAACTGGTACCAGTAGCTCCTACCTGAATAACATCTGTCCACACCACTGCCTTCAGACCACCCTGGAACAATGCAAAGGACACTCAGCCCCTGTGTCTAATATACACCAGAAGTTGAAATAAAAGTTCTGGCGAATACAATAGTTAATGTAAAAAAAGAAACGTATTAACAATAAAGTCCAGAAGCTTTAGTTACATACCATTGTACAGTAAAATGTACAGACTACTCCTGTGGAAATAACTGCCCCCCACAGATTTATGCCAGTGACTGCAGAGGAGGGGTAAGGGGGTACTTCAGACACACTCAACTGAGCTCACCTAGCAGTTTTAAGTACAGGTGGTCCTCAACATACGAACACGATTGGTTCCAAGAGTTTGTTCAAGTTGAATTGTTTGTGAGTCGTTATTTATTAAATTTCAATCTATACCTACCATTTGAGGTAATTTAAATGTCATAACTATTCTAAATAGTTATGACTTCCCAGAAACAATTGCAGAACATAAAAACAACACATAATAAAATAAAATATAGACTCAGGTCGCTCCGAGTTGTCCTTTTCTAAATATATTGTTTTTAAATAAGAATAGGAACATATCATAACATATTTAAACACATACTGTACGTATAGTTCCAGCATCTTAAGCGTCTTTAAGTGTCTCTCATGATTCATGCAATTGTTTTGAATTTAGATTAGTTTACAGTAAACTTTTGCTCCGTATAATTTAATCCTTGAGGAGAAGAAACACTTCAAGGAAATCTTGACTGTTTTTTTATGCTCATCCAACAAATCCAACAAACAACAGCCAGAGACAGCTAATGATAAGCAGTAAAGTATCCAAGGCATAAAGCCTGACACGCTAAAATGCTCACAGACAAAAAAACCAACAAAAAAAGAGTGGAAGTTAAGTGTTGGAGCTGAGTGAACGCAGCGGTGCTGCCCCACGGGTGAAAGGGGAACTGAGGGACAATGGTCGGATATGATTGCACTCGTTTGTTTGTGTCTCCGAATGGTCATAAGTCGAATGTTTGTAGGTTGAGGATTACCTGTACTGTCATGCAGAATTGTTTAATGAATCTAACTACTGTGGACTAAAAACAACAGACCTTGAGTCAAAGCAAGGGCTGGGGTATAAATGACAAATCCGGTGTAGAGGATCTGTGATGGCCAGAGAGAAAAGAAGCAGTCAAAGATGGTATTTGGTTTTCCATCAGAGATCAAAAAAGTGTGATTATGTGCTTCTCACTCACTGTCTGACAGAAGAATAATAGAATTCCCAGCAGACGTGTACCTCTGTTGAAACGCAGCTCCAAATACTTTAGACATGAAGCAGACAGAAGAAATCACGCAGTAGAAACGTCACGCATGAAAGTTCAAAATGCTTATCCAATGTATGAAATTAGACAAAAAACTGTTGCAGGACTTTCAATAGGAGATCAACAGATATTGTAATAAAATATATCACACATGCATTCTTAAATGGTATTCTTACAGTACCACACCACTCTTGTGCATTAAGCTTTGGAACAGACACGTCAATACATACCTTATCTTATCTTTGAATTATTTAGACCATACTATATCTTATGTCAATGTGTTTTTTAATTTCCTATTTTTAAAGTATGTTTACACAATAAGGCCCTGGCAGTCAAAGAATTGTGTTGTGTTTTGTAGTACTAAACAGGTAAATAAGCATTAGAATTATTTCTTATGTGTCTTCAATTTTTAAAAAGAATATCCTTCATGAATGGAAAATAGTGTGTGAGTGCAGATCTGAATACTAACTCTCACTCACCTCATATGTGCTAGTGATGCCCAGTCTATAAAAGACTGGGAGAAAGATCTCAGATGTGATCACCATCGTCAATAATAAGGCGACAGCATAATATATAATATTCGCTCCATAAAAGTACACCTGCAGAAAGAATAATTAATATGAACAAGAATGTACAGTTGTTTATAAATTAATTCATTAGAAAAGAATCTGTGGTTCAATTTACGATATCCTCTGAATGATTAATATCCCTGTATTGCATCTCAAAAGTTTATCATGGCAGTTACACTAGGAAAGTGGTTCATCTGACCTAATAAAGAAGTTTTCTTGCATTTAATACATCACAAAAGTACTTTCTTTTTACACTTGCACCTTTGGAATGTAATGAAGCCTTACCTCAGCTGGGTTGGACAGCATTGTGATGGCTGACATGAAGCTGGCCGTCAGCGACATGGAGACAGGCAGTGGCGTTAGCCTTCGACCCCCCATTAGGAAATCATCTGTACTGTGCTTGCCTCTGTCTGCCCAGGCATAGTAGACCCCAACTGCTGCAGAGACCAAGAGCACAAGGGCGAACACCACATAGTCTGCCACGGCAAAAGTGGAAGGATTCAGGGAGTCTCTGAACATTATGGTAGAAGTCAGAAACTTTTCAGGAAGTTACTCAAACACAGGTCTTTGCTGTGAATGATGTGCTGATGCTGCATCCCCTTTTATAACTGAGCTGAAGTAACTGAACACCACTCTTGAATTGCCTGTGAGTGTGTGTGTGTGTGGGGGAGTCTCTGTGTACAACAGAGTGTGTGGGGGGGTGGGGTATAGAGAGAGAGCAAGACAGAAAGAGACAGAGTGACAGAGGAAAGCCATTCCAGGCACTTTTTATTAACAGATTTTTCACATTTTATTTAATTACTACTGATTATGTCAAATGACAAAATAGGGTACAACACTCTTGACCACATAATAGACACATCCCAACTAATACATGTCAGGCAAATGATAGGGTAACAGCCATGCCCTCCCATAAGGAGGAGCGTAATGAAACTCACGCTGGATCGGACCTGCTAGAGAGATGTAGTCTGCATAGGTTGCGATTGAGTTGGTTTCTGTCAACGGCTTCTCATAAACATCAATGGGAGTGGTAAATCCTGAGTCCATTATAGGACTGTTTTTGCCATTAAATTGATTTAGTCTTCAAGGTCTGGTTAGCTCCTTCCACAGCACCTCCACCAACAAGGTGGTTTGCACAATGCGTCTTTATATTTATCTGAAGACTTTCTGGAAAGTGCTAAATGACGCACAGTCATTTAGAACCAGTCATTTACTCCGTGTGATATATTGTCACTGGTAGCATTTGCATGCTTACATGGCAAACACTTAATCCACTTTGAAAAGTGGATTAAGTGATAACCAGGTAATATTTGTCACCCATACATTTAATATCCTCGATAAAATCCATCATCAAATCTTCAAGAAGACCTTCAGGTTAAGGGTGAGCTGACATGTACTGTTGTTCCCTTTCCTCCATTATCTGAGGCACAAATTACACATTTTTTAAAAAATGGTCAGTAAAATTTTAAAACCCCAGCACTTCCTATAATTTATTTAAAACATCCTTTTTTGAGACATGGTCAGGACCCTAACTAAAATTTTCTTTAAAAAAAAAAAACAATTTAATCAAAAACAAATTGCCGCAATGTATCATTTGCTGTCTCAGCTTTCACCCTGTCTTAAAGGGGGAAAAAAAACATTATGTTGGACCAACAAAGGCATTTACAAAATGTGGAAGGCACAAGAAGGAGGAGTAATTTTTATGACTGCATTCGCAGTTGTATTGCCTTGTGGGTATTAAATTTGACATCCCTGTGTCTCCATGGGTTCTCTCTGGGTTAGCCCCAAAAACATGCACTTCAGGTGAATTGTTCGGTTCTAAATTGCCCTTAGGTGTGAGTCTGTGGGTGACTGGTCGTTTGTTTCTCGTGTGGCCCCAGGGTGCACTGGCCTGACGCTCAGAGTGACCCCCGCCTCTCGCCCTTAAGTTAGCTGGGATGGGCACCAGCAACCACTGTGACCTGCAAAAGCGGAATAAGCAGATAAGAAGATAAGAGTTTTATGATCTTTAGTCTTTTAATGTCATTTATTTCAGTGCCTTGTTTCTCCTTTGTAAAGCTTGTAATACATTGTTCTTGTTTTATTTTTATTTTTCAATTTTATTTCATTGTACACTCATTTTGCCTTTGGCTTATTGTATACTTGATTTTGTATTTTTAAGGCATTTATACTGCTTTGCTTTCCCTACTATACCCGTAAAGCATTTTGGGTCAACTGTTGTGCATTTACATGCGCTATACGAATTAAATGAGTTGACACGTGACACTACATCACCATAACATTTTTTGAGCTAGACATTTATATACTGGCACAGTGGCAGTCAATAGCAAAGCTGAGAACCTAAATAAATTATTAGCAAAAGCTAAACCTGAGTCAAATACCTTGTTTGTGTGCACAAACTTGGCCAGTAAGGCTGATCCTGAAATAATCGTTTTCCGGCAGCAATTTCCGGTGTTATTACCAGCTACCACCGAAATGACAAAAAATACAAAGATTACGGAAACTCCAGAAAACATTCTCTTGTAGTCTCTTACCAAACTAGAATGTTTATAGCTCATTTCCATATTCAGTTTCAGGTTATTTAAGTATTTGCTTAAAAGAGGTCGGAGCTCGAAGCCTCTAACGAAAGCGGAAATGACACCAAGATTGTTCTCTTCTTTCATAGCCACTCTTTGACTACCGTGCGGAGAAAAACTCCCATAATGCTTTGTGCAAAAATGGCTGCGCCCTGGAATCGGCGTGTGTGTGTAAACAGTTGTAGTCAATAAAGGAAACACGTTTTTGTTTTCATGAATTAGATAAATCATAGCAGGACGTCTGGAGTAGAGATTTGCAAAGATGAAGATTAAATCTAAGTCATCGTATCACAAGTCTGAGAACACCTTCAGGGTGAGCGTCCGAATTTACTGCAGCATTATGCTAATAGATAAATGAAACATAACAAAGCTAATAACAGTATGGGACATGTTTTTAATCAGCGTGGACATCTAGATGAAATTATTCGTTTTTAATTAAGTGCAGTTTAAAAGATCATGAAATACATTCAACCAGAAATGTTCAGTCAAGTTCCACCAATTCAGTATCAGTGTTAGCACGAACAGGTTTAGAACGTATCTCCTGTGTCTCTTTCAGTTTCTCACTTTTGCTGAAAGACTTGCCAATGTCAACATTGATGTCATCCACCGTATTGACAGGACTGGATCTTATGCAGAGGTTTGTGCAGCCATTAAATATAAAGTATAGTTGTTCCTTTCATTTATACAGTGATGTCTGTTTTCTTGGCTTGCCTCTAATAACAACTAATTTGGTTTCTCAAATAGGAAGTAGAAACATACTTCTACGAAGGCCTGACAAAATGGAGAGACCTCAACCTGACAGAACACTTCAGTACGTATCAGTAAAGTAACACCTCATCAGCTTGAGACAAGAAAATAGCAAAAAAAATTTCAAACAGTGAATAAGAAAATGTCTTTAGAATGAATGTCTTTCCCCTTGCGGGATCAATAAAGTATACTTCTTCTTTTCCTCCTCAGGTACTTTTCTAAAAGATGTCTCCAACAAGAGCCAGTCCTTCAACATGCTGGTTTTCCATCAGACATCAATAGTGGAAAGTCTGAAAACACACCTGACCATCAACAACAGTCTGGCCTACCAGCCACTGCTGGAGTGAGTTGTTTTGTCATGTTTTATAGTGTTGACAAAGGTATCAAACTGTTTTTAAACTACCACGTGGTGTCCCAATGGTAGTTTAACTGTGACTTCACTCAGTTCCAGTTTCTCCTTCTCCCTCCAGCCTCGTGGTGCAGCTGGCCAGAGACCTGCAGACTGACTTCTACCCCCACTTTCCAGACTTTTTTATTCTGATCACCTCACTGCTGGACACCAAGGACACAGAGGTCCTGGAGTGGGCTTTCACCTCTCTTTCGTACCTATTCAAGTATCTGTGGAGACTGATGGTGAAGGATATGAGCAACATCTACAGGTGAGAGGCAGGAGGCAGATTCTGTGAGGGCTTTACGTATATTCTCTATTACATTGAAGATGAGTATCTCTTTCCACTCCACAGTTTATACAGCACACTGTTAGCGCACAAGAAGGAGCACATCCGCAAGTTTGCAGCAGAGAGCTTCTCTTTTTTGATGAGAAAAGTGAGTTAATCACATGTGAGCAGATGCACCATGTTTTCTTGTGTCTCAGTGGTGAAATAATGTCTATGTGTCACACAGGTTCCAGATCTCGATGCCCTGCTGATCCACATGTTTTCAGATCTGCAGCAACACCCCGACAAGGTGGAGGGAGCGGGTCAGCTGCTCTTTGAAATGTGCAAAGGAATCCGAAACATGTTTCACTCCTGCACTTCTAATGTGAGTTTCTTCTCCTTCCAGTTGCAGTGAAGAAAGTGATCCAGCTGATTCTCGTGATTTGAATCTAAGTAGATTTAGTTAAATGACGACTGAATAATCTGTCTGAATTTCCTCTTCCTCCTCACCGTTGCCTCCAGGCTCTCTCTATAGCTTTGCGTAAGCTTGGACCCTCAACCTGCCCTGGACTCACTCTGCCATGGGATACTGTCAGGGATGCTCTGGATCACATGACATCAGCTGCAGCCAATCACATTGACAGAGAACACATCCTGGTTTTGTGGGAGTCCTTACAGGTTGGTTAGATTCACATACTGCGATGTCCAACTGTGCTTTCACCCAGAATATTAAAAATACTGTTTCTTGTCTTGTATCTGGGGATGATGTGTCTTCACGTACAGCTCAGCGTGATGGAGATCCTGGGTGTCATGGAGGAGAAAGAAGAAGAGCAGTCAAGAGAGCAGTTAGAGAGGCTGCTGTTCATTCTTCATACTCTGGTGTCCCACAGGGATGGAGCTAAGATCACCAAGCCAGAATCTGTCTGCCAGGTAGGAGGAGTGCTAATCTCCTCTGACACATAATAATGTATATTTTCAGTGTGCTGACCATCTTGATATCTTGTGTCTACAGATGATATTGCGGCTAACTCAGACCTCATCCCTGCCGTCTTCTTGTTCCCGTCTGCTCCTGCAGATCACCTCCTCTCTCCTCCTTGGGGAGAACATCACCCTCCCCAAACCCCTGATCCAGGAGATGATCCAGAGGGTTTGTGTTTGTCTTAAACATGAAAATAAAGGAGATTGCATTTGTATGTTGTAGACTTTTTGTGCATGTGCAGGACACTTACGGTAATCTTTCTCTCCATCACAAGGTGTTTGGCAGCTCAATGGGGAAAGATCTGATACTAGAGTTCACCAAGGAGATGTTCACAATGAAACAGTTTGAGCAAGTGAGTTACCAGGGAGTCATTTTCTGCTTCTGCCTCTTCTCTCTGTGACTTCCTGAGATCATCTCTCCCTGCTTCTCCTCCAGCTCTTTCTTCCCACCCTGTTGCGCTTCGTTACTGGACTGTTTGGCTGTGGCGACCCCCTCTCTTGTAACGACGCCCTGGAGGCGATGGTCAGTCTGATCCTCGCCAAGGCTCCACCCCCCACCGATGGCTCCCTGGCATTTGAAACGTACCCGCTGCTCTTCACCGGACAGACCACAGGGTGAGATTCTGCAGTGTGTATTGCGAAATGTGATTGCATTATTTTCGAGTGGTTAATGTGTTTTTCTTCTCAGGGTGTTTGGTATGGAGACGGTATCGGAGCAGCCTGAAGTGCCAGAGATGGTGCTATCTCTGATCACATTTCCTGAGGAGGAGGAGCAGCTCATCACTGACCTGTCATTACCATGGACTGCCCTGGTGCTGCTGCCGCACCTCAGGTCAAACACAAACACACAAACGCACAGTGCTAATGTCAATCTCAGGGTCACATTTAATAGAAGTAGAGCAGAGCAGTCTTGCGTTGTTACAGAAGAGGAAAAAAAATTCTCTGATATGGATTTTCAGAATAAGAATCATACTTTAATAAACACTGTAGGGAAATCATTTTTCAACTCTTTTATATATTTCGCACACATATACAGTAAATACAGGGCCTAGCAAGCACACACACACACACATTATGTATTGTGTATAGCATAATTACATCAGGGGATGTTTTTTGATCATCTTGTCGCCGTTGAATTAAGGAAGACAGAACAGGATTTGTGAAAGTTTATACCAAAACAAACTAATGTCAAATTAGAGCAGGTGTCTTTGTCAAAATGCGCTTCTTCACACACGCATTTGCATGAATTTGCAGGTCATGTTTATTTTACTAATGTATCGTGTGTGTTGTCTTTTTTCAGGCCACTTCCCTCCACTGGTGTTGTTCCCACTGTGATGGATTTCTTAAACCACCTCCTGTGTCAGATCGAGAAAGATAAACTGAAAAAAGGTTTACATTTTTTTAATTACTTTTATTCACTACAAGGAAAGTGTCAACTGTATAAACTACAACATGTTGGTAGCAGTAAGTACAGATATAACTAAAGGGGTGGCTTGTACATTAATCAGTAGGCTCAATAATTATATGTTGTATGGAATAAATGTTAAGTGTTTTCTACTAACAGCTTTTCAAACTCATAGATCATCGTGCTTTTCTATAGCTTGTATCGTACATCAAATATATTTGGGGTCCAAGTTCTTTCAGGGATGTTGTGTTTTGATGGACACTTATTTGTGTTTAATACTTCAACTAAATTAATAATAAAGACAATGATTTAAATTATAATGAAAATAATCAAGTACATTTGCTGAAATGTGTTCATCGTAAAATGGGTTGACGTATTTTTGCTGTTGTTGAGACTGACTGGAAATTCTCTTCCCTCCAGCCGGCCTGTATGTAGCCAGACAGGCTCTGAGCTGCCTCCTCACCCTGGATGGCTCTGCCGACCTGCTGTCTATGCTCTCTGTGGACAAGATCAACTCAATCCTGCGGTACTCGCTGCTGCTTTCACTTCCGAGTGACTTGTGTCGTCTGTTTTTATCACAGCACTCCTCTGATTGTGTTATAAATTCTGTTTACAGACAGTATCCCACAGACCTGTCCGCCCTGCTGCTGGGAGACCTGTACTACACTCGCCTGTCACTCAGTGGTGTTTCTGAGCACCTGTCCCATGATGCACTGCTGAAGGTCTACCAGATCCTTCATGCCAACCTCTCCTCTAATATACCCAAGGTATGTCTGTATTCACGGCAACAGGACTCATTTAGAGGGATTCCCTCAATGTCAAGTTCAGACTTTTGCAGAATTTTTGAAGCGTAATATGAACGTGCCTGTATTTGCACTGCTAATGTCACCCTCGGATTGTTTCCTCTCTCAGATCCGCCTGCTGACACTCAGGATTCTCTCTCAGTTTGACGCCGAGCTCCCTCTCCAGATGGAGGTAAGATTTTCAATCCAAGTTTTCCTTAAGTCCATGAAATATCCCTGAGGCCTTGCCTCACCTGCCTCCCCTGACCGAACTTCACCGGGTAAATGTAACCCTTGCGTTAATGTGGTCAAACTTTGCCAAAATCCTCAGGGCTGTGTATGTGCTTGAATATGTGGACACTTGTCTCTTTTTCCAGGGTGAGGACAATGTGGAAGTGCAGCCAGTTTTTGCAGTTTGCCTGCAGGCTGAGCTAGTTCCTGCTTCTGTACAAGAATACAGAGAGAAGCTGCTTCATCTCCGAAAACTGAGACACGACCTGGTGCAGTGCAGTCTTCCTCAAGGGCCACCCGGCGTCTTCCAGCAGGTACAGAACGAACCCTTCTGGCTGCTGGTTCTTCTTCTTGTCATTGTTGATGATGTGTTGTTCATCTTTAACTGAACTTCTCTACTCTTGCATATATTGGAGCTTTGGATGACAGTGTGAGCGGTCAGCTGCATTCTGTTCATACTTGTATAGCTAAAATAAAAGTTCTCTTACTGTGCATGTTTTTATGGTGCTGGCATACCGAACGTTGTAAATAAATCCATCTTTAAGATTCCAGATGGGTCACTGGTATCCAAACGACAGCGATGTCAACATTAACAAGTCCTTCTGCTCGTTCACCTGCAGGTTCCTCTGCGTTACCTCATTGCAATGCTGTTCGTTAACTTCAGGCCTCTGTGGGACGCTGTCATTGAAATTATTGTGTGAGTACAAAGTGAAATCAACTCAGACGAAAACACTTTGATTCAATGATTTATGCACTTCTTGCTTCCCTATTTTTCATGAAGAATGCTAACAGCGCTAAATGTAAGAAATACAGGTGCTCGTCTGAGCGGCCTGAATAAGTACAGTAAATATTTACGAAATGATTCTCTTCCCTCCTGTCAGGAGTCATGCCAGAGGAATGGACAACAAGGACTTCTGGAAGGTGTTCCATGAGCACCTGGAGATGGTGGCCGGGCTGGCCGGTAAGAGCTGCCTGTTAAACCACCATACCCTGGTGTCCCACGCTGATGCATTCAAGTCTTCAACTGGGCAGAGTGACTGCGACTGCAGTAGATCTTCTTCTGTACGTTTTATAGAAAAAGAATTGCAGGAGGATGAAGAAGATGATGAAGAGAGCGGGTTGGATCCTGAGGCAGAGTCAGGCTGTGATGTCATTGAGAGCGGCGACGTTGGGGTGCTGTTCCTGGGGCAGCTCAGGTTGACACGTGACCCCAAGGAGAGAACGGACTTTTCCAACTTCCGGAGCCTGTTGTGGCGCGCCATGGCCCAGTTTCCAGACAGAGTGGAACCCCGGAGCCGAGAACTGAGCCCCCTTCTGCTCAGGTTTATCAGGTCAGTGTTTTCAAAGGAGACCCACAGTCCCCCAAAGAAAAACTTTTACTTCATTTGTGATGTTCATCATATAAAAATGTCTTCAACATCCTGACTTTTAAGAGTCAGTGTGTCAAAATTAATTTAAATTTGTGTTTAAACATCTTCGGATACCTCCTTTTAGGTGTGTTCAGGGGTAAAACTACCCTGTTAATAATTTTCCAATATTTCAGTGCAATCAGAATTCAAATATTTAATTGTTTCTGCTTTCAGAAATGAATTTTACCCGGCTGACCAGATGATTGCACCTACTCAAGACTTGAGGAAGGGGAACAACGCTGCCCTGGAGGAGTCTGCAGTGGCTGCGGAGGAAGAGGAGGAAAAAGAAGAAGAGGAGGAGCAGGAGGCAGAGGAGGAGGGCAGAGTGCAAAGGAAGGCTCTTCCCAGAAGAGCTGCTGCCAAGTATGAAGCTGGAATCACATCGAATGTTGTTTCAGTCTGCATCAGTAACTATTAAACCAGAGAGAAATCCAGATCCAGATTAAATGGAACATTTAGTTATCACAATATTATCACATAATTATCCTCAAAATATGAAACATTAATGTAGATATTTATACTTGAGCTTATTTCAGCTGCTTTATTAACGCAGGATATTCTATAAGATCTTCATATATCAGTGTCCAGGGACTTAATCCCTAAACCCTTTTGAATAATCTCAGCCCTGCAATCAGTTTTGTGAGAACGCATTCATCCACCTAACAGGATTTTTAATTGTATTAGATTGAGAAGAAGAATTTTTTTAAGCTGGAAAGAAACCTTTCATTCTCGAGGTTGATGTTACTCTGCAACATTCAGAAACATCAATTGTGAAATTTGATTTTCTTTACTAAGCGATTTGTACACCTAACTTATTTTGACTATTTCATATGTCTGGTGTATAATGTGGAATTTTAACTGGGAGCTCTGTCTGGGAATTATCTCTCTTCTTACAGACAGCTGATCGCCCATTTGAAGGTATTCGCCAAATTCAACAATCCTCGTTCTGTCTACCTAGAAAACAGCCTCAGTGAGCTTTATTACCAGGTAATCCATAAACCGCTACACATTGTCTATGTACATCAAGCTGTGTTTCAAACATATCTGGATTTTTCAGCTTCCCAGAAAGGGACTGGGAGTTTTGAGAAGCTGAATCTTGAAATATGGAGTAAGCAGATCTTTTACACTCTGTGTGTTTTTCCTCAGTTACTCTGCCATCAGGACCAGCAGATCCAGCGAATGGCACTGGAATGTGTTCTTACATACAAAGACCCCAACATAGTACCATACAAGTAAGAAAAAAAAAATGCAATAATTTCTTGTTCTGCCTTTTTCTCAACATAACCACTGTTCACACCTAGATAGGAATCATGGCTGTCCTCAGGCCTCTAAGGTTACAGGTGGAGGAATGTCCACTTCCTCTTTGGCCTGTCATCCTGAACTCTGTTATCTGTCGTCAAGCTATTATGTGCTGTAATGTGCCTGGAGAATGATGCATGTTTCCTGGGATGTCTGTATGTGGGTCTTTGTATGGGATTAGACTGTCAGTAATGTCAGCATTCAGCAGAATCTGTGTGATCCACAACCTGACATCAACAGGTTAACAACATTAGAGTGATTAAGATGTTTCTATAATCTGACCTGTCTGTGTGTTTGCGCGCGCGTGTGTGTGTGTGTGTGTTCAGGGAGAATCTTGAGAACCTACTGGACGACAAACACTTTAAAGAAGAGATTGTCCATTTCAATATTTCTGAGGAAACAGGAGTGATCGACGCGTCACACAGAGCCAAGCTCCTCCCACTCCTCATGAGGTAGGACGGGTTTTTTTTTTGTTCGTTTGCAAGTGATCCTGATCTTCTCATTTAGCGAGAAGCAAGAATGTGAATTGTCTATAAAGTTATATTTGTTTCCTCAGAAGCTTTTTTCTCATTCAGGGAACCCTTCAGTTTCTTTTTATTTTGTCGTACGGGTTCTGTTTCTTTGGTTTATAAGATCTGGGCGTTTCTTTTACCGCTACCGACATCTGCTCTGTTAGGAAGCTTCAGAAATAATGGGCTGTAGGATCAATCAGCGTGTAAATACATAGCTCATGTGACAGCGTCATGTGATATGGTCGTCTCCAGCCCTGTGTCTGCTGTCTCCGAGACAGGATCCTGTTTGGACGTCTGTGCTCTAAAGCCGGCAGCAAGTTTCAAGGGAAAGCGAGCGCCTCCTCTCGCTCCTCCATCATCGTGCGCTTCCTAGCAGGATGCCAGGCTGAGGAGCTGGGAATGTTCATCGACCTGCTGCTGGAGCCCGTCAGCCATCACACCCAAGGTAGGACGGAAACCAAAGAGTTTTTTTTTTTTTTTTTTTTTTTTTACCACCAACAGGAAGAATTTGGAACCTGTATCAACTTGAGTGTAATCTTTTATTTTCGTTTGAGTTTCAATCCAACTGTATTTAAATGAAAAGTTATTTAATTTGGGTCCTAAATTACTTAAAATGACATTAAAGTAGAGCCACTTTGTTTCATGATAGCTTAACTGAACCTGAAAGTGTTTCTTTGTAATCATTTTATGCATTCAGTTGATCAGCAGAAGAAGACACAGCATCGTCTTTTGAGAACTAATCTAATGTAATCTACGAACACAAAACTGAGTTTGATGTTTTCCTCGATTTTACGTCAAAATAGATTTTATATTTTGGACTGTGAAACAAAACATCTTCCTGTTTGGCCCGTCGTCTTCAGGTTCCTGCCTGGCTGCGGTTCAGAGAGCCGTAGCGGAGACGGACGTGGGCGCCGTCCTGCCGCTGGGCCGTCAGCACAGCCTGCTGAACATCATCAATGTGGTGATTCACAAGCTGGGTCACCTCATCCACACCTACCTGCCCAAGGTGCTCCAGATCCTGCTGTGCGTCACCGCCTCAGTGTCCACCCTCCTGGACAGCAGGGAGCAGGTAACCAGGATGGAGGTGTTTTTGAACCGTGAAGTTCTTTCTGCTGAACTTGTAACTCCAGCAGTGTCGTGTTGTTAGAGGACAAGGTCTCACTATTTATTTTATAAGATTTCTGTACGAGTTAACATTTATGTCACCTGAATATAAAGGTAAAAGAATACTTTAGAGATACAAATGTGAAGAAGTAACCCGTGTCCTGATTCACTGGTGCCTTTACTTCCCCTGTTGTCTTCAGCTGCGTGCTGGTTGCATCAGTCCTCTGAAGAACCTGAGGCGGATAGGTGTCCTGAGGATCCAGGACTTTTTCGACGGCTTCGACTACTACAGCTTCAGTGCAGATGAGCTGGACGCCGTCTTTCAGGCTGTGGTCTGGCCTCAGGTTTGTAGAGCTGCTTCCGTTCTTACCCAGTTTTCTTTTATTGGCTAACCAATGAGATAAGCTTTCTTCCTGTGCAGGTGTGTCGCCTCCCCACAGAGAGCCCTTACTCACCCACCCCTCTGCTAAAACTCATCCATGTGTGGTGTAAAAATGCCAGGTCTGACTCTCTTCCTCATTTTTTTTTTTTGTGTCACGTTGTTCAACTATTTAGCAGAAGTCATTTACCATTAAGATATTTTCATACACAGTTTTTTATTCTGACACTCAGGTACTTCCCCCTGTTGGCCAAGCGGAGGACAAATCATCCAGAGTGTGATGTCCTCCTCAATGTTTTCGCCCTCCTCTCGGCCAAAAATGCTTCCCCGACAACCATCGCCATGGTGATGGACATAGCTGAATCCCTTGCAACCACTGAGGATTTTGTTGCTTCAGAAACGGAGGCGGAGCTGGTCGTCAATGACTGTGTGCTCCCACAGCCAGAAGATGGCGCTCTTGTCAACGCTGGTCAGCCTTTCACTCAACTCTATCCATCGTACATCCAGACATGTCCTCCACCTCTGGTGGCAGGGGGAATTGTTTTAAACTTAAATGTGCACGTTGATGTATCTCCTCTAGACTCATTATCTGTGGGCTCCAAACTGCTGCTGCCCCACATTTCCACCCTGCTGCGGTACCTCAGCGGAGTCGTACGCAACGGCGACAGACTGAAGAAGAAAAAACACAGGGCGCAGGTGGCCAAAGAGCTCAACATCCTCTCCAAGTCAGTGTTTCATCAGGATTCACTTTTTGTTCACGTTGCTCTTTCTCATTCACTGCACGAAAGGCGCTTTTGCTTCTTCATCAAACTCACTTTTCAATGTTCATCTTTGTCAGGGTCAGCCGATTTGTGAGCAACAAGGAGCAGAGCTCGGTGCTTATCAGCCTGTTGCTGCCTCACCTGCAGAAAGCCAACAATCCTCAAGTAAGTCTGACCACCAGTTGTTTGTCTAGAAGCATCTGAGATTATTTGTGTATTTATCTGCACCAGTGAAACAGTTGGAGGTGTAGACAAGTTAAAAAGTCAGAAAGTCCGTCGTTCTTACAGTAAAAGTTGTTTTTAACACTGCACTGACTTCTTCTGCTACCCATGATCGGCCCGATGGTGTGTTTTATTTTAGGAAACAGAAATCGACATCCTGGCCACAGTGCAGAACTTGCTGCGACAGTGTGAGCAGCCCTCCTCCTTTCTCCGGCCACTCAGCAAACTCTTCTCCATCATCCACAACAAGCTGCCCAGACAGGCCCTCACTAATGTCTTCCAGGTACCAAAGAAAACCATTCCTGTCACAGAGTCAGCGTAATTTAATTTAAAAGCAATTTTGATATTGAGCTTTCAAATCTAGTTGTAGTCCAAAATACCCGCAGTGCACTTCTCAGTAATTGGTTTTTATTTACAGAATCCCCCACTATTTAATCCGTCTGTTCTGCTTTCAGACTTTGTCGGATCTTGAGCCTTCCCTCGTTTACATCACCGATTTGGCATCAAAGGTAAGATTCCTCAGTACATTCACGTTAAACAGCGTGTTATTAACATATTTATCAGGATATCCAAAGCTGTTTAAATCAATCCACTAGACTTTAAGAAAGTTTCTTGAAAATGTTTTGAAACATTTTCAAGAAACTTTCTTAAAAGTCCAGTTAACTTTGGTTAACCATGACCTGGATAATTGAGAACCTACACAGGCATTTATCAGGATAAGAGATTATTTTTTCACATTTATGTCATCTGTCAAAGAAAAAAAAAAGAATCTGAATTTTATGAATAAAACTGCATTAAATATAATTTTTGGTTTCGATATTATTAAGCATGTATTTGACTAAGATACTTCAAACTCACATTAACATCAGTTTCACTTTTAAATCCATTTGCATTTGTCACACTTTAATAAAATTCTGAGACAAAAACGACATGGAATCAAGAACCACAAATGCAAACCGTAAAGTCTAATCCAAATTTATGAGTACACTCAGCTCCTGACTTCACATGTATGTTATCAACCACCGCATATGTCATCAAAAATAGCTGCTTGTAGAAGTAAGATAGTTTTTGTCAGTGTGAATTCCATCTTGTTTGAGCAAATGCTGACATTTCTTGGTGGAAAGATTTTTAAAATAACATTTAAGGCTACAACTAAAATACCTTGTTGCACTAATTGTATTTACAATGTTCTTATAGAGTTTAACATTTAACTTGGTGACATTCTGTCAAGACAACCCCACCCATCAACTCTACAACTTATTGATGGAACTGGTTTTCTTCTTCAGCTGAATTCGTTTGACAGCCGACACTTGGATGAGATCCACTTTGACGTACGTCTGACGGCTTTCCAAGGGGCCACAAGGCGAGTCAGAGACATGGCCACCCTGGACCTGGACTACATCAGCACCCTCTTACACAACTGCTTCCACACCTTTGAGGTAAGCAGATATCTAATACAGATATAGAGCCTAACCTGATAGATGCTGCCTAACAGATTGTCCTTCCCCCTTCCTCCTTGTGGTGCAGATTGGTGACATGTCGCTGGCAGACAACGCCACCCTGTGTCTGTCTGCAGTGATCACCCAGCTGGCGGCAGTCGGGCCTGGAGAGCAGATCTACAGAGACGTCATCCAGCACACCATCCTGGACGCCGTGCACAAGGGGCTTCGCAGCAAGACAGACGTAGGAGCGCACTCCTCTCCTTCCCATTTCTGAAAGGTAGACAGAGTCTCATCATCTTCTTCATTCTACCAGAGCGTGCAGAATGACTACACCACCATCCTGGCCTGCCTGGTGAAGGCCTTTCCCTCCAAGAAGGAGTTCAGAGACCTGGTTCAGCTCACCAACTACAGTGACCCTGAGTCTGACTTCTTTGAACACATGAAGCACATCCAGGTAAAAGAGAAAGCTGAACAATTCTGTAGTTTCTCCTTTCTCCTTGATATAAACGTACATTTTTCTTGCCGTTTAGATCCATCGTCGAGGTCGTGCCCTGAGGAAACTGGCCAAGCAACTTACCGAAGGCCAGGTGGTGATGTCACCTCGTTCTCTCCAGAATTACATCATGCCTTACGCCATGACGGCCCTGCTGGACGAAAAGATGGCCAAGGTGATTGGTGTATACACGACCGCTTAACTGTTACAAATATCCTATTTTGTTCATGTATTTGAGTCTGACCTCCCCTCTCCTCATGTGCTGCAGCATGAGAACATGATATCAGCATCGGTGGAGGTGGTGGGAGCAGTGTGTCGCAGGCTGACCTGGTCCAAGTACCTCTACTACCTGAAACACTTCATCCACATCCTGCAAATGGGCCAGACCGAGCAGAAACTGGCTGTCAGGTCAGGATTATAGTTTGTTTCTGCTGATTTTTTTTAACCCTTACATTTATCAATCTATTGTCGTTACTTTCACACGATTTGCAAGTGTTTTCTTTCCTGTGTTGTTCCTTCATAAATGCAGTTTGCTGGTCACAGTCCTGGAGGCGTTCCATTTTGACCATCAGACCCTCAGCAGAGAAATGGAGGCCGCCAAGGCCCGAGAGAGTGAGTGCCCAGTTTATTTTAAAGAGTATGAAGTCGTTTGGGATATGGGATCTTTCAGTCCAAATATCTGGTAAAGGAGCTAATATAGTATTTAATTCCATCTGTATAACTTCCTATTTCAAACATACTTTACGAAGCTGGGAGCATCTCCGTCGGGGCAGCTGATGATGAACAACCTGCGGCTGATGAATCTGACGCAAGTGACAATGAGGAGGCAATGGATGTAGATGGCAATGCTTCATCTCGCGTTCCTATGGAAACAGACGTCAACAGTGGGGTAAAAGAAGTGGTCTCGAGGGGGCCAGCGGCTCCTAAACCCACCGCCGTCGCCAGCGGGCTGCCAGACAGCAAAGAGGAGCTGGAATCTCTGATCAGCAACATCCACAGGACCGTCAAGACCAGCATGCTGCCTCGCCTCCACAAATGTCTCACCGCAAAGGTATGATGCTAAAAAAAAAAAACAATTAAAGAAAAGAGTCTTACACTGCTCTGAAACCCTTAAAACGGATGGAAATCATGCAGGTGAAGCGTGATGAGGAGCACAAGGCGGTGAAGTCGAAAGATGTGAAGGATGAAGAGGTGGCCAGGATCCCGATAGCCTTCGCCATGGTCAAAGTGATGCAGACGCTGCCTCCAGACATCATGGAGGCCAACCTACCTGGGTATGCCTCTGTGTGTACTCTGAGTGGTGGATGTGTGCTCAGAGTATTCGGTGAATGAGGACGTTTTGTTTCTGAACTCTGGATTATTGTGCTGGTCTTGTTGGCAATTCCTGTTCGGGGTCATAAGAACTTAGATATTAGCATAGCATCAGTTTGCAATTACTTAATTCATTCGTGTGTTAAAAGATGTGTGTGTGTGTGTGTGTGTGTGTGTGTGTGTGTGTGTGTGTGTGTGTGTGTGTGTGTGTGTGTGTGTGTGTGTGTGTGTCGCCCAGGATCCTAATCAAGGTGTGTGTGCTGCTGAGGAACCGCTTCCAGGAGGTCCGTGACGTGGCGAGGGGAACTCTTGTGAAGATCATGGAGACCTTAGGATGCAGGTACCTGCAGTATCTGCTCAAAGAGATGCAGTCGGTCCTGGTCAAAGGCTACCAGGTAAGAGGCAAGTAGGAGGAAATGCAATGAGGAAGACGTGCAATAAATAGTTTAAATTGTGAAGACATGCGTTTGTGCTTCCCTCCATCCAGGTTCACGTGCTGACGTTCACCGTTTACCAGCTGCTGTCGGTCCTCAGTCCGACCCTAAAGAGCGGCGACCTGGACCCGTGCATGAACATGCTCATAGATGTAAGACCGTTTCACACCATGAGGCTACGTAGACTTCACTCTAACAAAACATCCAGCCTGTCTTTAACTGTGATTGAAATCCCTCTCCTGTATGTCAGATTTTTAATAACGAGCTCTTTGGGGCTGTGGCGGAGGAAAAGGAGGTGAAGGGGATCGTGTCCAAGCTAATGGAGGCCCGACACAGTAAGAGCATGGACTCCTACGAGCTGCTGGCTCAGTTCTGCAGCAAGGAGAGCATCACCAAGTTCGTGTTGCCACTCAAGGAGGTGAGCGAGGGTTGCTAATATTTTTGCCATCCAAATTGAACCAAATACACTGATAAATAAAATTTCTTTGGCTAAATATTTCAAATAATTAAAAAGAATGATATAAAGCATCATATATTTACTTCATCCTTCAATCTATTGGTAGCAGTGCAATGAAACGTCATGGTGGTTAACAAGCTGAGTCTTTTCTGCGAGCTAAGAGCTGCCTACTTAAGGCTAATAAGCATCAACTGACATTACTAATAATTTGTGGTCTCAGACTTGGTTCTCCTCACTTTGGCTTGTTTATTTCTGTTTATTAATTTCCCTCCTTTCAGATCCTGGAGACCTCATCCAGTCTGAAGGTGTGTAACCGGGTGAGCGCTGTGCTGCGGCGGCTGGTCCTGGGTCTGCTTGTCAACGGAGGCATGACATCACAGGATATCCTGCTGCTGAGCCACGGTCTGGTCAGCGAAAGTCTGCCTCTGCTTACCAAGAGAGACCGGTATGCGCACACACACACCCACACACAGATTCTCATGATTGTACAGTTAAAAAAAAATAATTGTGTATCTCCACACCGATTGTGTGTAGAGAGAAAGCCCTGGCTAAGCCTCCTCCAGACCCCAGACTGCCCCCTCCCAGCTGCCTGCTCCTGCCGCCAACTCCTAAGAGAGGAGGTCAGAGAGCTCCGGTCAGCAGCCGAACCAACATGCACATCTTGGTGGACGCTGGCCTAAAGGTAAACATTCAAACACTTCTTCAAACAGTTCCCTATCGTTCAATCTGCTTTTAGTTGTAGCGATGTAGAAACATTTATGAGCTGCTGCAGTTAAAATTATTTGTTGTGAGAAGTCAGGATGGGTATTAATCTGGAGGAGATGGATCTGTTTGTTTTTCAGCTGCTCCACCTGAGCCTGAAAAGGTCCAAAGTGACGTCATCCGATGCTTCATCCCTGGAGATGCTGGATCCTTTCGTGCTGCTGCTGCTCGACTGCCTCAACTCCATGCATGTCAAGGTACTAGTTGCTTTTTGTCAGCCCAGCACTGAGGATTGCTTAATAAGATCCTTTATTATTGATGGTTCATGTACTGACCCCCCCCGCCCCTCCCTCCCAGGTGATCACAGAGGCTCTAGTGGCGTTTACTTGGCTCCTGAAGTTCCCTCTGCCAGCGGTGGAGAAGAACGCCGACCAGCTGACCAAGCAGCTCTTTGTGCTGCTGAAGGATTATTCCAAGGCTGGAGCTGCTCGTGGAGAGAACTACCACCTGGTCCAGAACTGCTTCAAGGTAACCCTTATAATAAACTCCCATATATGCAGGTAATGCTCCCTATTCTGTTTTTGTCCTGGGGGTTTTTCCCTCAAGATTTGTTGATAAAACACAACAAATGTGCTGAGATCATCTTTTTCTTTTGTGAAAAGTCATCTTTCTTTCTGGCCTGGGAAAATAATCCTGACTATAATAAGAACTGCGATGTAATTTTATGGTTATTCTGTGTGTCTGTGTCTCAGTCTATCACCATACTGGTGAAGAATGTCAGAAGCAACAGCATCTCAGAGGTTCAGCTGCAAGTACTGCTGGGATATGCTGAGGAGGACATCTATGACCAGTCTCGCCAGGCCACTGCCTTCGGCCTGCTGAAGGTAACCAATCACACGTTGACCTGCTGTGATTTTTATGTCGTGGACAAATGAAAATATCAGATATGTTGCCTCCTTAAATAAGTTTTTGCGTGCATATTTGTCCGTTCCAGGCTATTCTGTCCAGGAGACTCATTGTTCCAGAGATGGAGGAGGTGTTGAAAAAAGTGGCTAAGCTGTCTGTCACCGGCAGCAATGCCATGATCAGGATTCACTGCCGACAGGTATTCACGCACGGTTTTGGTCTCAGCTGCACACTGAAAGTTTGTTAAACATCTTTGTGTTTAGACGCCGCTCATGACTCGTTTGTTTGCAGATCTACCTCAAATACCTGCTGGACTACCCGCTGGGGAAGAAGCTGAAAGGTCATCTGGAATTTGTGGTGTCCCAGCTTCAGTACGAGCATGACACAGGCAGGGAGTCTGTGCTGGAGATGCTGGCCTACATCTTCCAGACTTTCCCTCAGGTACGTTCATTTCCTCTCGGGGAAAGAGAGGCCAAAAAAAATAGAAGCATTGGGGGTTTTTTTTCCAGCGTGCATTGCACCTATACACATGAAATCCGTCTTTCCGTGACACCAGAATGTTTTGTTTTGTCCGTTCAGAAACTGCTGCTGCAGCACAGCGGTCTATTCTTCGCCCCACTGACTCTAGTCGTGGTCAACGACGACTCAGCACGCTGCAAAAAAATGGCCGCCCTAGCCATCAAGGCCCTGCTGGGCCAAATGGACGCAAACAAAAAGAACAGCTTCTACTCACTCGTCAACACCTGGTTGAATGCAGACAAGGTACACACACACACATTAACACCGCGCAAAGACAACAAATACTGATCTCAAATCGATTTGCTTCCATCTTCATCCAGGAGAGTTGAGCCGACTTTATGTGATCACCCACCGTTTTTTTTTTTTTTTTTTTGGGGGTACAAAATGCATTTGAAATTCACTGGCATTTAAATTTAACTGGAGGAAGTGCAAAACCAACTTTCTCATACTTAGCTTTGCAGATTTGTTCACAGGAAATATCTTCTGATATATTCTGAGGATGTATTGCTATAGGAAACCTGTTTTCCATTACTCAAGACGTAGGCCTGACCTACATATACACTCTATTTTATCTGTATGCTCTGGTGGTGGGATATTTTTTGTTGACCATTACTCAGTCATATAACTTAAAGGACATCTTTGACCTCCTTCCTGCTCCCTCAGACCAGCCTGCAGCGTCTCGGGGCTCAGATCTGTGGTCTGTTTGTGGAGGTGGAGGAAGAGAAGTTCGCTGACCGCCTGGATGACCTGCTGCCTCTGCTGGAGAGAGAGATCAACCCCGACAACTATGAGGATGTGAGACAAAACACTGTGGAAAAAAGAAAAACCAGAGGAGGAGGAGGAGGCGCGCTAACCATTTCTTGTCTTTCAGATTGAGGAGGAGAAGGACGAGAAAGGAGCAGATAGGCTACTGTTTTGTTTTCTGACACTTCTCACCAAATTGAGCAAACATTGCAGTTTACTGGAGCTCAGCAAACCTCTGGACACACTCTGCAGCATCTGGGGTAAAGGACAGACACACACACACAGAGCCTCATCACCTCTTACATACACAATCAGTACACGCTTGATGGTTTTCTTCGTGCTCCTTCAGGTCACGTTGAAGCCCACCTACGGTATCCTCACTGCTGGGTGTGGCTGACCGCCTCCCAGCTGTTCGGCCAGTTGTTCGCGGCACATCAGGCGCAGCAGCTGGTCGCTATTTGGAGAGGAGGAGGAGGAGATGCTTCATCCCTTTCAGCAGCGACGGCCTTCATCACCACCCGCCTGGACAAGAAGGTGGAGCTCGGGAGCTTGTTTCTCCTGCGATGATCTTTGATTTCTGTTTTTATTTTTTTTTGTCACGGTTTAAACAAATGCTCTGTTTTTTGGTTTCTTAATGGGATTCAGATGAGAGAGCTGGCGTTATCGTTCTGTCACCAATTACAGTCCAAGTTCCTTGACACGGCGTCGGGAGAGCAGGTTCCCAGACTCCCATCTGAACACATTTCACCCAAAGCTTAACATAAAATCACTGTTGGGTTGACAGTTCTCGTGCGGCTCTGTTTCCAGGTCGTCAAGAATCTGCTGTTCGTCGGCAAGGTGATTTACTTGGTTTCTCCAGAGTCTGATATCACCCCGCGACGGGAAGAAGAGAAAGAAGAGGAGCAGAAGAGTGGAGATGAAGAAGAATTGAAGGAGGAGAATGAAAAAGAAGAGGAAGAAGACGACAAAGACGATCGGCTTCCTTCGCTGCTGTGGCTGATGAAGAAGCTGTCGCTGATGGCCAAGAGAGAAGCAGCGTACACCCCCAAAGTTCCCCTGAAGGTACGTGCAGAAACTCACGTTTCTGCACCTACAAATGCAATTAACTAATTTATTTAGTTTATTGCATTTTTAATAAGTTTCTCCTTTCTCCTGCAGAGAACTTGTGTGTTCAAGTTCATGGGAGCGATTGCCATGGACCTGGGGAAGGAACGCCTCGGCCCCTACCTGACCACCATCATCACTCCTCTGTTCAGGGAGCTGGACAGCACGTATGCAGATCAAGGTAACCGTTTTCTCATCATCTGTCTTGATAGCCTAGTAACATAGACAGATTTTGATGAGTTCATGTCTCTCTGTCCAGATCCCACACTGAAAAACCTGGCCCAGGAGCTCATAGAGATGCTAAAGAAACAGGTGGGGCTGGAAAGCTTCTCTCTCGCCTTCTCCACAGTCCAGAAGGAGTTTTCTCAGAGGAGAGTGGCTCGCAAACGACACAGAGCCATGCAGGTATGATTCAAAACCAACGTCTACACACAAATCAGAAAAAAACTTTATTTACATTATATTTATTTGTTTTTCTTAGGCGGTTGCTAACCCGGATATTGCAGCTAAGAAGAAACTGAAGAAGCACAAGAATAAAATCGAAGCCAAGAAAAGGAAGATCGAGTTCCTCCGGCCTGGATATAAAGCCAAGAAGCAGCGGAGCCATGCCCTCAAAGACCTGGCCATGGTGAAGTGAGCCGGTCGAGGGTGTCAAAGCTGTCCAGCAGACCAGAGCAAGAACTTAACGTTTTCTTTGTCGGTTGACAAAGCAGGCATCGTGTCGGGCCAGGAAAGACAGAAAACAAGATGTTTCTTCCCCAGAGTTTGTGAAGTTCTTTGAAAGCATCTTTGATCTTCAAAGCCTAAACCTGCAAAAATGACACAGCGTCTGTTCTGCTAAGCATCCATCATCGCTGTGTGTGAAAGGAACTGTCTCTATTATTAATGACATCAATCCGTGTGAACATGCAGCTCAAAACTGAACCTTTTATTTTCCTACTGTGAAAAGTATAGATATGATGTCAGATTTAAACCCCACTAAATGTACAACTTTTTGTAATTTAAAAAAAAAAAAAAGATGACATTTTTACAACCTTCCCTCTTCCGGAATCACAATTTGATAATCACACAGCTTGAACACAAAATGGTACAATCACTGATAGCAATCTTTACTGAGCATCATTTTCACTGTACAAGCAGTTATAAATATGCAACCATGAAACTTTGAGTGTATAGTGTTCAGTAATTACATCACTAATATACCAAAGCTGTACTCAAAGACTTAAATGAAAACAAAATAAAAGCTTTGATGGGGGGAGTGGGGTGGGGGGCACACACAGATGAATAAGAGAGGAAAAAAAACCCAAACATTTCATTTGCTTGAGAAAGTATAGAAAAGGCTGCAGTAATACTCGACCGGGGGACACACAGATGTGAGGTGCATCTGTTGCCCCCCCACAGTGACAGAACATTTCACACACGGCAACAGTCTGGAGATGGACTTCAGTTTGTAGTTTGACTCTCAGTTCCTGTTTGTGCCCCAATGGGAAAACAAAACTGCCTCCCAGTGGTTCCTCAAGGCATCTTTTTATTTACATAAGTACATAAGTGCCTGTTAACAGCTGAGTGACTGACTTTTTACCTCTCTGGGAGAGGATGACGCTGGCACTCCAAAATGCACGACATTGCAGGTATTAACTTCTCTTGCATCATCAGTATCAGGGAGGGATGGGTCTCATTGTGTCCGATCCAGACGTTACTGCAGCCTTTCCAAGTCCCAGGAAGGAAAGGCGTTGGGAGAGCTCGGCCAAGGCTTCGGGTGGTTGGAGACAAAGAGAAGTGTAATCACTGGTCCAGTGGAAATTGGGAGGGATCCCTCACAAGGCTTCACACAAATGGGTGTATGTACAGAAGGAATGGAAGCCTTTACTGTCGAAATTTAAGAGATTCCACCAGCCTGGTAGGACAGAAGACAAATACATTTCAGCCTGGATAAACATATCAAGAAACATGGACGACAACTGAAGAGAATCAGTGAAAAGGTCTCATCTTTTCATACTTGATATTTGGTTTGTCTAGTTTTTCCTCTATAACATGATAAAACCTACCACTCCATTGCTTCGTCCAGGCCTATGCCCTTTGTGGCCGACGTCTTGAAGATCTGCCATTTTCTGTCTTTGAGGGCAGGAAGGCCCAGCGCGTTAGCCACCTCTGTGGGCGTCATGGCCTGGTCCATGTCCTGCTTGTTTGCAAATACAACCAGGATGGCTTTCTTTAGCTCTTCCTCCTGGACAAAAAAAGTCAAGATGATAGAATTACATCATGGAAAATATCACAGACAAAAGTTTTATTACATGCTGTAATTACAAAGTAAAGCCTAATTTCAGTGTAATGTCTACAGAATAAAGACACTGTCAGCATCTATAGACTGCTTCCGTTTCATTTGCCTCCAAGGAATGACGTCTCCTGGGAATTCTAAGGTGACTTGATCCTTGCAGCATGGCAACTTTTACATCCTCTGTGGAGAAATCTATCCAATTGCAGTTACGTGATGTCAGCTTGGACACCCCCGCTGCTCTGCTACTAGTGTGACTGCAATGAAATCCTCTCATAGCTGGTTTAGCTCTAAACTTTTAGGTTGCTATTAATGAGTAATCTCACCTCCAACATGGCCACCAGCTCAGACTTTGAGATTCCCATCCTGTCGCGGTCACTGCTGTCAACAACGTAGATGACGGCGTCAGTGTTGGAATAATAACACCGCCAGTAGGGTCTGACGAACCGAGATGTGTGGAGAGACAGGAGAATGAGTTCAACAAAGGTGCACAAATGACAGAAGCAGAACACTTATAATAGGTGGGTGATGGTTCCAAACGTGTGTTGCAGAAACTAGAAACTCGATTATGGTACAGTTACAAAACTGAAAACTTACTAAATTTGATATTTTATTTTGCTGTATATAAAAACTTTATTGCTGTTTATAGCCAATGTCCAGGACAGCAACTGGGACTAAAATTATTGTAAACTGTTCTACAAACATTCCTCTCCTGGAGCGCTGCAGCACGCCAAGCATCTGCCGCTTCCACCTACCTGATACTTGTCTGTCCTCCCAGATCCCACACCTGGAACTTCAGGTTCTTGTACGTGACGGTCTCAACATTGAAGCCGATGGCTGTGCAAAAAGAAATCAAAGGCAGTACAGAGAACATGAGCCCACCTGATTATCAGAAGTCTTATCTGCATCAGTGGAATATTTCTGCTGAGTACGTTGAATTCAAATTCTCAGGCTCCGTAATGTGAGCGAGATAGCAGGTGAAAAATCTTTGGTTGAAACTAAATATATACAATGACGTACCACAAGTTTCTTTTTATAGCTTTTTTATAGTGGGCTAAATCACTGTAAAAGTTAGCACCTGGGTGTTACCAAAGAGCAGGTTCTAAACAGTTCTAAATGTGTGCCAAGTGACAAAGATCATCAAGCAAACAGACCACAATGACATGATATGTCAGCGTCCTAGAGGTATACTCCACCCACAGCAAACATACATCAACATCTCGAGTTTCATATGGAAGAACAAGAAAAGCACTGTTTAAATTGTTTAAAAAAAAAAAAAAACATGCTAAACCACTTACAGAAGCAATCTAGGATTTTTAAATGCGGAAATAATTAAACCAACATTCATTTGAAACCTTGTCCAGAGACATCCAGTTTTTATTTTGGAGCTATCACGGTTTTAATCAGGTGAGGTTTTTTTTTTTTCTGTACAAGGAGTACACATATGATGATACAAGTCCAGTTTATCATTGCAAAATTTGATTGTGTGGTCTGTTTTTTTTTTAATTTGACTGCCTGTTAATTAAGTATCATAGCTGCTCTTTAAACACTCCACACACAGACAATTAGTACTAACAATTTCAATGAAAGCCTGTTTCCTCACTGGTTTTGCTTCTCTCTCATCTAAATACCTGTGTAAAACAAGAATGCTACCCAGACTGGTTACACCTGTGTTTTATAAACCTTCGCCTGCAGGACTCCAATACCATTCATAATTGAAGTATGGCGGATTAATTAATTTTCTCACGTTATAATGTAAATTCTTTAACTGTAAATCTATGGATGTTGTGCTTGGATGATCGAATGCTACGTAAGTGTAAATGATACAAAGAGAAAGAGCGTACTGGGAATTGTGGTGACCACCTCTCCAACCTGCAGCCGGTACAGAATAGTAGTTTTTCCAGCACCGTCCAAACCCAGGATCAGAATCCTCATCTCCCTGGTGCCAAATAGGCCTGAAAAAAGGCTGGAGAAGAAACCACCTGGATAGACATAAAGTGGAAATTAGTGGAAAAAGTGTAAGGATAGAAAACGGACTTCATATCAACTAAAACAGTAACTGTACTCTATTATAAAGTAACTGAAAACTTTGGGTGTGAATTCTGTGAAGAACTGATACATCTTTGGTCTCTGGTGTCGTTTTTAAACGTGTTGCGTTAATTTAATGATGGCTAAAATGATCAAAATGTGATGCTCGATCGCACTCAATGTGAATTAGGTGGAGAAAATATTGGCATTTCCTGTATAGGTTTCACAGTCCGCATCCATGTGGTCGAAGCAGGTTAGCAGAGGTCGGTTCGCCTCCATTGACTGACGCCATGAAAAGTTGGGTTTTAATAAGGAGCTTGATGCCAATATGTGATTATCGATAAGCAGGTAACAGGGAAGCGCTGCCCCCACCGAAGTGCCACGGAGGAAAAACAAACAGCAATCACAGTCAACGGCTAGCTAGCTAGTCGCAGTACGATGATGAATCAGGAACTAGAATAAAATAATGGTATCTATCGAATTAGAAGAGTGGTTGTTACAGGAACTGAAATGACAACGACATACTTTATCAAAAACCAACATTTAAAAAAAAACACTCACCCATTTTCGTCAAGACAAGAGCCCCTCTGTCAATCCGACGGACGAAAGTCTTCCGTGTGGTTGACGTGTCGCTGAATGACGTCACTACCTCGAGGCTGTATTTTCATTTCGACAGATTCAAAACTTCAGTTTTCCGTTCAAATTTGTCTCAAAAAAACGTTTTACGAATGCAAATAACGCAATAATACCAAATAACACAATAAGAGTCCTCTATATGTTATAAATGATAAGCATAAATATATTAGTTTGTAAAAACGAGTCGAAAGTGCTACGCGTGGAAAAATAGCTATTCGTTCGCTGCCGTCCAGCTACATTCAAGACCGCAAATCAACAACGTGTTCCCAAGTGTTAAACAGCCATTCTCCAAGAGGGGAGTGTGACAGTAACTAGTGGGTGGTTGTGAATGCAGCTCACATCAGACGAAGGAGTTGTCCTCGCTGAACACAGTCAAATTTATGATCACCTTTTAAAGCTACACGTGAAAGCTGTGACTTGTTTCGTTTAATGTGATGCAAAATGAAATCCTTCGAAGCAGTTTTGAATAACTTTCCGATGTAGGAATCGCTCTGAGGTGTGATTATCTACGGATGGAGCTAGCACCCGTGGGCTGAGACATCATTTCCAATCCGCGGTTGAGACTGACAGGATGGTGGAGCGGTCGGATCGAGCCCCTCTGCTGGACTGGGAGGAGGCTCCTTCCGCGGAGAAACCCGGCGAAGCATCACCGCCGGCATCGAACGCAAAGGAGCAACTATCGAGCCCCTCCAACAGTCGTGCCCTCTCAGGGTGCTCCGCGCCGGGGTTTGGGTGGAGTAGCGGTCCGGGGGGTCTCCCTCCCAGCAGGTCTGTCTGCAACGCAGACGGCTGCGGCGCCCCACCCGCGACCTCCAGCGCCCCAGCGGGCAAGGATGAAACGCTTTATCCCGACAACGGGGATCATCAGTGGGAGTCAAGATCGAGGGAGGCTTCGGTGGAAGACAGGATGGTGAAATGGGAGGAAAAGGACCAGATCGTGTCGGTCTTTGTGGTTACATTCAACACCAGAACAGGTAGGAGCGACGTGCGTCCCGTGGAATCATCACAGCTACATTAGGTGTAAGAGAAAATTATAAGAAAATATGAAGAATTGTAATGTTTTTAGACCATAAAAGGAATAATTGATGAAAGCCTGTCTGCGATCCAACTGCCAAACCAGACCAAATGTCCTGAGATAAGAATGAATGAGCAGGCTTTGCAGAGTAGGCCTGTGCGTTTGCAATGAGGGGTCTGCTTAACACAGAAATAGATCCATAAGTTTGGATATGATATAAAAAAAAAAAGACCTGATTGATGAAACAGCAGATTCCCTGCATGGCGGAGTTGGGTGCTTCATCAATTTTCAATACATCAGATTGTCATGACACCAGAGAATGATAGGTAATAATGGTGGAAGATTAGAGGAATGATACGCCTCAGCCTTCCTCACAGCAAAGTGAATCCAATTATGAGTTTCTGTTAGCGTTTTAGGTCCCATCCGTCCAGATAATAAGCTTCACTCCTGCTTCAGTAAAAAGCAGTCCACCCTAAAACATGTAAAGACTGGCATGCTTCCTTTTCTAGACGCCATTGAGGGGAGAAGATGAACAACAAAGTACTGAGACGCGGGAAAAACTCAGCAACAAGTGACAGAAATGTGTAGAAAATTTTAAACATTTCATTTCAGGATTTTGTCTGTAATAAAGGTTCACAATGCTGACAGAATAGTATTGAGAATGACATAACACACTGCCTCTGCTATCTTAACCAGTAGTGACCTTTATCACTGGTCCATTTGCACAAGAAATGTATTTGTAGACACTTTGCACTTCATGAAACTTCACGTCAGTCTAAGTGATGACAGAGCATCTTCTGCCACGAGTGGTTTTTATCGTCAGTGGATGCTGCAGACGTGTCGAATGGCCGATCGTCTCATTTTGCTGCAGGACACTGCTGTCTGCCACACGGAGCTAATGAATAGATTAAAAACCACACTGGCTGACTCACCTCCTCTGCCCTCCTGCTCCTATCTGGCCATATTTGCTCAGCTGCTGCTCAGGCGTCAGCGCCCAACCAACACATATTGAATACCAAGGAATCCGCCGGGGCTGGTGCGCTGCCGTTTCATAAGCATGAAGGGAGATGGTGACCGTATGTTTGCTGTCTTGTCTTGTGTCAATGGTTTATGGTTTTCTGTGTGTTTTAGCACTTTCTCTATGTGTGACAGGAAACATGCTGGAGTGGTGTCTGCCCAAAGACATGGACCTGGAAGGAGTGGAGTTCAAGGCCATCGCCAGCGGCTCCCACCGAGTCACCACAGACTTTATGTTAGTATGTGTGTGTGTGCATGTGCATGAGCATCAGTGTACACTAGGGCTCGAAGATATTACTAATAAAATCATAATGTAGACACAGTAAAATATTTTATTATAACAGTTACAGTAATTGTATTTTCTTGAAAAGACCTCCAGCTTCTTTTTTTGTTCTATATTAATTAATTTTCTACACAATTTGCACATAAAGTCGTGTTGTGTACAAATGAACACTTAAGTGTTGTGATCTGTGTGTATAAGGTTGTGTGATCTTGTCCTTGGTGTTTTAATGTGCTCACAGCGTGGTAATGTACCTGAAGTGAAGCGAGCAAACTCACACTATTAGAATGCAGCTCATGTCTTTGTCCTGGCAGGACAGACGGTGTTGCCTCGCCTTAAAGAAAACAACCCCACCATCTGGCTGTGCCTTTGCTTCTCATGACTCATGGCTTCCTCTGTCTCCCTTATCTGTCTCCCTTTCTCTCTCTTCCATCCACAGCTACTTCCGGAAGGGCTGCTACTTCGGCCTGGCCTGTTTTGCCAACATGCCAGTGGAGAGCACAGCAGAGAGGGGGGCGAGGATGAAGTCGGTGGGGATCCTCTCTCCTTCCTACACCCTGCTCTACCGATACATGAGCTTCCTGGAGCACCAGGTTAGGTAAGAGTATGCAAGATTGAACCACATGATCTCCTCATGGGCAACTTAAGAGCCTTTACCACTCCCTTGATAACAGACTTAGAGCTGTCAATGGCTAAATAATAACACATTTCCTCAAAAAAATGTCACAGAATAATGAAACTTGATCATTAACGTTCTCAAAGAGTTAAACATTTTTCTATTTGAATGATCTATGGCATTGCAGTATTTTTGCCATCTGTTCCATTTATGCACAAGGGACAAAGAGCTTGACTTAACTGATAAAATTTCTTACAGAAATCTGATGTTGATTAATTCTTCCATTTGTATATCCAAAAAGTCAGACATACACTTAGTCCAAAGTCATTAAGTGAAGGAAAGAAATCATCCTCCACTTATATTTTTAGGCAGCATCGGTAGTGAAGTGAAATGTGAAATGAAATCGGATGATATAATTAATTTGCCTGGCAGGCGGGCGGATGAGATTCAGATGGTAGAGCCACACAAGTAGACTTATACTTACACAATGTGTGTGTTGGGCATGAAAATGATGACGCCAACAATGACGCTCGAACCGTAAGAGTATTCATCTACGATGTGAACTGGCAGTGATGCACAGCTGGGCTTTGAGCTTAATGCTAACATGCTGGTTTTGGACAGTTGGATTTTATCATGCTTGCTAAGTTTCAACTTTCGGTGCTTAATAGTGCCAATCAGTACAAGGCATGAAGGTGTAGTTGATGTTGACTGACATTCATTTAGCTGGAACTGGATCAGGGAAGTGAATGTTGACCTGATGTCCTCAGATGACGTCATGTTGAGCAGAAAAAGCTCTTTGTCTGGTTAGTGAGTGGCATCGTACGAGACAAGTGACATTAGACAATTATGTTGTTAAATACGGCCTCTCCTGGGCGGGACTGGGCCTCATGACATGTTTGCTAACCTTCCTCCTCTTATCCAAAGCTGTTTAAATCAATCCACTGGATTTTAAGAAAGTTTCTCGAAGACGTTTCTCCTCTCATCCAAGAAACTTGTTCAGTTCCTCGTCTTCTTCTTTCTTTCTTTCTCATCATATATAGATCACTCTCACTTCGAATGACTCTTACTTCTTCTGTGCTGAACTCATTTCCTTCCACAGCGTTTCACTTCCAGTATTCTGGCGTATTTCTCCTGGTGTGGACGGACTTTTGTGTTACAGCGTCACTTCCTATGATTTGTGCCATCCCTGTTACACTTATTCTTGAACACAGCCCTTCATTCATTCATTCATTCATTCATTCATTCATTCCCACTTTCTCACTTCCCCCTCCAAGTCTGGCCTGTCCTGGTCGCCAGTCACTCTGTGGTCATGCTCCTTACTCATCATTCTCCACGTGGCTCGCTCCAGATACCTCATCTGTTGACTGCTATAGCCGTTATATAACAGGCTCATTATTGAGGAGTTTCACATATGCAGAAATGCATGAATTCCTTTTCCCCCTCCTAAACTTACATAAAATTAGATTTAAAGGATATAATAGTTAACCCTGACCACTAGGGCACTTTTTCTGATAACACCTCAGTTTAGAATTTGGATTAGGTTTTAATCGAATTAAAACAGACTATTGTAACCTGGTGGACTAATGTGCCCCACTGAGTGTCTGTCTACTTGGGCAAGTTTTTTAGGGATAATTGACTTGATGTGGCACTTTGTTCTAAGTATAAAGAGAACAGAACTTAAATCTATTCATATAGTGTACGGATAATTGATTTATTTTGCTCCAGGCTCCAGCTTCAAACCCCAGGCCATTACTCCCCTCTGGAGGCCTTCTATGAGGATAAGAGAGCTCTTCTGCCCCCTGGTGGTGATGATGTCGTTACTGCATGTCCAGCCAATACCTGGGGTTCTACCATCAACCACAGTATGCACCCTGAGATGAAGGTTTGTAGTACAGATCTTTCTCAAATTGGTGTGTCTAGAGGACTCTCTAACCTGTGTATCAATCCCCCGGAGCAGATCACCCACCCTGCAGGCTGCATGTCCCAGTTCATCCGCTTCTTTGGGGAGCAGATCATGGTCCTGTGGAAACTGGCTCTCCTCCGAAGACGAATCCTCATATTCTCCCCTCCGCCTGTGGGTGTGGTCTGCTACAGAGGTGAGAAACAGTTGCATTTAGACAAACCGGTTTTAGTAGAAGTGAAAAGGTGAGTCTTAGGGATGTCACATCAGCATATATGCACTGCATTCCCAGCTGCACGAGTGTTGGACAGCCCACTAGTTCATGCTTCGCTCACACCCTTTGTCGTCCTCCCTCTGCCCCCACCAGTGTACTGCTGCTGTTGCCTAGCAAACATCTCAATCCCTGGGATCGGAGTAGCTGTGCCCGAGTTTCGCCCCTTTTTCTACGTTAACGTCGCCGATATTAGCGCCCTGGAGAATGAGCTCTCTTACGTTGCTTGTAAGTGGGTGCTTGAAATCTGGTTAACGGTTTTTTGAAAAGCCTGACTGAAAAAAAAGGGACCATTTTATCTCACATCTTGTGTTTTTTTTTTATGTTCTCAGGTACTACTGAGAAGATATTTGAGGAGAAGAAGGATTTGTATGATGTGTACGTAGACAATCAGAATGTAAAGACCTGCAGAGAAGGCCTGAAGCCTCTGCTCCGCCTCAGCACCGCAGACAGGGACAAATATCACAAACTCACTGAACAGAGGTAACACTGAGCAAAGGACTGCTGACACATGACAACTCAGTCACATGTGGATGGTCCTGGTGCTGCAGATAATAGAATGCATTCACATTCTGCTATGATCTTCAACAAATGCACCATTTCCTGGGGTCGTTTCAACCAAACCAAATATTCGTCAAGCAGATTTTGTCTTAAAGTACCGATGGGGTCACAGCAAACTATCTTAGGTAGTCATTCTTGTAACAGATAAATGTGGTGTAACATGATGCAAAGTAAAAGTGCCACAGTAAAATCTAATAACTAAATCAGGTTTGTCTCATATACATGAACTTAATCGTCATTATCAACATGGATTTCTTCGCTTTTGAATCACATGAAGGTTCTGTTTAGATTTCAAAATAAGACGTGTGCAAATAACTGAATACAAGCTATGTGAAAGTGGAGATGTTTTTCAAATCAGGAAAATCATCTTAGCATTTTGATGTGCTACCATTAGCATTTAGCTCAAAACAAGACAGTGCTTAATTGCAGCCTTAAGCTGCTAATGTAAGCAGTTTCTAAACATGTGCACAAAAATAAAAGCACAACAAGCTCACATTACAAATCTTGGTATAGAGCATAAGTAGTGAAATCTCTTGAAGCAACTGCTTGAAGCAAAGTTAAGTGTGTGTGTGTGTGTGTGTGTGTGTGTGTGTGTGTGTGTGTGTGTAGGCAGATGCTGCTCTACTCTCAGGAGGAGAATGGAGATTGTGTATCCAGTGAAGAGGATCTCTTTATCTTGTAAGTACATGATTCCTTTGACCAGTCACTGGAGCAGAACAGGTTAACCAGTGGAGACACAACAGACAAAACTGAATCATTTGTTCATCCTGGGAAGATTTGTCAGCATGCTATTTACTGCTGCTAGTCATCATACAGACATGAAATAAAACTCTCTTCAGATACTCACATTGAATCACTTTTGTTCTAAACTATTGTCAGGTTTTTCCTGGAGCAGAACAACAGGATCTTCCAGACCCTCAGTGAGGTAGCTGCCAGCCCTGATCCCATGCTGACCCAGGATAACGTGAGAGGGATGGGTCTGGATCCCCATGGAGACAGGCTCTTCTTGCTCCACCTTCTGGAGATCTACGGCTACGACACTTTGCTTGTGTCGGAGCAGCTGTGCTGCAGTTGAGATGACAGACGGACACCTTCCAGTGTTCTTAAAGTGGGACAAGCTCTGGACCGCTGCACTACTGCCTTCTCGGACGGTTTGAGCTCACACATGTCTCTCTGGTATGATTTTTTTTTTTTTTTCGTGTGTGTGAAAATGTCTCCTCGCTTCTGCACCTTCACAACCTGATGGCAAGACTGGCACTGACGTTGGATTACTCATCCTCGATTAGAAGTGCTTCTCTGGATTACAGCTGCAGTATTTTGATGGTAACATCCAATAAATACTGAAGTGGCCTAAACTCTTTACGGACATGAAGCGGAATAAGTTAAAGACTCCCACATTGATTGGGAGATGTTCAGAAAACGTGTATTGAACGATCTTCTCCTTTCTGTACAGTTTTGTCAACATGTGTGTGATATGGGCGTGCCTCTCTGCCAGTGTTGATTTCTTAGCATCAAGTGCTGGATTTAAATGTCTTATTTTTAATTCTCTCTCAATCAGGGCCTCTTTTCTTCAAATCAAACATATATGTCCGTAAAAGCAGGTTGAACCATCTTCAGGAGCGTTAGCACTGACGATCACAGACAAGGTGGTGTACCTCGAGGATGTAGAGGCCATGTGTCGTGGCTCACTTGAATCTTTCTGTTCAAATGAATAGTCTGTTAAGTAATCATTGTGTAGTCCCGTTTCTGCTAAATGTCTTGTGTTTCTACTCCTCAGTTTAGAGACTCAAAAGTTTACCTTTTTTTTGCCACTTTTTATATTTCATGTGGACTTTAAAGTTGTGTGAAACAGGATTTGACCGCTAGAGGTCAGAAAATCTGACAAATGAGAGCAACCGCTTCTCTGCTTGATTACTGACCTGAGTTTTTAATGGCTTGTGTTGCTCACAGTAGTCTAAGTGAACATACAGCACTGGAACATTAGCATTCACACAACAGAGCGTTTTTGCCTGTTGGTTGATTTGAGCTCTCTAATGAAACAAGCTGGTTCTTTAAGCTGCACACTCACTATCTGCTAACATCTACTTAATGCTACATAAGAAGCATAGAATTTTATCACAATAGGTGGCTGGAGATATGTGTAAAATAACATCAAAGAATCATACAGATAGTATTGAAGAAAACGGAGCTTAGATCGGTGTCATGATACAGATGTTATAATACTGCCATACTGGTTACAATGAGACAGAAGGAAACGTCTCCGTTATGTTTAAGTGGAATTCCTAAAGGGCTGAAGACAGACTACAGCACTTCTTTCAACGCCAAAGCTACATTTTTTTGCATGTAGACTATTTCTTCAAAAATCAGTACCATATTTTTTTAAAGAATCAGTTGACATATTCCGATATTCAAATGTATTTTAATTTTCCCCCACAAAAACATGAAAACAAGGTTGTCTTTAATGTCGGTCAGTACACCTCCATAGATGAGGTGTAATTTGCAAATAGAAAAGAGCGAGGTTGTTGTGTCTGCCAGTTTTCAATGGCATCAGTCGATTGTTACATGGAAATATGTTCCATTACATTTTTGTTGGATTGAAACATGCCTCACACTACCGTAGCTTGTTGCTTTGCTTCATTTGTGCACTCAAGATGTAGTCTTGTTATACACTGGTCTTTTTTAAAATATTCATCTTTTTTACACTTTGTTCAGCTGTGAATTGTTTTACCATAAATATTCAGTTGTCGTGACATCTGTGAAGAAATGGATCACTTGAATGTGCATTTTTTTTTAAAGGAAATTAGGATCAAATGGATCCTCTATGACTGAACTCCTCATGCAATTATGTGTTCAACTGTCTGCTGTAAGAAAAAAAAGCAGCTTTCACACTGCGTCATATGGCACCTTAACTGTACAGAGCTGAAGCAACAGTGTTTGTAATTGAAAGAACAGTCAACTCATGTTAAAACACCTTCCCTTTATTTATTTTACTGTAAACTATTTCAGAAATAAAGTGCATCTCCACTTTTAAAAGGAAGACACAGTTCTCTGTCTGAACATTATGTCTTTATGGGCATGGATTATCTCCCACTGTGTGTTTGTGGACCGCTTACAAGAATACATTCAGGAGTGGCTGGCCACGCTGCCGATGATGGCAAATTCTTCATCACTAGAGACCCTTTCATCGTTCACGTCATCATTAACGCGTCTGGACCCATTGGTGGTGGAGTCATAGCGACTCGGTGTTCTTCCTGGCACCTCGCCCGTCACAGCAACCTTCAGAGCAGCCACCCAGCTCTGTTTGAGGTCCAGGCTTTCACAGGAGAAAGTGTGGGTTGTTTCTGATTGGCTTAAACAGAAACAAAGGCGACCCTGGCGCTCTGTAGAGGAATCCTTCACGCTGCAGCCCAGTAACGGTATGCAGGCGACAGGCTTCACATCCTGGGAGATGAGAAAATGAAAGTGAACAAGGGACTGCATTAAAAATAGGGGACGTGTTTGACGTGATTACATCAACAGAGAGGCTGTTACCCTGTTTTTAAAACAGTGAAAGCTGCTGCCTGCTGTCCATTAGATGGACTGTCAACTTCAAAGACTTCTGCTTTTCTTTATTTGAAAAAAAAAGAAAATGTATATCTTTCATTCGTGCAACAAGGCTGGAAACAAATATATTTGACCAATTGATTGACTGCATAAAAAGCTCAATTTTTAGCAGTGTTTCCCCTTTTGTCCGTTACAGATCCGTTGGACACTTTAGAATGACTGATGAACGGTAACATCACATGGATGTCCTCCAAAAATAACTCCACTCAAACAAATGTCAAATACAGAGATGAGACAGTACAGTCATTACAAAAAGCTTCAAACTAAATTAATAGTGTCTCATTAATGGTTATCAAAGACAGTAACCCACATTGTTCCATTAATATTTTGCCTCCGGGACACCTACCTGTGGGGTTGTGTACAGACAGAGCGACGGGGGTTCAGTCCTGATCATTGTACACCACACCTGATTCCAGGTCTGGGGGTTGTCGCTATGCAGCAGGAAGCCACTCATTACACTTTCTCCAGACTCAGGAGATGTCTCCAGCTGAGAGAAGAAAAACACCACATCACACATCTTATTTTTCTACAAAGACGAGTTGCGTGGATATGTGCTGGGTTTTGCAGCCCTGATTTGAAATCCTTAATCCTAATCCTTGAACTACAGAAAGCTCACCTCTAGAGTTCGTCTCCTCTTTCCGTCCACCTTCTCCCCTCTCCTGCCAATCAGGATGGTGTAACAGGATTTACATACTTTGTTCAACTTGTTCCCATCATACTCTAAAGGCACTTTATTATCTGAACACTTCCAGCACACCACCTGTGGAGCAGAGGAATAATCACTGCCATCCTGTCCTCAGATGAAGCTTAGTGTTGCCACTGCATCTCGTCACTCACGCAGCCACAAGCCCTGCAGTGATGTCTTCTCCTGGTGAGAGCGTTGAACGGTTCCTGACACTTCATACAGACAGTCACCTCGTTGTCTCTGATCCAGCGAGGAGCACGCCGGCCAAGTTCCTCCACCTACAAAAATTGAATCATTTTCAAAATAAGCATATATTGCCTACAACTCTGTTTTGGAGTATTACACTTACTGGTTCATCTATTTTTGGCTCCTTTGATGCTAGTTTGAAGGTTTTATTTTTCTTCTGAAAGACGTCAATGGCTTTCTGAATCGCCTGGACATAAATGTTGCTTTAGAAACTCCAATTAATTGAATCTTTTTGTTATTTAACATTAATATATTGCACCAAACAGTAAAAAATAAATAAGTAAAATGAATAACACACATTTACCTTTATCCACTCATCCCTGTCTTGTTCAGAACTAGAGAAACAAATAATTGGACATCGCATTTAAGGCACATCATCCTCAGATCATGTAAAATGTTCAATTATCCCACAAAAATACCTTCTTTTACAAGTTAAAATGACAAATTAACAACAAAGATCTCATGTAGATAATATGCATTCACAAACCTGGCCTGCAGCTCAAGGGTCTTTTCTTTACCAGAGACCTGGAAGCTATACGCGTGGTCTTCATTGGAGGTCTGCTTCACAGTCATGCCATCCACTCCAATCCTGCAGCGCACCGTAAGCCGCTGTCCAACTAGGCTGAACTTCGGAGTGCAGCACAGCAGGAAGTTGTTGAACTGTGTAGGGAAGTTACCAGAGTTCCTTTTGTGACCTGTAGTCCAGACTAGATTTCTACCTTAGTGTGCTATTCGTCAGAGCAACATATTGATTTAGTACTGAGGATTTTTGGTAGTTTAAGGATCAAAAATTCTGTTTATTGTTTTTATACACACACACTCACCAGAAATAGGTGTCTCTCCATAGAAGACGTGTTCCTGGCAGCTAGCTTGAGCAGACGACCTTCTCTCAGGAACTCGCTTGTTGGGTTGATGACCTCCTCCTCTCCAACCATCTCATAGATCTCCAGCAGCTGCTTCAGACTCTCCTGCAGGAAAAGGGAAATATTGAAACTTCTGCATGAACAAAACCATAGCTACAAGTCAAGTCAATTATAAATACAGAATCCAGCTGTAGAATTCCAAGTACAGTACATAATCCACATAATTCAATCATGCAAATCACAGATTACGCTGGCGCCAGCGCAATGCGCTGCAGAATATGGGCATTGCGTTAATAGAGACAATATTATACAATTAATGTTTTGCCACTGAGATGGAATCATTAATGGCAACATACAGCTTTGTGAATGGCGCTGTTTGAGTGGGTGGCTGCCAGGGAAATGGTCTGTAAAGTCTCTACAGGAGGAGACAAAGGAAGAGAGATTCCAAAACATTGACATTGTGACAAAAACAGCTCAAACTTAATGATATAATAAAAATCTGACACAAGCACAATCATTATGAAAAGATTTACACACTGAAGTAACAGATTTACTTTGAGCTATTTTATAATCTGGATTATCCTCAGGAAGTTTCTTCAAGTAATCCCTGAGAAGCATCTCATAACGTGGAACCCTCTGGACCGGTTCCAACATGTGGTGTTGCAGGGTTAGCTTGTCACACACCTCCTGACTCTGAAACCAGAATGACACACACACGCAGAACATCCTGCTTAGTCTAAATTAGGTTCCTAATAAATACTACAGACTTGTGCACTGCTGAATATTTCTTGCCTGTATGTCCTGGATGATGTTTCTGAAAGCAGCGCAGCGTTCAGTCCAGGTCCTCACCAGCTCCATGGCCTGGTCATAGTTCCGGATGTAGTCGGCATACATCCTCAGGAAGGGAGCATGTTTGCAAAGCACATTACCCAGACCCGGGCTGTCACGCCTACATTTGGTGAGAGAGTGGAGGTAGAGGGCGTAAGGCACTGAAGTTACAGTACAACACCATCTCTAAGCTCTGAAACAATGACTTTATGTTGACTCTACCACACAAACCACATACCATATGTAGTCTCCCAATTTCATTTCAACTTCAGACCTGCCTCTTCATTTACAAAATCAAGAGTACAGTATCGTGGTACAATGATGCGTTAATCTTGATTTATGAATCTACTTTATTTCAGCACATAATATCTTTTCACATTAATGTGGAGTGTTTCTGTCTGGGCGGACGTCAGTGTTGTTACTCACCAGTGGCTGATGCAGTTTTCCAGGTCAGGTAGTAGGAACTGGCTGTGGAAGGAGTAGATAGAGGAAATGTTGGAGAAGATATTTTTTACCACCTCTGGGGGAAAAGAGCCGCGACCTGCTTCTTCTGTCAGACGTAAGCAGAACACCTGCGGCGTAAGAAAGGTGTGACATCTTGAAACATTTATTCAGCTTCTACACAAGAAATATCCTATCAGGACCAACAAGTGGATGACACTGCAAGAACCAACTGATTTGCAAACAGGATGAGAATGTGAGAATAGAAGACATGCCTCACATCAACATGATCAATAAATAATAATAAATAAATAATAAGATAAATAAGCTTTCATGAATGCACTGACCTTTTCCAGCAGGTGCAGACGAGCCACATAGGCTCTCTCTGTCTGCAGGAGTTCGTTCGCAATTTTGTACAACTTCTGCTCAGAGTCGTTTTCGTTTTTTGGCTCATCTGGTCCACTCTCCTTTCTCTTCTGTTGTTGTTGTTCAGATCCAGACTTTGTGTGGATCCTGCCATCTTCTGAAGCGCTTTCATTCCACGGACTAAAAATCTTGGTATCACATCCTTTAATCTTTTCTCCATCTATCATTTTGTTATGTGTTGCTTCAAAACTTAAAACAGCACAATCCTTGACCTGCAACACATCACTTCTTAGACTTTGGCAATGCTCTTTTCCAGTGCTTGATAGACAGCATTCACTGATAGAGTGATTCAGTCTCTGGTTCACAAGCGGTGTGGTGGTGGACCCTTTACAGGTTGTTGATTGCAGCGGTTTTTCAGCAGGAAACCTGCAAAAATAAAGCGTATTGCAAAGACTGGATTCTTTGTAGTGTAGGTGTGGATTTGGAATGTGTTCAGGTAAGCAAGGTGCAGAAAAATAACTATTTGAAAGTCTGACCTGGTCTCCTCGAGGCAAACAATCAAGTCAGGCACACTCAAAGATTTTGCTGCTCTCCTCTCTCGTCCCTCCATCTTGCCAGTAGGGTTTCTAGGTAGTCCTAGCCATTTCTTAGACTTCCTGGCTGAACTGTGGGTCAGCATTCTCCCCTGCACAGGACTGGGGGTTCGAGGTTTTCCTGCAAGAGGACTTGGGTTCCTTGGGGACAACTTTTCATTCAATGGGCTACAACCATGTATTCCTCCTTTGCTTGGACTTGGAGATCCAGAATTTGGACTGGTTGGAAGACTCCGAATCCCCAAACCAGATCTGTTAGGGCTCATAAATGCCCCTGACAATCCATTCATAAAACTCTTCCCTGTTCTTTTGGCGGGGCTTGGCGAGCTTTGACCAATCTGTGCTTGACTGACTGAAGAAACAGAACCTCTGTCTGGACTCTGGCGTTGCTCTGCTTCACCAACTTGTTGAGGTAGTTTTCGTGTAGAGGGACTGTGAGCTTCAGCCCTCACAGGACCCTTAAGGTGATCTGGTTTAGGAGGCACTGCAACGACAAACAGACCACTAGGCTAGTTCATCATGTGTCATTGATACAGAAGAGCCAACAGACCGCTAAACTAAGCCTACCTTGTGGTTTACAAGGGGATCCTTTATTTGTGTGTTTCTCTGCACTGATTTGAGAGTTCGATCCAAAGGTGGCATCACAAGCATGACCACAGCTGCTTGAGTCACCGCCCCCACTGAGCACTGCTGAAGGAAATAATGTCACCATTACACAGCAAGGCTGTCCTTTCTGTTTGACGCGTTTTTTCCCCACTTAATTGCATTTTTTTTTTTCGGAAGGCACCACTACACAGAGTTGGTTATCAACAAAAATACAGCTTGCCATAATCTCCATTGGCAACATAGGTGAAATCTGGAGAATTCTGAGAAACAAGCATTTTTTTTCAATTTGCCATTCTCCTCTGTAGCCTTACTGCAGTGCGACTCATCTACTAATTATGTGTCATTATTAAGTGTTTTTTTTCTTCACTTACATTAACTTGACTTTTTATTTTGTGCTTCTTTAGAGTGCTACAGGTTGTTGGCATCACCTGTTCTTCCTGCAACCCCTTGTGTTAAATTCTGCCATGGGAGAGCTATGTGAACACATTATTCCACTCCTTATCTATCATCCTTTGAGCTAATGAAGTCATGGTATTAGCCATAAAAAAAGGTTTGTCATGATGACCTATTGAATCACTCTCAGTCTTCATGCATTCACACACACCCAATAGCAGTTGGAGACATTGCAGTGATGCGTACCAAAGTCCTGCAGCTCGACTGTAGATATGAAACTAGCATTATCTTTTTTTACATTGATTTTGTAGCAGAACAACTAAGGATGAGAAACAAATACAATATGCATGAGAGCAATGACAGAGAGACTCATCACAATCTGTGCTATGACTTACTACTCAAAACTGTACACGTTTCTTACCTGTGGTTTAACTCCAAATGTGAACAAGATTATCCGTTACTTGTTTAACAATGTAAAGCTTCACTCTGGCTCAGATGAACTGAAGCAGATTTGTTGTGTCACGAGACTAAAGCCTGCTTTCTCAACGTCAGAGTTCTGCTTTCTCACTTCTCTTTCCTTCACAGCGTCTCAAGCTTGAGAGGTAATATTAACCATGTCACAAACATATAAAGAATACCACCTGTCCCACAAAACATACCTTTAGCTTCCAAGAGGAGCACAAAATCTAGAAAGACAATCACAGAGATAAAGCTGTATTTTGAAGGAACAGATGTGAGAACAGAGTAAGGCGGAAGAGATTGAAAAAATACTGAAGTGGAGTATATATTTGTGGTTAAAAGGTAGGAAGATGGACTTCACAACAAATATATATGTACATACAGTATACACACACACACACACACACACACATACAATAATTTGTTTCCCAATGATCTCCAATTCAAGTTTCTTCAGACCCAGTCCTAACCTGAGCCTCAACAAACCATAGGTCAGGGACATGGTTATCTAACAGACCAATTGGCTAATTTCTGCAGCTCCTGAATCTGACACAACCCCTTTTTTCTGTGCTACCTTCATCCAAATACCAGTTTTTGGTTCATAAAATGAAATTAACATTTCCTGAATGATTTGACAGTTGCGTGCTAGCTAATCTAGATACAAAATTTAATGAACGAACTTAGAAGGTGAATTTACCATCAGACAGAACCAGGCTATTGTTTGCGTTTCCAGTTCTGATGCCAAGCTATGCTACCTTCCTACAGTTTTATAATTACTAAAGGAGGGAAATAAGACCACAAAATGCACTTCGCTTTTTAGCTTTTGGACTGTTACAAAAAAAAAAAAAAAGCATTTTGGGAAGTCTGGAAGTGTTTCAAATTTTAAGCATCCCTCTGATTGCTTAAAGTTACAAGGGTTTTTATTTCATCAAGCCAAAGAATTTGCATTATCAGTTGCGGGGATCCAATTGTACCATCTAAATGCTCCAGTGGAGCAGATATACTTCTGTGATCTGAATGAAGACAGAGGAGCTTATTGACTGCAGTCCCAAGACACACAAAGTCTGAAGCAAAGTCCAGGCTGGATCAGGAGAAAGAGATTTCACTGCAGCGATCCGACCAGCTAAGAGGCAAACAGCAACTCCTCTCTGTCAAACACACACAGCTGCCTCTGTCGCCCTCCTGATGGGCAAGTAGCCTTTTCAGTCTGTGCAATTAAGCAAAAACTGCCTAGTACATGCAGAAATAAATAGTAAAGCCAGAGTTGTGAGTATATGTTTCATTATTAGCTGTTTTTAATTAATTTTCCAATTATCTGGTTGACACAATTCGGGCTGAACATACATGACAACACAGGTTGTACTTCACCTGTCTGTGACGCGGGATAGTCCCCCGCAGCTCCACCTTTGACCTTCCGCTTGTCCGCCACTCGTTTGAACTCGTCCGCCTCCAGGCTGCTGTTCAGAGTCATACTGCTCCTCTTCCTCAAGTCGAACATGGCACAAAGTTCGAACTCCAACCCGCCCGTCCCCCCCCCAAAAAACAGCAGCAGTTTTAAGATGGACTTTAAAAAGGGCTCCAGCGCCGAACCACCGCCTCCAGTGGCTTCTAGTTGTTTGTTTGATAAGCACCGCCTCTGATTTAAACCCGCACGCGCCCCCGACCGAGCCCACGGGTCAGCATTGACCAATCAGATGGCACGTGGTCATTTTAGACAATATACCACCCGACTCTATATAAAAAACGTGTTCATTTCAGTTTACCTTTTAAAATATGAAAGACAGCATGTAAATTCAAGGCAATTTCGTTTTTTTTTTAAGGTCAAAACAGAGGAGTGAAAAAAAAAAAAAGAGTTTTATTTTCTTTGTTTCTGTTTTGAATGAGAACAAATAAAAATCAATAGAAACGCAAATAAAATTTGCATAGTCTGGATGTGTAGAATAGAATAGAATTGGTTTTTACAGGATGCTCAGTGTTCAGTCAGCACGTTACAGAGACATCAGCCACTGTCTTTACTATACACTATATGTACTTTCTACATCATCGTCATTAGTGTCACTTTTGTCAAGAATGCAAATGTGAAAGTTTTACTTCACCTATGGAGAACTAAAAGCAAAATATTCAAGGTTGATAAAATTGGACAGCACTGCAATGGCAAAATTTAGCCTAATTTAGATTCAGTTCAGAACTGAAGAACCCTCTTGGATGAGAGGCGAAACGTCTTCAAGAAACTGGATTGATTTAAACAGCTTCGGGCAGTCTGCACCACAGCAAAACAACGGATTCATCTTTCTGTTGGAAATGTGCATCTACATTAATCATCTCTTTAAAAAAAACAAAAGTTCACACGGCGGTAATTTATAAACAAATTTTTTAAAAAAGGAGATGTTTAGTGAAAGACGACAAACGCTCCTGTATTGTCAAGACAGATATCTGTGGTGTCTGATATGACTGAGGAGTCAGAATGGGAAAATGCGACGGGCAGTTTCATGTATAAATTAATCTGTCGATCAATTCAACAGATTAATCAACAGATTAATCATGAACGGAAACAAGGATACGCAGATGTTCAGTCGAATGTATACATTTATTTGCTGAAAGGATCAAATGAACTTTTTAAAAACTCTCATGTTGTCCTATGATGAACATTTCGGGCTATTTTCTGATGTTTAATAAATCAAACAGATAACTGAAAATAATACTAATACTGTCCTATACTGACTACTGATTAGCTGGAAATCTAATGCATTTCAATAGATTTACGAAAGTTTAAACTGATAGAGATGAATAACTTTTTTTTTTTTTTTTTTTACTGTTTTTCAACGAAAAAAATGTATTTATGTTTTCTGTATCTATTTGAACATCTTCTTTTTTTAGATCAATGGACAAAAACATTAAAAACATTAAACATTTTGTTTCCAAATTTCGCTTAATTTATTTCAAATCCTAAGCAAGAAGAAATAAAATAAGTACAAGGGAAGTGCAAGAAGTTTAAAGTACTTTGGGCGAGCATATCTTAAACCAGCTGGAGTTTTAAAAGTTTTAAATTCAAATACAGATACCGTAAAATTCTACTAATGCAAATCAACGGTCTGAGGGGGGAAACTAAGGCTAACAGAGTATTATTTTTTCTGTTCCAGGAGCCAAAATCCAGCATCAGAAAATGTTTTACGTCAGTACATGTCATGTTACATAATAACTCGTGTAATTAATAGACTATTAGAATATTCAATATCTATACCCACTACGACCTTTTGGTATAACTTCATCCTTTATTAATTTGGGTATCGTTCATTATAGTAATTGTATAATGCCACCTAATGGCCAAAAACCGTTATCACATCATGATCCTGTATCATTTTTGGAGGCGCATTTAAACTAACTACTGTAATGTGCTTTCAGAAAAATACCCTATAATCTGAGAAATATGTATAGAGATTTGGCCCATATTACAGAGCAGTATCTTGTAATTGTTCAAATATTGCAACAACAGTGGCAACAGCGAAGCACTGTTTTTGATAATAAAGGTTCCACCGAGATTTGAACTCGGATCACTGGATTCAAAGTCCAGAGTGCTAACCATTACACCATGGAACCATGTACACATTTTTATGTTTCCTGGATTACAAGTCAAACGTTTTCAACCAATCTAAAACCAGTACGTTTGAGTCTCTTTTTTTTTTCTTTACTCTTTTTAATTTGTAATCGCAACCTGCTTTTAGTTTATGACAAGAAAGGATCTGAAAATATTTTAAAATGTTTGCCACTAGA